>CM029369.1:13829985-13874022 GCA_017165825.1 Hepsetus odoe
GTGTGGTGTCAGCTCAGCAGCAGGTTGCTGTAAATGCCGCTCTCAGCCTCAAAAGCTTGTCATGTCTTGTCTCAACTTCAAAGCGTGTGCAACGTCTGGGCCTCTCAAACATGTATAGAGAGTATGAAAGGAAGAGACAGACAGAGAGACAGAAATATATGCCTGAAAAAGAAAGACATAAGAGGAGGCTGTTTTGTACAAGGCTACAAGTTACCATGGAAACAAAGGATGTGCTGATACAGAATTTCTGGCCAATATGGGGAATGATAAAAAAAAAACTTAATTCAATAAAATCTGTTAAAACAAATTTAATTCCGATTGCTAAATTTATTTATTTCAATATCTGACACTATAGCAGATAATCTTATCTAAAGCCTGTCATGCCTGGTGATGATTGTAAAACTGATGCAAATTTCTGTGACCCACTGACTTCACTAAATTGTTGGTTCACATTTACAACAGCATAATTCTGTTTCAGTTTCTTCATTTTGGTTTTCCCTTTTTAACAAATGCAGTCATCACAGGTTAAATTCAAAGCTTCAAAGGGCAGAAATGTCTAAAACCTGACTTTACACGTTCTAAAACTTCTAAAAACTTGTTAAAATGGGTGGTCAGACACAAAAGGTGCTATTTTGGATATGATTTAACATATGTAGATGTAAATACTTGAAAATAAAAGCTGAAAATCGGATCTCTCATCTTATATTCATCTTTTGATCTCAAACACCAATGTCTCCAGAGCATAGCAAAAACAAGAATTTGCCTTGCTCTTCCAATACTTGAAAAGGAACACTTGGAGGGGATGGTACATATATTCCAGCTTAAACATGGAGAGATTCCTGAGTTCTAAGCGTGTTGTTCTTGTTTTCAAATAGCAAATAGCAGTGCTCAATCCTCTACTCGGTCCAGTTTAAAGCCTTGAAATAGTTTGAAAGAAAGAAAATTCCCACCACTGGTGGGAACACTGGTGATAAAGCATGCTTATGCAAAAAACATGATGTAAAATGATCAAGAGTTCTCAAAACTCGAAAATCTTAAAATGTTACAAAAACAATACAATTCATTTTGTTCTTAAAATTCTGACTCCCACTATGCTGTGAATCCTTACCCATGTATTTAATGACATTTTTACTGAAAGAGATTTTACAGAAAGAGTTTAGACCCCAGAGGACCTTTTCTACCTGGCACTCATTTGAGTGATCTTGGTCTGCATCAGTACCACTTTTCTCTTCCAGTTCTTATTTGTGAACTTTATTTGACAGTGGAATTATTTTCAATCATTATTCAAAGTCACTGGTAACATGAGGCAGTAAGAACATATTTTCAATATACAAGAACAAACAACAAAGTAAATGCACATGATATAAAGCATAGTATTATATTGAATTATATTATATATTTGTTATAAAGTGTGACACAGTGGGCTGCTGGATATTGCACTAGTTCTGGATACAGTACTGAAAGTGTTTCCGTGATGCCTGGCCCCTGCCCAGTCCATTTTTAAAAGTATTTAACTCATATATCAGATTGCTGGGTTAAATCAAACAGCATAATGTGCACTGAAACAACAGGTATTATGTTTTAACACCTCTGATAGCTATTATAGCCATTTCCAGGTACACTTAATATCAGTCAGTATATTTGCCAATAAAAATGACAGCATATTAAATAGCATAATAGTGCCACATACTGCTGACATTTCAGTCATTAATGTTATGATTGCTTATTCTAGCCATTGTTACTGTTTGACAGTTGGCTCGATCACTGTGGTAACTTCATAAGGACTTGGCCTAAAGCATTAGCAGTCCAAGCACAAGCAGAGAGAGAGTGTGTGAACAGATAGACAGTAAGACCCATTCAAAACTCTCAGTCAGAACAATGAGCGATACAAGCTGGCGTGTGTAGCCCATTGTGGGTATGTGTGTGCGTATGCAGTGCATATGTGCAGGAATGAGTGTGTGTGCGCCATTATGTCAGTGGTCTACTTGTATCAGTTCCTCCTTTGTAATTATTCTGAGATTCCTACACAATTCCGGAAGATTTGTGTCATTCCGGAACTCTGCCATGCAAAGACGGCCTGGAGCCACAGATCAGCTCTCTCTCTCTTATTCTCTCTCTCTCTTATTCTCTCTCTCTCTCTCTCTCTCTCTCTCTCTCTCTCTCAGACAATAACCGGTGCAGGGGCCTCCTTATGTCAGTGTGCCCAGCTTGGGTTTCTCCTCAGTAGCCCCAGCATGGACGTCACTCACCTCCCGCAATGGAGCCCAAAGTGAATCGGTACGCAGATTCAGCAGCCTGGAGCCAGACTGGCCGCGAGCTGTCTGTGTGCTAGAGAGAGAAAGAGAGAAAGAGAGTGAGAGACAGAGAGAGCAAGAGAAAATATTAGACTGAAGAAGACTGGAGGGAGGGAGTGAATGAATTGAGCTTTATAAAACTTTCGTCAACCAGATACTGTGTAGACAGAAGAGTGCTATAAAGCAGTTGACAGCGAAGGAAAGATGTGGAATGTGCTGCAGGCGTCTTGTATCTTAGCCCCTCTCTTTCACTCTTATTCATGTGAAGACTGAGTTCTATGTAAATATGGTAAGGTCAAATATTCTGAAGGCACTTAATCTGAAGCTTCCAGCGATTCCTCCCATTCTAACCTATAACTCAAAACATGGCCTTATAATTAGGTCCTCATACTATCTTTGTCACCTTTCCCTCTGTGTTTATCTCTTTCTCCCCAGTTTCTCTCGCTCTTGTCTCTTCCTCTTGCTATCATCCTCTGACTACCTCTCTCTCCACTGTCTTTCTCTCTTGCTCTTTTCTGCCTCTTTTTTCTCTTTTTTCTCCAAGACCCTTTCTCCATCTTTTTTTCAACCCAGTCTGTTTGTCTTTCTTCCATTTCTGTTTGTCTTTTGTTTCCCCCTTGCTCCCTCTCTTTCATGCCTTCCCTCTCTTTTTCTCTCTTTTCCTTCCCTCTCTTTCTCTCACATCTTCTTTTCCTGTTTCTCTCTCTCTCTCTCTCTCTCTCTCTCTCTCTCTCTCTCTCTTTGTTTCTCTCTAATCTTGCCAGTTGCTCTTACTTGGTCTCTCTATACTGGAGGGTGCATGTTATATGTGAATTTCTTTTATGTGTTCACTATAATTCACAAAATATGATTACTCCTCTGAGACTTGTGTTAGAGCTCATGTAGATAAGAATCTACATGAGCTATAAAAGTCTGTTTGAGTATCATTAGTAGTCAAGGTCTCTCTCTCGCTCTCTCTCTCTCTCTCTCTCTCTCACACACACACACACACACACACACACACACACAAACAAACACACACACACACACACAGCTGTTTTTACTGTAGGGCAGAATGCTAACGAGGCTGCACTCTGATCAAAGGAGCCAGTGAAATTACCCCGACTTCCACCCAAGGAGGCCTGTGTGTGTGTGTGTGTGTGTGTGTGTGTGTGTGTGTGTGTGTGTGTGTGTGTGTGTTTTTATAGTGTGGTGTTCCAGACCTCCAGCAGTGAAGACTATGAGAGAGACTATGGCGGTGTGTATGTGTCTGTATAAGCCTAGATCAGGCATCTAGACACACCCTCAGGTAAACTCCAACTCACTTTTTAAGCCCATCCCGTTTTGTTTCTCTGATTATATTTTTTTCTGTCTGGTGTGCCTTCTCCAACTTTGCCTCTTTGCATGTCATGAAGAATCCAACTCTTTACTTTTAGACAGAACAGACCTTGCCTCAGGATCTTCACACAATGAGGCTTCAGAAAGCCCAGTCCTGATAAAAGCACCTATTAAAGACTCTCAGATGTGAGAGTGAGTGTCTGCGTATGTGTGTGCATGTGTGATATATGCATCCACGCAGAGTGAAGGTGATGAGCTTTTACTGCAGGAAATGGGGGATAATACGCTCTCCAATTAGTTTTACGTAATGCAGGACCACAAAGAAGAAAAAAGTCTCCCTGCTAATTCAGTTATGGAGAGTGTCTGTGTAATTTTCACCCTAATAAGAAGGTGGTTATGTTATTACAGAACGAAAAAGGGCTAGAGATTAAAGCATGCTCTCAATCTGCATTCAGAACGAGGACAAAGAGAGAAAACTGTGGAAGTGAGAGACCTACCTGTCTCTGTACTTCTGCTACATGATATGGTAGAGCCCCATCTTCCAGAGGAGCTATTCTCTCTATATCAGCCAGATTCAACCACCTACACACACACACACACACACACACACACACACACACACACACACACACAGAGAGAGAGAGAGAGAGAGAGAGAGAGAGAGAGAGAGAGAGAGAGAGAGAGGTAGTAAGTAAGTGGGAAAAGAGAGAAGCGGTAGAGACAAAGAGAGGGACACAGAAAAGTAAAAAAGAGAAAAAGAGGGGACAAGGCAGCAGAAGAGAAGGGATAGAGAGAGAGACAGAGAGGAAGAGAGAGAAATGAACAAGGTTAGATGGTGCCAGGAAATCTTCACTGAGGTAAGAATACGTGCTGTTTTCCTCCCAGCAGCATGAAGTCACATTTTCCATAAGCTTTTTTACAGCACTGTAACACCAAGTTACTGCATGCTTGCACACACAGACAGGTAAACAAAGCTGGACACGAGCCTGTAACACACACACAGAGCGAGACTCCATCAGAAAGCCAGAGAGAGAGAGACATAGAGTGCTCTCCAGCACGCGCCGCAGGCATTGTTACGACTCCGTCTCGCTCTCCCTTCCCCTATAAATCAACCAGTGGAGCCACTGTTGTTACAGAAAAGAGGCAATAACACTAAATTTATGAGCTATAAACAGGGCTATAATGTTTTAAAGGCATTTATAGATTTAATCAACAGGGCCTGTTTTGGAGAAATGTCTCAAACAGGTTAGACCATGGGGTCACACTTAACAGCAAACCTTCATGCGAAGCTCCACACAGATCGACGGGAAACATGCACAGAACATAAATATTCTTTGTGCTGCAACAGAAAAATAAAGATTATCCAACTAAACCACTTCTTTAGAAACCTAAACATGATAAACTATTGGTGTGAGAACAATGGCAAGACTTTATTATATAGACTACAAACAAGCATGCATTCAAAAAGCAGTGCTATAGCTTTACAGCAAGTTTATGGCAGGCGGTTTGTTTGAATATCTCGAGCGAAAGAAGCTTAGTTACCCCGAGTGAGTGTGAAGGCCTGAGAGCTGGTAAAGGATGTCTACCTCCATTGGAGTGATCTGACCAAACTTATTGGCAGCATAAACAAATTCCTCTGGCAGACAGTAATATTCAGCAGGGGGGAAAAAAATATCAAAATATCAGACAGGCTCACATAACTGCATGAAACACTACTAACTATTAAGCTCAACTGGCTTGTAAGGAGCAATATTACAGATCGATCACATTGTTAAAACTACTGACAGGTTACACAATTAACATTATCTTGTTACAATCGCACCTGCCGATGAGTGGGATATATTAGTCACTGAATATATATATTAGGCAGTCACTACTTCAAGATGTTGGAAGCAGGACTAGAGAGACTGAAAAATACCAAAGCATCTCCACAACACTTTACTTAATGATCCTGGAATGCATTGGTTAGTACCTAGTAAAAATGCTTCAAGGATGGACAACCAGTTAAGGGGCCAGTGATTGCCTAGTAATCAGAGGCTAGGCTCCATAATCAAAAGGTTGTGGATTTGAATCCTAGACCAGTAGGTTACCCCAAGGTACCCTAGAGCAAAGTACCATCCCCATCACTGCTCTCCGGGGCTGGATATATGGCTGCCCCCTGTCACACTGTCAACTATTCACAGGTCTGGATCTGTATATGTAGGATGTGCTGAACAAAGTAGTCCAATCAATGAAGGCCCCACCTAACAACTTGCCGGTGCAAACATTTCAGTACCAGATACAAAAGCACTCTAGAGGTCTTTCGGAGTGCATGGCTCAGTCGGTCATAGCTGTTTTGGCAGAACAAGGAACACTTATATAATAGGCAAGTGGTTGTCATGCTATGGCTGATCAGTGTAACTAGGATGCAGTAACTTGGATCTAAACACAGAATGATGCATACTGATATGCAGGCAAATTAGATTTTTTGTACACAATCCAATCAAGATAACATGTCTGTCTTTTGGCTGGCCTTGTGACTAACACTGAGCCTGTAATACACACAGTAAAGTTCTGACTAACAAACAAAAACAGGAAATGGCAACTTAAAGCTCAGATCTGTAATCTCAGTCCGTCTGAACTTCCTGGAAAAAGAATCTGACTGTGGTAGGTACCTTTGGTGACAAGTGTGTCTTTGCGTGTGCCGGATATTGTGCTGTAGATTTTTCGCATGAGCTCCATGTTGCTAAGGAGGGAGTTGAAGGCGGTGAAGTAGGAGAAGCTGACCATGTGTGAGGTCCTTCCTCCAACAACCTACACACCAAAGAGCAGTTACTCAGTTTCTTAACACAGCATTAACTTATGCCAGCTATACCTTTTACAAATGGGTAAATATCCTTTCTATTGGATAGATTTTTGTATTTTTTTTATATGATTTTTTTTTAATCATTAAATGGTTCTTCACACGCGCACAACTCATTTACAGACATGTAGTTCTTTAGGGGGAAAAATAGTTCTTTTAAGCATCGCTCTATAGCACGGTGTTTTTCAAGAGTGTGTGTTGATTTAAGACATTCTAAAGGTTTGTTTACACCAAGAAACAGATTTACACTAAGTGGTTTAAATGGTTTGCTATTTTTAAATCCTTTTTTTTTGTTTTGTTCTTGTTTTTGTTTTTTCTCCATTATCTTGGTCATCATTATCTGATTTTCCTCTCATCGCATCATACAATACCAACCAATCTGTGAGTCCAAAGGCACGTTCATCCTTTATGACACATAAAATCCCACTACACCATTACTTATTGAGGAGAGAACTAACTTCCCTGCATTGTGTACAAAAACCCATGTTAAGGCAAGACTACTGTTGCTCCTAAAGCCTTAAAAAATAAAAAATAAAAAATGAATAAGAGAATCAAGAACATGGACTCTTACAAACCATAGCTTGGGGCTTGTAGGAAGCAGTGTAGGAAATATTGTAGTTTTTTGGACAGTGTGCTCTGGCCTTCCTAAGAAAAAACATACTTGATCTACACTGTGTGCACAATTATTACACAAGTGAGTATTTTGAGGATTAATATTAACATGGAACAAATATATTGCTATCAGTCAATCCAAAATGTTAAAAACCCTGAAACCTGAATGTTTACAAAGGAGCGAGTGTAAACATTCTCAGGGGATACATATGTGTGCACAATTAATATACAACTAAATGTCATAATCAGTCATAATCCTTCCATTCACAGAGTCGGTCAGTTTCTGTATCTGCTGACGATCAACTTTTTGTGCAACAGAACCCCAGCCTCTCAGACACTGTGCAGAGAGGTGGACTGTTTTCCTTCCCTGTAAATCTCCTGTTTAAGAAGGGCCACAGGTTCTCAATAGGGTTCAGGTCCGGTGAGGAAGGGTACCATGTCACTATTCTTTCATCTTTAAGGCCTTTACTGACAAGCCACGTAGTGGAGAACTTCCATGCATATGATGGAGCATCGTCCTGCATAAAAATCATGGTCTTCTTGAAAGCTCAGGAAGACTTATTCCTGAACTACTGCTTGAAGAAAATGTCTCCTAAAAACTGACATTAGGTTTGTGAGTTGATTTTGAGTCCATCTTCAACCTGAAAAGATCCAGCTAACTCATCTTTAATAACAACAGTCCATACAAGCACCACTTCTCCACCTTGCTGTCGTCTGAATCGAAGTGGAGCTCTGTGCCCGTTACTGATCCAGTCATGGGTCCATCCATCTGGTCCATCAAGAGTCACTCTCATTTCATTAGTCCATAAACCTCTGAAAAATCTGTCTTGAGATATTTCTTTGCGCAGTCTTGATGGTTTAGCTTAAGTGTCTTGTTGAGTGGTGGAAGGGTTTCATTGTTCCTTACCCTGGCTATGTCTCTCACCACTGAACACCTTGTACTTCTGGACACTCCAAGTAGGTTCAGTTCTGGAATATGACAGTGCTGGAGGATCATGGGTTCCTGGTAGCCTCGCGTTTGATTTTTTTCAAATCTTTGGCAGTTAATTTGCGTCTTTTTTTCTCAGTACATTTTTTGTGATCTCTTTATGGCCCATTTTGCCTGAGGAGGAAAATAAGCTACCTGGTGATTATGCACACCTTGATATAAGGTGTCAATCTCCTTAGGCCACACCCTCCCTCATTACACAAATACACATCACCTGATAAGGTTAAATCCAATTAGCATTCATGTTTATACAGCTTGGAGTTGGAATACATGCATAAAAATGATGCTATGGTCAAAATATTCACTTGCCTAATAATTGTGCACACAGTGTTGTGTAGGAATGTCACAGCATTTAATATAATTATTTAAAATAATTATAAGAGACCATTTTCTTGATTCTAATACATAATACAAAGATAATATATGTAGTACCCAAGTCATACCTGTGTTTCATTGTTGGCATTGCCAAGAACCTGCTCATCTCCAAGTGCTCTGGAATGTTCTCCACTATTCTCACTAAATATTCAAATCATTTATATTGTTTTTTCAGTTGTTTAATATTTTCCTATTGTGAACATATTGTGTGTTTAAAACAACTACCAACTTTGTTTTTTGAAAATTTCAGACAGCATGTCCTGGTCTAAATGGTATTAAAAGTGCATCTGATAACTCACTGAGACAAGGTTCTCCTCTACAAATGGTGTGAGTATGTGATGGCGGATGGTGGCCATGATATTTCTGAAGTCTACGGCAGAGATCATTCCACTCTTCCCCTTGTCTTTCTGAGAAAAGGCCTGTCGGGCATGCTCCAACTGCAGCTCCTACAAGGAGAGGGGATATATATGAGATGTGACATATGTCACGAAAAGTGCAAAAGATTTTAAATTGTGCTTAAATGATAAGCATTTGAATGAATCTTTTTGGGGATCACTGGATTAATTAGAAACCTGAACCTGTAGCATGATGTGAGTGAGTCAGTTTTTTTTGTGTCATTTAAGGAACAAAAGAATCTGCAGACTGACTGGCGACTGTGGCAAGCTCTGTATCTGGTGTGTGTGCTTTTTTGTGTCCACATCTTTTCTCTACGTGTGTGTGTTTAATAAAAACCACATCAGGTGTAGTCTGATCCTGTGCTGTGTGCCCTGGAGAGGAGGCAGGTGTTTCCGGAGCAAGGAGTCATGATTCAGCCGGACAGCCCTGCAATCAGACACATGAGCTGGGGCAGGGAGAGGGGGGAGAAGGGGGTCGGACCAGGAGTCAGCACTGCTGTCAAAATTGATCAGATACTACCACAGCAGCCCCTCTGATCTCCATAACTCAATATGCCATCACACTGAAACTGCAGCCATCTCTCCCTCTCCACACACAGCACATCTGACGATCAGAGGGAACACCCAGGCCCTAGTTCCAAATGTTCTGGCACGTCTTAACGTTGCCTCTCGACTTTACTTTTGTAATCCTCACATTTCTCTGTATGTAGAGAAGAGGCAACAGAGAGTCATACTAACTGCTATTTCAGTTCCTTAAAAGAAACACTTTTTGTACTGTAACTGTATCTGCACGTGAGCATTTCTAAAGTAACTGATATATTACTGGTCAAGTGCTTCTGTCTGTGCTTCTGGTGCATGGAGATACTTCAGCTTCCACAAGATGGCAGGATGAAAACAATCTCCTGCGACCAAGTTACAGGGGCTGAAAGGCAGGTTGTTGTACCATGATATTGCTCCACACCTGCAGAAACTGGGTGAACTCTAAGTAGTTGAGACATTTTTTGAGGTCCTGGCCAAAGTGCAGGTGGATGAATTCACAGTCCCAATTGAAGGGGATATGATGCTGCACTGTTGTCTGACTGAAAATGTCCCGAACATTTTCTACAACACAGAAACATAACCAGTTCATTAAAATTCATTTGGAGTAATGTGATAAAATGAATCATGTGCAGTCATCTTTACAGGCAGCAACAGCCTTATTAAGAGCCTATCTCACAGATGTATGAAGGCAATTTTTTTTTTTGAGAAATGACCTAAATACTCTTTGAATATTTACACAACAGCCACATGCTCAAAACCAAAACCAGAATGACATTCTCAAACATTTACATGTGCAGCTTAAATTAGCTCAATGAGATTTTTCTGTTAAGCAACTTTATCTTAAAGAACAACTGGTCCTTGGCTCTTCCATGTTAAAATGAACAACAATTAAATTGATCAGCATAATAGGGAAATAAGCAGCTACAAACACACATAACTTCAATGCCCCTCTTAGCCTCTACGAGACAGGTGAGTAACATAGACAGTTAGAGTGTCTCTTTACACTGTCCAGGTGAATTTAAGTCCCTCAAAACATACAATTTACCCTCAAAGCATGGGTGCACAATACTGGTAGTTTCCAGACTCAAACACGTCCACTGGACCCCAATTAACAGATGAGTTGAATGAGGTGTTTGATAAGAGAAATCATTGAAGTGTTTCAAACAGTCACCCTCCAGGAGTTGTGGTTCCCTCACTCAAAGGTTCAGTAGAGTCATTAAGTTCCAACTCTGTACCTTAAATATGTGTTCAGGGACACTACATTCAATGTACCAGGATGAAGGGATATTTCTCTCGTAATGATAATGCTATCACAGAAGTTTATTCATGCTTACCAAAAGATATATCCCCAGTCCCAGCCTTGTCAAATAACTGAAAGGCAACTATGAAGAGGGCATCCGGCAGACAGAGAACTGATTCAAAGGCCAGAAACTCCTGGAAAGAGATTAATCTGTTTGGACAAGAAAAAAAGCACTGAAAAAGACAGACACGTTTAATTAAGCCTTGTTATATGTAAATGAATACCAACATTATACTTTAGATATGTTCTACAATACAATACAAAACACTTACAGATACAAGTTTGTGGCTGTTACCAAGTCAAGTCAGTTTTATTTATATAACGCTTTTTACAACTGTTGTTGTCACAAAACAGCTTTACAGAAATCGGGTCAGAGCCCCTAGTGAGCAAGCCAAATGGGACAGAGACAAGAAAAAATTCCCTGTAAACTGGAGAAGGAAAGCTTGGGAGGAACCAAGACCCAGAAGGGGAACCCGTCCCCCTCTGGTCGACACTGTATAACTGAGAAGGATCCAATTACTGTATTAGCAAAGATGGAATGAATATGTTTTAGTTTAGTTAACTTCAGATTTTAACAGCTTAAGAATAGGTTACCATCCTTGCAAATGTGACCATTAACATGTAAGGATGATGACCAAGCTCATTAAAAAGAGTGTTTATAGCTGGCTGATAACCACTTTTAGACAGAGCGGACACTGATGACTGTGATGTAATGTATTGTCTGATTATAGTCTCTTTTACAAAGAATTTACAACCTCAGAATAGCAGGGGCAATTACTGCAACCAATAAGCTTTTAAAGAGTCATAAAGCAGTGAACTCTGGCAGGTGAGATGGAACCTCATATGTCTTGAAAGTTCAGCAAAAAAAGATAAAATCAAATTCTCCATTAACATGAAACATTTTCTGAGAAAGAGCTTCCATATTTCATGTAGCTACTAAAATGAGTCAGAGTCCAATCACTGAAAATATACTCAACCAATATTTAAGTCATTTAAGTAATAGGTAATACTTAAGGTGCCCATATTTGTAGGAAAAAACCTCACTCTTACCCGTCTTTAGTGGTGTCTGCGACTCCGGCAATGAGTTGCACTGCTTTGGGATTATGGTTGGGTTCAGTGTGGAGTCCCAGATAATTTTGCACAAAATCTCCAGGTGTCATGTAATGCTCCCCATCCTTATCCACAACACTTGCATGCTGCAAGGCAAAATAAAAAGTAAATAAAACTATTTAAAGCTTTATCTATAGTTTAGATTGACCACCACTGCCCTTTATGATACCGGGGAATGGCTGAATTACAAGCAGCTCAGTTTCTTAATTAAAGGCTTTTGGTTTATTAAAAAAACAAACAAAAAAAAAACAAAAAAAAAAACTTACATTGAATTGTTTTTCAATAGTTTCTCATTTCATTTTCACCAACAGTTAAAGTCAAAGTAAAACCTGCAAAAACATGAACATTTTCCTGAAATAACAGTACACCTAGTGACGCTGACAGTAATGGGAAATTAAATGATCTACAGACAAACATTTGTTTACTTTCCTTTAAAAAGACTTCAGTGAAATATAGTGTAAAATCTACAGCAATCTGTCCTTTGTATCACTGCTCCCACAGCTATTATATGACCACTTTATTCCTTATTCTAACAATAATTGCTGTAAGCTCTAGCTACTTTTCAGCTGCGTTTCTCTCTCTGTAAGGACATCAATGTAATTGATTTATGTTTCTCGCTCTAAACCCAGTATATACTGCGTTTGAAGAACATCAATAATTTCACACCTACCATAGATTTTATTGATGGGTGCCAAGTTCAAAGTGCATATTTAGAAACGTTCAGTTCCGTTTTCTCCTACTGTTCAACTGAAAGCTTGCATTCAGCATCAAATGTTTTATCTTCAATTCATCTCTCAGCTAAAGTTTAATAAAATTTTGCCTGTTTGTGCTAAGAAGAAAAAAAGGACCTGCCAGCAAATCTTGCCTGTGGCTTCAGTGAACTTACAGAGATGTGCTGTACAAAAAGCTTTCCTGTGAATTGTTGCTAACATCTTAAAAGAGAAGAGAGAATATGGTTTCTGTAGTAATACTCTCGCTCTGAAAAGAGAACTTTTAAAAAGTGATTTAAAGAAACATTCCTTATAAACTCCTTATAAATACAGTACTGTGCAAAAGTTTAAGGCAGGTGTGAAAAAATGCTGTAAACAAAGAATGTTTTCAGAAATATAAATAATGGTTGTTTATTTTTATCAATTTACAAAATGCAAAGTGAGCGAACAAAAGAAAAATCTAAATCAAATCAATATTCGGTGTTACTACCTTTTGCCTTCAAACCAGCATCAGTTCTTCTGGCCCCCACAGAGCCCTGATCTCAACATCATCCAGTGTGTCTGGATTACATGAAGAGACAGAAGGATGTGAGGAAGCCTACATCCACAGAAGATCTGTGGTTAGTTCTCCAAGATGTTTGGAACGACCTACCAGCCGAGTTCCTTCAAAAACTGTGTGCAAGTGTACCTAGAAGAATTGATGCTGTTTTGAAGGCAAAGGGTGGTCACACCAAATATTGATTTGATTTAGATTTCTCTTTTGTTCATTCACTGCATTTTGTTGATTGATGAAAATAAATGATTAACACTTCCATTTTTGAAAGCATTCTTTGTTTACAGCATTTTTTCCACACCTGCCTAAAACTTTTGCACAGTACTGTATGTAGACGAATAAAATTCTACTTTGACTGAAGATGGTTTTCAAATATATCAAATATGTCATAATATTACAATGCTTGCTTACAATTCAGAGTCAGCTTGAATTCTTTCTTTATTCATGTACTACAGAATGAACTAGCTAAACCTTTACCCATCCTCTTTTTGAGAAGGTCTTCTGTAAATAGTTACCATCCAATTTTACAGATCATCTCATTTATCATACATAAAATTAAATTAGGTGCTACTGACTTAAATCCATACAGTACCTGGAGTGCAGTGAAAAGTCAAGAACAAAAAAACCAAAAGCTAAAGTGAAAGTGACTACCATCGTCATTGTAAAAGCGCAGCACAGCACAGCACAACACAACACAATGAAATTCAGCCTCTGCTTTTCACCCATACACACACATGTGCAGCAGGGGGCAGCTATTGAAAGCACCCGAGGGGCAGTGATAGGAACGGTACCTTGCTCAGGGGTACCTCAGGGAAACCTACTGGTGAGGGAATCAAACCCACAGTCTTCCGATCCAGGGCAACTCCCTAACCACCAGGCCACCGCTCCCCCTCAGCCTCAAATGAACACAACCTTGTGTTCATTTGTGTTCTTGTTTAGCCAAGATATTTATACCCTGGAAAACAGCTATTAAATCTTTTTAACTGTGTTGTATTATAAAATATATATATAGTGTTTCAGAAAAAAACACATTTTTATTACTATATTGATTACAGTGATACAGATGTTATTATAAGATACTGCGAGAGTTAATCAAAGTAAAGAGCAAGATCAACAATTAAAAGTGTAACTAAAGGTTATCATAAACTTTATGCCATAGTCACAGTGGCAGGTATTTCTTTGAGATCTTTCTAAAACTCACACACACACACACACACACACACACACACACACACACACACACACCAACACACACAGACTTTCTCTTTCTCTATTCCCTTGTCTATTACTCTCCCTCTCAATCTAACACACACAAGCAAGCATGGACAAATACACAGACCCACTAACACACACACACACACACACACACACACACACACACACACTTTCTCATTTTTCTCTCTCTCTCGCCCATTGTCTATTACTCTTCCTCTAACTCATACACACAAAAGCAAGGATGGACAAATACACACATCCACTAACACACACACATGCTCATACACTCACTCACTTACACACACACACACACACACACACACACACACACACCATTCCAGACTCTACAGCTAATGCTTGTGGGGAAAGCATTAATTCCAATCAATTTATTAACAGCTTTACCATATAATTGAGCGCAAGTTCAGCCGTGGTAAGCCTAAAGTACTTCATCATCAAATCAAGCACGTAGTTAGCACTGAGTGAAATAGTACTCTTGCTTTCAGTGGCTCCTTTACACATTATAGCAGACTTCATTTCTGAGAGCTACTTAATTATTTTGTGTGACGAGGCTGGTATTAAAATCATAGTTCTGTCAATTATAGATTTGATCGCTGTCGAGCAAGGTTAACTGTGCAGCAATGTGTGGTGTGAGAGAGAGAGAGACAGAGAGTGAGAGCTTAAACTGTGAGGTTAAACTGTGAACCACTCGCTTTGAGAGTTGTCATAATGCTTTCAATAACTAGCTGATGCAGTGCAGTGTAACAACAGAATCACAAGTCTTGAGACATTGAAGACAAATCATCAGGGACACCGCCCTTATATTTACACTCATTGGCCATTTATCAGTTCTTAACCATATAAGTGAACTTTGCAGGTTATGTTTACAGACAGTAATACATAATATAGTAATAGTAATACATATTACATAAATACAGCCGTCTTTAGCCAATTCCTCAATATTCAGGAACCCCACAGGACTAGAAGAAAATTATATGATGTAAAGGGTTGGCTATTCACTATTGGCATATTCGTGTATGTGCCACACAACACACACAATAGTGCTGCTGAAGTTTTCAAATAACTCAAGAGTCACTACCAGGCTACACCAAGCAAACATATCCAGCTAGTAGTGCCAATCTGGAAACTGTTTACTAATGAAGGACTAGAGGTTGACCAACATAAACAGCGCAATAGCAGATAACCCCTTATCAATGCCATCATCTATAAGGTGGACCAACACTGGGAATTCAAAGTGCTGAAAAAGTGCCCTGTGCTGCAGTTTGACTGCATGTAGATCGGTTGCCTTGTTGAGACAACAGGAGAAAGCAGCAAATGTCACAGGTCAGGAGGTGCAGAGAAAGGGCAGATACCAGTGAGAACGAGAGAGACAGAATTAGTCCAAGCATGCATGTGACCTTTCCTCTCGTGCCCTGGACCTCAGCCAGCTCAGACACACAACCTCCTCTAAGACCCCCTTACACACACTGAGCTGTAGATCAGTGTGCAGGGCTGCAAGAACAACATTTGAATTTTCAAAGCATTTTCACTCAGCATTACATTACTCCTTGCATCCCATTACTTTTCTTGGCTCTCAAAACCAAGCCTAAAAGATCAAGGGAAGTTGAAAGCCAATATACAGTATATATATTTCAGTGCTAACATAAGCATGCAGAACAGTTTTATTACAAAAAGCATAACTGCTCAAATGCGCAGCTGCTCTACCAACCCATAACCTATTCCTGCCTAAACAAAAGGGGTGATAGAGAAATAACATGACAATTGCTTCTGTTTGGAAAAGGAATGGTGAGTCTAAGATAATAGTGACAACAAAATTTCATTTGTAGAGGACTCCTACCTTCAAGAATACATTCTTAAGATCAGTGGGGTCAGCTCGCTTGGTGGACTGCACCTGCAGACACATGTGAAGTGGTCAGTGTTACCTACTGTTGATGTACACACTGCACATGACCTGCAGCCTGCTATAGTTGAGGTGGTGGAGGAGCTTTGAGCATCAACAGTCTCAGCACTATAAACCTCAGTCCTGCAGACTTGCAACTAATGTGAGGACTTCCATGAAGACTCATTCTGTAGGGAAGACTCTGAACATTCAACATCAACCTGGAAAAACAAGACTGATCAGATGTCATTATAGCTACAGGCTCCAAAAGCATGAATGAATCAATCAACCACTCAATCTCTCTCTTTAGGGCAAGAGTCTTGAAAACAGAGATGCTCTTGACAGCAGATGAGTCCAACCACCATTACCGTTATGGATGCCTATAAACTCCCATAGTGAGTAAAGGTGCAAACACAGGCTTTGTTATTTCTGATGAACACAATATTGATAGAGTCACCTTCACCGCCATGCTGGGAGTGACGTCACATCGACAAACAAGCACTCTGGTCACCGGAAAGCAGAAACTGTCCTGCTGCCATTACTACTCCTCCTCCTGTACCCGTGTGTGTGTGTGTGTGTGTGTGTGTGTGTGTGTGTGTGTGTGTGTGGTGTGTTGTGTGTGTGTGTGTGTGTGTGTGTGTGTGTGTGTGTGTGTGTGTGTGTGTGTGTGTCTATGTGTGTCTATGTGTGTCTATGTGTGTGTGTGTGTGTGTGTGTGTGAGAGGGAGTGAGTGAGTGAGTGAGTGTGTGTGTGTGTGTGTGTGTGTGAGGGAGGGAGTGAGTGAGTGACTGAGTGAGTGAGTGAGTGAGTGTGTGTGTGTGCATGTGCGTGCGTGTGTGTGTGTGTGAGTGAGTGTGAGTGTGGGGAGGAGGGGGATTCACAGCTACACTGTTGGACCAAAAGTTAAGTTCTGCCCTTCCAACGTTTCTGTTACAGGAACAGCCTCTTCTCTTCTGGTAAACCTTTGAACTGGAAGGTGGAACATTGCTATGAGGATCTGATTGCATTCAGCCACAAGTTAAAAAAATTTTAATAATTAACTAATTTCTATAGCAAATTATGTAAATCAATTCTGTACAAATGTCTGTACAAATAGGGCTAATTTATTTATATCAGATATAATTTTATGATTGGAAATACATTATAACATGGAAATAAAATGATAAATTATGAGTCTTAAGTGGTTTGCAACCTGGTCCTGGATCAGCAGCTTCGAAAATGAATGAATGAATGAATGAATGCATGCATGAAAGGATGGATGAATGAATGAAGACTTTAGTCTTTCATTTCTGCTTCTTCGGAAAGCAAAAGTTCCTGTTTAAGATATTTTCCTGCCAATATCATGATTGAAGTAAGATGTATTTAAAAAGAGCTACATATTTGGTTGTCTCTGGTATCTTGATGCTCCAAGTGACAGATTAGCAAGAAACCATCCTTCCATCATCACTGACACTTGGCTTGGGCTTAGTGACATTAGATTTATGTGAGCCTGCTCCAGAATTTCCCATGCTACTGGCTTTGATTTTTCTATGAAGATACTACACAAGGTGCTTCTCTACCAGCAAAGGGTGCAGCTCAGTGTTTTGCCTCAGCTATATTTTAGAGAGATCATCATCATCATCTTCATCATCATAGCAACAGAAATAAGAAGTAAAATCACAGTATCAGAATTTAACCTATGATGGCGAAGGTAAATACTAAATGGTCTCAGCAGCCTCTTTTTCTAGTTAATGGAGTATTAAGGAGCATTCGCTGGTGTTATTGTTTTTCAGCTACTGAATATAAACAGGGAAATGGTTTACAAATGTTTGCATTGGTTTGGACATGTAGGAGACGAGGATTATATTGAGAGAAGAATGTTGAGGATAGAGCTGCCAGGAAAGAGGAAAAAAGGAAAAGAGGAAAGCCAAAGAGGAGGTTTATGGATGTTGTGAGAGAGGACACGCGGGCAGTTGGTTTGATGTAGGAAGACGCAGAGGACAGGAGGAAATGGAGACGGTCGATCCGCTGTGGTGACCCTTAACGGGAGAAGCCGGAAGATGGAGAAGATATACTAGCTAATAGGTAGCACATTGTACAGAAATATTTATTTCTAGGTGAAGTAAGTGATACAGGAAGTGAAAAAAATGCGCTTTTGAAAACAAAAACACTGGAGATACATCTGTGCATGTATAACGTCAATTATAACAAATATATTAATACGAAAATGTGCATAAGTTGTTAGACCAAAATTGTATAGTTTAGGTGATATAACCCCTGTAAAGAAAAGGATTTAAGAAAAACTGCAGTAATATTTTGCCCCAACAACTCATCAACTGAAGGCGCGGGAAAATGACGTCAGACGCGCGCCCCGGCTCCTCCGATCAGATTCGAGAGCGGGACCACGTGAGTAAACAGGACGTGTTTTTGCATTTGGCGGGTCGTGAGGAGGAGCTGAAGTGTGGAAATGGCGGGTAAGCAGAAATAGCGCTGAATTATATTTTTACAAATAACTGTGTTTGTAGACGGATTTATCATAACATATCATATAACCTCTCACCGAGGCGGCTGTGTCGCTCGGTCCGACAGTTTTTTTGACGGTACAGGTGAGTTAACGGAGCCTGGTTAGCTGGTTAGCTCGAGCTGTTTTAGCCGGACTGAGCTGCACGGCTAGCTGACTAACCAGGGAGAAGTAGCTGTGGGGTAAATATGTTCTTCCTGTGGCAGGGAATCCGTCTCTGACAGGTAGTGACAGGAACTAATAGAGCCGAGAGAAAATGAAGCGCCTTATTTTATGTTCTGTTGAAGCTGCTCAGCTGTTAAAGTTAGCTAGTGAAGAAACAGCTTCTCAGGAAGAAGTGAACGGAAAGGTCTCTGCTGTTGCGGCTTTTCTTCACACAGACTTTGCTTCTTAAGTCCGTTAGTTGTTGAAATGTTGATATTTGGTCAAAAGTAATCCTTTGCTACCTGGTTACACTGAGATGTGGAGGTGATCAGGCCTTTCCTGTAGCTGCCCCAAGACCCTGAAACACAGTCACCTTCACTGCAGGTGTTTAGGTTTTAGACACATTTAATAATCTGTCTTGAGTCGTGTTGAAGACGACATATTCAGCTGCTGCTTTGACTTCTTTTGTCAGTAGGTTGTTTTCTCTCATTTTACTGCTTCTAAATCTGCTGGTTAAATTAATGTTAAGTTACTTGCAGTCCCCTTGAATCTAAAATAATTGTTCATTATTTAAGATGGATTTCCTGTGCAGCACTCTAGCTGACACCTGTTGTATGTCCTTACACTCCAAGTTGTTTCGGGGAAAGTAGTACACCAAACAGCAACAACATTAAACCCGTCTGTGTGATGTTGTGCATGGATTACGAAACGTGTGCCGATCCTTTAAGTCCTGTAGGCTGTGATGTGTGGCCTCATGGATGAGATTGCTTTGTGGAGCGCAGTCAGATTGAGGTTTGTGGAATTTGAAGGCCAAGTCAACACTTTGAACCCTTTATATTCCTAAAACCCTTCAACAGGTTTTTTTTTGGACCGTGACAAGGTGCTTTATCCTGCATAAATAGGCCACTGCCATTAGGGAATACTGTTACCATCAAAGGGTCAACTTGCTTTGCAGTATATTTTATATGGTGTAGAAAGAAAACATGACCCAGGCCATATTTTGTCATTGCTTGTGCTGATGCTCGTGTGCCCATTGGTGAAACTTCTGGCAATGAGTAGAGTTCAGAAGGCAAGCTGTGGGGCGCTGTGTGTTCTGACACCTTTCTGTCATAGCCAGCGTTTCTATCATAGTCAGTTGGGTTTTCAGTTGGTGGTTCTACAGTAGTTTCTAGTTGGTTTAAACTAGAAGGGATAAAATTCGCTTCCCATGCTCACTAATGAGAACTGACCCAGTCGCCTGTTCACAGGTTACTCTAATCTGGATCAGTTTTGGTAGGTGTTAACCAATGTATACTGGGAATGGCCAGTAAGACCTTCAGTTTTTGAGACATTCTGACCCAATGAATCAGAACCACCCTTTGGCCCATCCTTACATTTGTCTGGGTTTTTTTGTTTGTATGTTTTGTTTTTGTTTCCAACACATGAGCTTCAAGTACTTGTACCTTTTGACAGCACTTAGCTGGTAGCTGTTACAGCATGTCACTAACGCTTTGTCCATCACCTTGCCCTCTAGGCATAAATGACATGGAGAAGAAACTGGCAGAGTATAAATGTGACACCAATGAAGCAATATGTTTAAAATTGGGTAAGTATTAGTAAAAGTTGTATTATGAAAATGTTATTGTTTGTTAGAGTAATATCCACCAGCATTTCTGAATGACAGAAGAAAATGGACATTTAGTGAAGGGTTGTTGTATATGAACATGTCTCTTTGTTTCTTATAGTGCGTTTTCCAGAGGACATAGAGGATGAAAACACAACATTCCATCCTGAATACAGCCATCAGCTGTTTGGTGATGAGTAAGTAACTTCAGCAGTAATGGCTTATTAACTGCCTGGCTGTTCTGCTTTACATATACTGTTATACAGATTTGACCATTTTATTTTTTGTTAGTATGGTTTACTTTCAAAATGGGTGGTTATTGACACTATTGCACAGAAAAATAACCTCCCACTGACTTCTGCATGAGTCGCAATAGCATACAGTGGTATACAAATTTGTTCCGTTACATATATTAGATGCTTTAAAAGGTGTTTTGTCAGGTAAATATGCATAATAACTTAAAGCAGCGTTCTTGTACTCAGTGTGTTTTCCATCTTCTGATGAGAAATTGAAAATAACATGTTTAACTTTTTCCTGGACGTGTTATACTCTTGCCTGCACTCTGGAAGTGGCAAGATGATCAAGGATGTTTGGGTCTGTTATTGTGAGAGCTTTGCCATATCACTAAACAGTGTCAATTTTTTTTTTGTTGTTTATCTTGCCCGATAGCGAAGTGGCATTTGGGTACAAAGGCCTTCAAATTCAGCTGTACTACACTGCTGGCAACCTCAGCACCCTGTTCAAAGTGAAGTTCTCTGCCAAAGTCACAGAGAAGTTTGGCTGTGTAGAGGTAATCCCAAAACAGTGCTTTTGGCATATTGTAAATTTCCATGCTTTAATATTCAAGGGTCATACATTTTGGACAACACATTGTTTATCGTGCTTTGTGTACATATTATTTTTTTGTTACTTTTTATATAATTGTAGTTTCATGTATATGTTGCGTTTGCATTTAATTTTCCTGGGCCTCTCTCATGAACCAATATTTATTGCTTAGCCAGTTAACTTGAGCTTAGTTCAATCTAACCTTGGTTTGTAATATTGACAGTGGATTTTTTTGTTTTTCTGGGGTACATCACCAAGGCACATCTAAAGTCAGACATGTTTTATGGAGCAAGTTCAACTTAGACAATGTTCCAGAGGACGTTTCTGCTTTATAAAACCCAATTACAGTAATTAGTTATTTCTTCTTGGTGGTTAACCATTTTATATTAGCTCAGGTTGAAATATTGAATATTTAAAAATTTAAATATATTATTAAATATGTGTTTTAAAATGTGGCATTTAAACATTTGTCAGTCATCTAAGGGATGCTAGTATGGAAGGTTTTACTTTTTTAGTTTCTTCTGTGTCCTTTAGTGTTTTAGGCATACTTACTCAATATGGTCTTTATTGTTGTTGTTAATCTGCTCATTTTTTGTGCCGTTAATTTTTTTGTGCTTCATTTGTGCTTTTTAAGTCATTTGTTCTAAATGCAATAAGGTCATGAAAAAATGTCACTGATGATAACATAGCACAAAATGATCATCCCAAACTGGCAACACAGCACTGGAGACTAGTCACAGTGTAAAATCAGTTTTATGAGTTATGCATGTACATTAGCTGCACAAATATTCTACAGAGAATGTGCCTAACTATGTTCATCTTAATCACCCAGTGCAGTCCAAAGTTTCCATCCTCTCTTGGCAACTTGCTAGCATGCCTTATTTTCCTCTAATATAAAAGTATATCTTGGCAGTCTGGAGTGTTGGTAAACCTGGTCATGCTGAGACCACCTATTAAGACAAAAATTTAACTGAGAGAGTTTGGAAAATGTGTCTCTCACTTCCTAGTTGGGGTTTGGGGCAGTTTTAATAGAAAGACGTGATTTGACTCTTGCAGAATGACTCACTTTAAACAATGGGATCAGAAGGCAAACATTATATTGACAATTCATAATAAAAATATGAATTCAGTAAAGAGGAGTGTAAATAAACTCAGTGCAACAACTTTTAAAGATCAATATCGTTATCTTTACAACTAATTTATTTTGCCGAGGGCTTAAATATTAGGTTAAATCTGTGTAGTTACAGCTCAAGAATTTACACTTGAGCATTTAGCTTATAGGAAAACAGATGCTAATTAGTTAATGTGGATTTTTTTGGTTAAACAGTTACCTGTACAGACTTGATGCCAACAGAATCCCACTTTCATCCCTTTAACCTCGGGAGCCACAGTATGTGTGACCTGTGTAAGAGTAGTTAAAACCTCTATGACATTTTAATAAATTGTTTTTGCTATTTTCTGCCCTATTAAATCTTATAGAAATGCATCTCCCAGTGCAATAAGGGCATTTTCCTGCCTCATCTTTTGAGTTAACAGACCCATCTGATTAGGTTATGTTTGTTAAAAATGCTGTTCATTAGTCACAAGACTTGGCAGTGGTGGCCTAGTGGTTAGGGAGTTGGCACCGGATCGGAAGGTTGTGGGTTCAAACCCCTTACCGGTGGGTTGCCCTGAGGTACCCTGGACTCCAGCACCACATCCACATCCTGCCCCCCACCCCCCCGACCCTAATTAGGACAAGCGGCCCAGAAAATGACAGACTGACTAGTCACAAGATGTAGCTGCACAATGCTGTACTTATCCTTCATTTGGGACACCTCTAAAGCTGTTTCCCTCCACAGAGATAGGACAAATTGGGATTTTTGGAGTCAAGCTGTGTGCATCAGGGCTCTGGACCAGTTGATATAATAAACAAAATGCCTGAAATCATTTTCTAGGCACCAGAACAGAATGTTAATTTAAAAAGTGTTACAGGTTTACATAATGGACTAACAAACTTATTTTTTATGTCATTACAGGCATTGCGCTTCTGTATGTAGTGCTACAAAAATATGGAAACTTTGATAGTTATTCATCTTTTGTGTTCGTTTTATATTATTCACATAAATATGACCATTGAGCGGGAAAATGTGGGCTTAATCAGTCCCAACTATTTACATTAGTGGTACCTGTTGTTAATGTGTAAAAGAAACTAAATCGTTTTTGTTTTGTTTTTAGTGGTTTGAGACAATCAAGTTGGTTGGAACACATTAATGAAGCACTAAAACACTGTTTCTGCTTGAAGCAAACTAACTTGTTTCTTTAATTTGTTAGCTCTGGAGTACACGCATCCAAAGATCTCCGTTTTGTACTAAAACTAATCGGACATAATTGTGAAACATGGAACAGCTTGTAGCCCTTCACATGGTCCCTGAAAAGGGCATCGGCATAAGTGTAACTTGTTAAGTAACCATGCTTGTTTGTTATGTTGTCTACATAGTGTATCCTGTGTAGTAAGTAAGTCTTTGTTATTATTTTGTACATGGTGCTTCAGTAGGGGGACTGCTGCTCATATTGAGGTACTTTATTCCCCTTTTTACTTGCAGAACAAGGTGGTTGTTTAAAATGAAACCCTTTATGTAAGAATTAGATCCTACACTGCCATTTACCTTTCTTGAGCTCTCTTCTGAAAAGATGATGTATCCCCAAATAGATTAAAAGCTCTGAAGAAGCACAGTTAGTTAATATATTGATCTAACAATGCACTCTTTATATCAAAGATTGTGCAATTTGTAAATGTTGTATAGGAGAGAGCAGGGACAATCTGACTTGTTTGTCCTTTGCCTTTTATGTGCATTCCCTGATTCTCTTATTCCTCAGAAATGCAGTTGAACAGTAACAATGGAGAAGTGTTTCTCAGCCGCAGGTGCATTGCTTCCTGGCTGATATTAGCTGATGTCTGAAAGAGCAGGAATTAGCGCCGTGTTGCATTAGCCTTTTGTTGTACGTTTTGTCCTTGTCCTTCTTCATTTCCCTGTTTTGAATGTGGAGCAGCGAGAGGCCTGCTACAGAACTAATGTCCATCACACGTCTAAATGGTGCCAAAGGCCCTGCTTAGCAACTTAATGCAAAGTGTTCTCATGTCAATCCGCATGGAAATGGATACAATGCAAACATCGCAGCTGAAGCCACTGCGCATTCTGCTGAGTAAAAAATCCCAAAAGAGGGCAAAGGAGGGGTCTTTTGTCTGCCCAGGAGGCTCTGAATGGCGGGGGCAAACTCGTTTGATTGAGTTCGCTCGCCAGGCTTAGAGGAGAGGAGCCTATTATAGATGCCTGGGTTTTTTTGTTAAGGTTGAGATCAATTCATTAAATTTTATTGCCCGGTGAGAAGCAGAGACGCATTATTGTTGGGGGACTTCATCAAATATTCATGGTTTAAGATAAGTAGTAAATGTATTCAATTAAGTGGTCTTTCAGAGAGAGTAGGAGAGAGGGGGGCTGAAGGCCTACTCAGCTGACAGTACTAATTGCCTAATGGTTCTGCTTTTTGTTCGACAAAAATATGTATTCTTTCCAGTTTTAATTCCACGTGTGCTATGTCAATCAAGACTGAAGTATAGCCTAATGACAGAACAATAGTGTATTATTCTGTTGTGGCTCCATTGGGGTTACATGTAAGGCCAGAGCACAGGGGATTACAGAGTACAAACTTGTCACCTAATGGTGTACTGTTAACTTAATGTATTTAGTACAATGAGTGCATGCACGTCGCTGCTAACAAAGTTGGTTTGTCTTCGTTTTTGAAGTGGTTTATATACCATCAGAATGGTTCCTTCCTATGTATTGTACTGAAGTGCAGTTTTTTTTTTTTTGTTTGTTTTTTTTCTGTTAAAATTCAGTTCTGACATTTCAGCTCTCAATTTTGAAATTATTATTTCTTAAATCACACGGACCCTTCTGATCTGCCTAATGTATCTCCTCAGCCTGATGATGTAGAGGGAAAAATCAGAGAAATCATTCCTCCTGGTTTCAGCTGTAACACGGATGACTTCATTTCTCTCTTGGAGAAAGAGGCCAACTTCAAGCCATTTGGAAGCCTCTTGCACACCTACAAAGTTCACAATGTGGAAGAGGGTGAAGACCTCACCTACCAGATACACAAGGTACAGATGGATGATCTTTCCTACGCAGTACTGGCTGTGGCGTTTGGGCTCATTGTGGTGTCGTGGGCCTATTTTTGTAGCTGTCCCTGTTAGCTATGTTGCTGTGTTCAGTATGCTATTGCTTTCATATATTTAGGATTAAAATTTTTGTGCACTCTTTTTATTGTGTGTACACCTCCCACACACACATTTTCACAGTGAATTTATTTGGATTTAATAACTTACTTTAAAATTGGCATCAAAATTTTAAACCGTACGATTGTATTTAATGAACCTGAGTAGGAGACACTAATGATATGCCATAGCAATATTGCATCATGGCTTCTTTGTCTTACAGGTGGATATTTCATGTCCAGGGTTCAGAGAGTATCATGATCGCCTTCAGACTTTTCTCATGTGGTTCATTGAAACTGCCAGCTTTATTGACATAGATGACGATCGCTGGGATTTCTTTGTTGTGTGAGTCTCTGTTTTTATGCCTTCATTTACTGAGTAAATATGCATGCATGAACCATGAGCCATCATTAGATCATAGTCTATAGCTTTGGGAATAGATGTTTGTTTCTGAATTGGGAACTTAAAATGTTCATGCTGTAATTGTCTTGTTTAGTTCTGACATGAAAATTATGATAAAAGTAAAAACAAAACTGCAGTTAAACCTCCATTGTGAGTGAAGGTATAGAGAAAGTGTGTCTGCAGGATTGCTAAATTTTTGATGCAATGTTTTGATGGTACATCAAAATGGTGGTACATACTCAAGTCTGAGCTCAAGTCTCAGAAGAATGCACTTAGAATTGATAAGGCATGCTCATGTTGTCTATACTTTAAAAAGTCTGGTGCATGTGCATATACATGTGCACGCACGCGCACACACACGCACACACACACACACACACACACACACACATCCACGTGTGAGGAGACCTCACTACCTCTCATTGTAGTGCTTGCAGCCAATTACCGGGGCTGTTTAATTATATTTCCCCCTGCACAGAGGTGAACTGTTGATCTCGCAAGAGTTTCCTTTTGTGTTGCTTGTCTCTTTTCTTTTCTGTCTTTTTTCTGGTTAGTGCAAGAGGCTGAATTGAATGCTGTTGTCTTTTGAAACGATGAATGGAATCTCTTGCAACAGAAAAGGAGACTCTGCTAGTGTTTTCTTTAGTTTGGCACCTATTAAAGCTGACAATGGGCAAATGGACTGGAGAGATTTGAAGAGGCTAGATGCCTCCCTCTCTTTGCTCCTCTCTTCTCTAAGTTGCAGTGCACCAATTAAGTGCATAATGCATTCACTCTGTACAGCAGGTGCACAGACTGCAACTGCCCTGCTCCAGCATGCTCACACTGACAGCAGGCCAGATAGAGAAAACAAGCAGTGTGCGAGGTGGGGAGGGATAAACGGCCAGAGCTGAGAAAGACAAGGATATTGAAAGGGTGATGGAGGGTCCGGTGCATGGGAGCGTGCCTATGATTGACCTGCTTGCCTTTGTGGTGTGTGTGTTTGACTGTCTGTCTGTCTGTCTGTCTCCCTTTCTCTCTCTCCCTCTCTCTGTTCCTCTCTCAATCTCTCTTCAGTTTTGAGAAATACAATAAGGATGGGGAGACACTCTACGCTACGGTTGGCTACATGACAGTGTATAATTACTACGTATACCCAGACAAAACCAGACCACGTGTCAGGTAATTACCAGCGAAGCACGTGCCTTATTTCTCTTTTATTCTTGGGGGAAAAAAGGAAAAGAAAATTATACATCTCTGTCTCTCTTGTCCCTAAATGCCCTAAATTACTGGCTTATATATCATATAAGCCAACCCCCATTTGCTTATTATAAGGATGGCAAAGTCAGCAGCACCCATCAAAAAGTCCATTTTGGAAATCAGCATAATATATTGATTGGCACAGCATGGTAACATTTCATTATGTTGGCCAAGTGAATGAACAAAGATCTTTTGGTAGAGATGTATCATGTGTTATCCTTGAGAAAATGAAGCAGTCCGGACATGAATTAAGTGTATTAAACAAAACATATTGTCATATCTGTATCAGGTCATCATTATGATCATGAAATGTCCATTGTATCATGTGAAGCTTGAATTGGATGTGATATTGTGGGTGTGCAGTGTATTAACTAACACTATGGAAAATCAAAGAAACAAAAGCAAAAGAAAAGATTAAGAACAAATTTTTTTTCTTCTCTAAAGTTCTTGTTTCTCTCTCTCTCTCTCTCTCTTTCTCTCTTTCTGCAGTCAGATGCTGGTCTTGCCACCATTTCAGGGTGAGGGTCATGGAGCTCAGCTGTTGGAGACAGTCCACCGATTCTACTGCAACTCACCTAAAGTGCAGGATATCACAGGTGAAAGTCATGTAACAGGAACATCAGACTATTATATGGGTTGTCTGAGAATGTTTGCTTCGTGTTCCACTAACCTTCTTTTGCAATGAAATCAAATTAGTCCAGTGGTGCTTACCATTTGAGAGGGTTTTTTTTTTTTTTTTTTTTTTTTTTTTTTTGGTCTAAGTTAATTATGTGAGCCACTGTTGGGGTTGAAACATTCATGAATGTGTAGACATGGTAGATGTCTGCATCTGCATTCTCTATTCTCCTGTAATGCAAGTGGGATGTAGTCATTTATTTTAGCCATTTTCTTGAGACATATTTTTTGCAAATGTGATTGATCAGAGCTTCTTTTTTGAGCTTAGGTTTTGACTCAATTTAAATACCTCTCTGCCATTGCAGTGCTTGGAGCTCGTCAGTCCAACGTGTGGCGAGGTGGGAGGGATGTATGTAAATTGCAGGCAGTTTGCTACTGAAATGTGCTGGCCACATGCTGCTGCTCGGCCTCTCTCACACAATGGCATAATTATTGAGCTGTGTAGGGATAGAGAGAGATTAGCTTTCATTCAAACTGAATACACTGCTCCACTCTACCACAGCAGACTTGCAGCCAGCATTCATACATCCTTTTCCTGTATTTTGTTCTTTTTTCTCTTTTGAACTTTTTGCCTCTGTGTCCTAACTTGTTCTCTTTCTGTCACTTTACATGTCTATATTTGGGTGACTGTCTGTCAGCTAAGCAGTCCATACAGGAAATATACTTACTGCAGTGAAGACAAAGACATTTGTGGAGTCTGCTTCAATTACATCTAGTTTAATATGAGCAAATAGAATCATTTGCAGTTCACTTGTCATTTCTTGTCCAAACTGACAGAAGCACAAACTTTAATGATTTTAATGCACAGTAATGTTCCATGACTACAATTTAGTAAAAATTTTAGGAATGGTTACTTGAATCCCAAAATATATTTTAATGGGAGACACACACATGCATGATCGTAAACACTGCAAACATCCTTGGTAGCACCCAAGGCAGGATTCCTGATAAAAGTATTAGGAGGATCCCAGCTCTCTGTGTGCATACAGAAGTACAATTGTTGGCTTTTGTGATTGCTATTTCTATTAGAATACAGAATTGTTTTTTTTTTGGGGGGGGGGGCGGCATTGTCTTTACACATAACATAAATTAAAAAATTATTTATACCTAAATAATGGGTAATATTGGTCTTGCAAGATGCAGAAGCAGTTATACGGAAGTGATGCTAACTTTCCCTTATGTTTTTACAAGGAGTGTATGGGGTGATTTATTGATGTTACTTGGGAGCATGTAAGTCAGCTTTTCACAAGGTTGAGTTGAAACTTGGTGTAAGAATGAAAAATCGTTCATTTCTGCAAAGCTTTGGCACAAAAATGGCTGTGTGACAGCCTTGGTTTTATTAGTTAGCTGGTGCATTGTGGAAGAACACAGATCCTTGGATTAATCATTGTTCTGAAGGTGTACTTTTGCAGTTATCTCAATAAAAGGGGCTAAAGATGAAGCATTATTGGCAGGAAAGCATAACATTGTAGTTTTTAAATATAAACCTATGGTATGTACATTATTGAGAAGGAAGGATGCATTGTGAGCTTGACATTAAAAATAGCCTTGTAATCTATGGAAATGTTCGCATCCACTATTAGGACCTTTAAAAAGAAATGGCACTTTATTGGACCTGCCTGAAAGGCATGTCTGTTTATGTGGCCCTCACAGTGTAAGGCTGAAGTTAGAGCCAAATCTGTCAAGGATCTTTTGGCATTTTGAAATTCCTGAGTGAAATTTATTTCACTTTCACGCCAATAAATGTTTTGCATGGCCTGACAGACGGCACTTTTTCTGTAATGTAATTAAAACTTAAGTACTTTTTACTAGATGATACTTAGTCTTTGAATGGAACGTGCAAAATGAAAGCAAACAGTCAAAGTGAGTTTAACAAAAGTACAGTACTGTGCAAAAGTTTTAGGCAGTAATGCTTTAAACAAAGAATGCTTTCAGAAATGGAAGTGTCAATCTTTTATATTCATCCATCAACAAAATGCAGTGAATGAACAAAAGAGAAATCTAAATCAAAGCAATATTTGGTGTGACCACCCTTCGCCTTCAAAACAGCATCAATTCTTCTAGGTACACTTGCACACAGTTTTTGAAGGAACTCGTCTGGTAGGTTGTTCCAAACATCTTGGAGAACTAACCACAGATCTTCTGTGGATGTAGCTTCCTCACATCCTTCTGTCTCTTCATGTAATCCAGACACACTGGATGATGTTGAGATCAGGGCTCTGTGGGGCCAGAAGAACTGATGCTGGTTTGAAGGCAAAAGGTAGTAACACCAAATATTGATTTGATTTAGATTTTTCTTTTGTTTTCTCACTTTGCATTTTATAAATTAATAAAAATAAACAATCATTATTTATATTTCTGAAAGCATTCTTTGTTTAAAGCATTTTACCACACCTGCCTAAAACTTCTGCACAGTACTGTGTGTATATAGGATTATATAGGGGGAGGAAAATTAATCTACACTGTTTTAAATAGTGGAGGACCTGCTATGTTTTTGCTTCAAAGACTCTGTGAACCTTGTTAGGAAGCATGACGTGATGAAGGACCAGCACATTTTAAATGTAAAAAATCTGGCTATCTCGGACAAAAATCTTAAACTGGGTTGGGATTGAATCTTCAGCCAAGTCACAAAATGTATCAAGATCAACTCAAAAAGCATTTAGTGACCATGAAATCAAGCTTTTGGCATGACCATTCATCCTAGTCCCACTAGGCGAAGCTTCATTTACAACTGTGAGGTAACCTGATGAGAGGAGTCCAAAGGAGAGGACTTGAATATATTATTTACTGTATGAATGTTTCTGCCGGCTTTGCTTAGTTACGGGCAGTCTGGGCGCAATAGCATTCATAGTTTTAAGATGAGTGCAGGCTCTTATGACAGTGAATTATTAAAAAGTTTCTAGTTTTTGACATGAATTTGATCAGATTTTGTGTCTGAATAATCCTAGCGGAGGATCCCTCTGAGAACTATGTGAAGCTGCGGGACTTTGTGCTGGTGAAGCTGTGCATGGCCCTACCTTCCTTCTCCACGGAGAAACTGGCTCAGGGCTTCAGTGAGGAGATGGCCACAGAAGCACGAGAGAATCTGAAGATAAACAAGGTGAGATCCACAAGCACCATGCTCCAAGTTCCAGACTTTATATTCACATAACTGATTTTAGGGCTTGTCAGTTGTGTAACAGTATTACATGGCTTGCACAGAGAAGGCTTGTTCAGAAGGTAAGGGCAATGCTTTTGGCCCAGGCAGATAGATGTCAGATCCTTTACAGAACTGCATGAGATTTCAGCAAAAATCTTAGCATATACAACCTTGTTCTTGATGACCTGCGCCCACCGTTCCAGTTCTGAAAAGATATCATCATTTCTTTCATTTTCCAGTTTTATTTATTTATTTATTTTTTGTTTGGGGTTTTTTTTTTTTTTTTTTTTGTAATTTCTCATAACCTTTTAGCAAAGTTAGAATTTCATCTTAAGGAGGATTGAAAATACAAGCATACCATACTTGTAAACCATACATCATACATGCACACACTGCTGGAAGCCCTGAAAGCCATTGACTGTGAAGGAGTGAGAAGTCACCTCAGTGTAGCTTGGCAGTATGTATGTAGTATGTTTCATTTAATGGAACAGATATTCATACATATTGTACATTTTCACATTTATATAGTTCTGATATAAGGGCTAAGACGTTTTCTCTTGTTTTGCAAAGCTTTTGTATGATGCTTCAGAATATCATCTGCGCATTTCCTTCGCAGAAGCACGCAAGACGGGTGTATGAGATTCTTCGTCTCAGAAACACAGACATGAGTGATGAGGAGAAGGCCAGAGAATTCCGACTTGAAGTGAAGAAAAGACTCTTTGGCCCTTACAGGGTATGTGTGGGCACAGCAATCCAAATCCTACATTTTATTCACTTCTTATAAATGCATTATGCCTGACTCTAATAAAATTCTAATAAAAAAAAATTAGACAATATTGTGTAAGGTGTAGCCAACAGAAATAATTTACATGTATATCCGTTTAGTAATAACATATATATTTAATAATGTGTGGATAGAATGAATGCATGTTTAAGAGCCGTGCACTACGTTATAGTAAAGCCAGTAAGCTGGTGGGAGGCATTCTGATGGCTCTCTCCAGGAAGTGGCTTTAAGTCTGCACTGCAGGACTGTGAGCTCTATTCAAAGCTGCTGTCATTAAAAGGGATTTGCATCTCATTCAGACAAGCTATTTGCTACAAGGAATGTAGCAAACTGTTCACAATCAGTTGTGCACTTTCACACAAACACTCTTCTGCTTTCTCTCACACTCTTTCATCTCTTGCATCTTCTCTCTCTCTCTCTTCTTTCTCTCACTCTCAATCATATGTCTGCATTTAATCTTCGTGGATGTTGTGTTCAGTGGTTCGAACATTGTATTGCAATACCTGTTTTGCGTTTTCATGCAGATTGTTACATTTACACACTCTTAGCTTGTCATTTTAAAACCTTTTGTAGCAGTGATTAATTGCTGAATATCTTATTGGCGTTCAGGCTCCACATAGAGCCATTATTAGGTTTTTATTCTAAAATCTGTAGCGCAACAGTGTGTACATATGTTTTTTGCTCCATAGGGACTATATCATAATATTAGTGTATGTGAAGTAGTGTGTTGTGTGCAATGCCCCCTGTAAGTTAAACATTTAACAGAAATATGGGATCACTGGAGGCTGCAAGATCACAGCTCTCCAACTTCTCACAGTGACGTTAACCAGCATACAAACTTTAGACAGAAAAAAACAAGGGACATGGAGACTGAACGAAAAAAAAAGCAAAAAAAACGTGGGATTGAAAAGGAAGTTGGAATTCCTTGGTAGAGTAGAATGGAAGGATCTGGAGACCAGATGCTCTTTCTCTTGGTGCTTTGTGCTCCCTCCCTCCTCTCATGTCTCTTGCATGGCTTCCCTCAGGGTGGGAATGGGGGTGTTTGGGTGTGTGCATTTGTTTCATTCAGGTGGACATAATGTGTGTGCTAGTATACTACTCTACATAATTCTGTTCAAGTGCTTTCAGGGGTTTTGTGATAAAATGAAGGGAAATGTTTTTGGGTACATGAAGATTGGCTTGAATAAAGTGTTGTCTACCTTTTTTAGTTAATATTTGTTTTGTTATTTTAGTTGTTGGTCTGCAAGAAGTAATAGTAAAGTAGTTTTTGAGGGCTCTGGCTATGATTATGATTAGCAACCTGTGTTTACATTAACTGATGCCACAATTGACTATATATACTAAATAGCAAAGTCTGTGGACAGGGTTTTTATTACTCAGCACAATTATGTGATCTAATATTTCATGTTTCCTGTGTAGAAGAACCAACGTGAGCTCACAAAGATGCGCAAATGTTTGCGTCCAGAGGAGCTGGCATCTCACATCAGTCAGATGGACACAAGACTACAGCATGAAGAACTGGAAAAGAGCTACCAGGAAGTTTTGGGAGAGTACCGCAGAGTCCTTGAAAGGCTGGCTCAGGCATAAACATACACCTCACTTACCAAACCTCTTGTGGATTAATGGAAGGCCCTAGAGTCTTGGATCAGTTTAGGACTTATATAGCGACTCGAAGGCTTACAAACGCGTAAATACATACATTTTTCAACACCAGTGCCCCATCCCACCTCTACACCCCCCTGTTTATGTCCAGTATTGTTACAAATGCTTTAGAACTTGATCTGTTAGGTGGGTGTATATTTGTCTGTCTGTGAGAGAGAGCATGGGGGGGAGGGCTGTTCCCAGTTGGAACTGACACATTGCTGATGTCCTTTTCTCTTTTAAAAAAAAAAAAAAAAAAAAAAAAAAAATCCCACTGTTCAGACTCTTTTTTTCAGAATGTAAAGATGTGTAGGTTTTGAAGCACTTCATATAAAGCAAAATAAATGTTTTGTAAATTGCCAAACTGTGTACTGATTTTGTTCAGGACATTATTTGTTTCAGTCCAGTAAAGGATTTATTATTTTTATTATTATTATGTGTGGTTTTTTTATTGGGCCTCTTGGTAATGACTTAATTTCTATAGAAAGTGGAGAATTGTAGCCACTTTGCATACTCAGCTGGTGGCTGATGTGTAATGAGCACATAGTAAAGTGAAAGTGACTACCCTTGTCATTGTGAAACGCAGAAAAGTTCAACCTCTGCGTTTCACCCATACACAAACATGCAGCAGGGGGCAGCTCTTGAAAGCGGGAGCAGTGATGAGGACAGTACCTTGTTCGGGTACTTCAGGGCACCTTCGTGGTGAGGGAATCGAACCCACAATCTTCCGATCCTGGGCCAAACTCCCTAACCACTAGGCCACTTGGTTTTAAGGGTAGAGATTATCAGTGGTGTACTGTACTCCATACTCATTTAAAAGTTGCATCTAAAACGTTGAAAATCTACGCTCTCCATGGCAGAACGACTTAAAATACTTTCATTCAGCAAGGCAGACTTGCCTATTTTCTGAAATGTTGGAAGGAAGATGTTAAACCTTTATCCTTTGCATTTGGCAGTCAATAGATGATTCAGTGCACATTTAGACTGAGGAACTCTCTCCCTTCATAAAGGAAGGACTTTAGCCACCTGTGCATTAAGTGCACAGCAGAGTTCAAATCAAAATCGGTCACGTTTCGATCCTGAATAGATGGTTGATGTCAGTGCTGCGTGTTGATGGCAGAATTATGTCAGTATTGGCAGATATTTGCTTAAATAATACTGACAGCCTTGGAAAGCAGAATGTTTAGGTGACACTGGAATAGCATGATAATATGATTTCATTTTTTGTGTTTCACTTTTGTTTGAAACGTATAAATGATGTTATTTGTATTTTTCTAAACCAGAATGATACTGTCCCAGCTTCTGCTTTAAAAAAAATCATAAATAAAATGATCTGCATTGGCAGATGTGTGCACTAAAATATTGTATATTGGCACTGGCCTCCAAATCTCACATCGGTTCATTCCATGTTGAATTCAATGAACACAGTTTAATTTCTAAGTTAAAATGTATTTTTAGTTTACATTTTTAGGAATCAGTTTCAGGGTTTTGTAATGAACTGAAAAATGTTTAGAGAGGTTTGGGGAAAAGATGGCTTTCTCCAGCACTCAAAATCTAGACTACAGTGTATCACAAACTTGACTTAAGAATTAAATTAAGCTAAGTTAATTTATGGTCATTTAATTTACACCACATGGTAAAGCAATATAATATATGCCATATTTTTTTTTTTCTATCTGGACCCTCCTGTGGCTAATGTTACATCTGATTGCATGTAGTATTGAGCGTTTCCCTAATAACAGTTATGCCTTTCAATTTAAAAGCTCTTTGCCGTTCGCAGGGCACTTATGCAGATCATGCTGATGAATAACCATTTCTCCTGCTACTTTTTCCTCTCAGCATTTAAAAAATTAAGGTCTGGGGGTTAATTTTCATTTTCCTCTCCCCCTCAGATATAATAAGTAATGGTCTGAACTGTTGACCATCTCAAGATATTAATTGGATCCACTCATTCTTCGAATGCTGCACAAAAATCCACTAGTGGTTTGTCTAGATGAACTTGAGAGTTAATGATCTTGATATATTTTGTTTTTGCCTTGCCAGTGATTGCTGTGGACTAAAGCAAAACATTTATTGTGGTATCTTAATCGAGATCCTACTCTCAATGGAGATCCTACCCTGCATAAGATCACTGGTTTCTGCTTTAAGACCATAGTATTTGACTGTTCCTTCAGAAATATATTTGGTTTTGCTCAGCACTGTCTAGTTCTGTGGGGCAGCGACGGCCTAGTGGTTAGGGAGTTGGCCCCAGGATCAGAAGGTCATGGGTTTGAATACCAGACCATTAGGTTGTTCTGAGGTACCCTTGAGCAAGGTACAGTCCCCCTCATTGCTCGCTGGATATGGCTCTCCACTGCTGCATAGGTTATGTATGGGTGAAAAGCAGAGGTTGCATTTTGTGCTGTGTTGTGTTTCACAAAGACAAAGTCACTTTCACTTTATTTCACTTCTGGGAGGGTCATTCTGCAATTGTGTTCATTTGGAACAACCAAACCAGTTTCCTGTTTCATGTAATAACCCACAACATTTGCCATTCTTTACCATTCTTTTCTAATCTGGCCATTTTTGTTAGTAGGCTCACCAGTCAGTGAAAACATCATCTAACATTTCTCTCTTTGTTGCTTAGGAACAAGATTATTTTGGTACCCTGTTTGGTGCCCATATGTAGTTAACAGTCCCCAAAACACAAATACAGATTTATCTCATTCATAAGCAGGCCTCCCGTCAGAAGAACCATTTAAACATTCAGGTCATGCTTGGTGTTGTCATGCTTTTTGTTAAGCCATTGCCTTTGTAAAGACATCGCATGACCCCCTTTTTAAAGACTGAAATGAGCAATTCACTATACAAGACCTTTGACTTGGACAGGAGTTTTGTATAGAGAAGCTTAACTTTATTGTATTACACACCTGTACTTTTAGGCAGTGCTTTCACAGGTGAAATGTTTTAAAGCAGGTGAGTGTGTGTGAGAGATTGTGAGTGAGTGATGGAAAATAACCATGTTTTGGGGAGGAATCATTCAGAGGGCTGTGTAAACTGTAATATTGCTGCTCCTCTATTGTAGGGTTCTCTCCTACTACAATCACTCTGCCAGTGGAGCTCCAGAGAGAGTGAGTGAAGAGAGGCAGCGTGGTGTGGCATAACCGGGCCTGCTTAACAATCATCCGCAGTGATCAGAGACTGCCGCCTCGCCCTCGGGGCCCTTTTCCTTTTTCTTTCTGTGAGAACAGTGGTCATCGCCGTCTGTCTGTCACGTAAGCTTCATGTCCTGTAGAAACACAGGAGGTTAAATTACAGGCACTTCACTCTATTTAACTCTTTTTAAAATCTCTTTAGGAAGGGTAACTCAGGATTTAACCTGTTTTCCTGAGTGCACAGCTGTAAGTGATCCTCTATGTTTGATTGTAAATATGTATTTCAAGTAGTTACCACTCTGTACTAACTTGTGCGCACTAATGTCAAGCTCATTTCATTGTTTGCCTCCTCAGTGGCATGCTGAGGTCTTTTACTTTCGGAATGGCTTAAAGGGGGAATTCCACGGATTATTCAGAAATTCTGTCTAATTCTGTCTAATTCTGTAATTTTATTTAAAACGTTTTCTGTCTTGCTCACTAAATTTGATCCAAAAGTAGGTGTTTTTTTTATTTATTCTTGCACCTCTTTTTACTCTGTGTTAATATTTCATGAAAATAAAATACAAACAGTCTAGAATGATAAATGCACATAAAGGAACCCCTACATTAAAATCCTTAAGTGCTAAAGAATGTCTTTTCATTCTCTTCTGAAGCACTTTGGAGAATTTGTCATGGTGGCGATGGTTTTACGTTTTGAGTTCTTGTATACTTTTTCGGACCATGTCCTGCACACCTGCAGTGTGTGTTTCGTGAGTGGTGCTGTGGGATATGATTGTTGGTTAGGATTCTATTTTGTGTGACATGTCAGTTCTGAGCCACTTCCAGACTGAAGCTGCAGCTTTTCCTCTCATCCCTCTGGAATAATGACTGGAAGCTTCAAGTCTGGAGCTTTAAATCTCTGGTTTCACTCGTCAAACAGGGGCAGTCCTCCGCCTCTCGTTACCTACTGGCGCCTCCGTTGCACTGCCTTGAGACGGAGGCACCATTTGGAACCCTGCCCAATCGTGCTTTGGAAAGCCACAAACCCGATACATCTCAGTCGGAATCTCTGCATCTTACTCTGAGAATTCCCAGGAGGGGCAGAGAGGCGGACGGGCCTTGCCCTTCCTCCCCTCCTCCCGATCATGTTCCCACTGCATTGTCCACTCCCTGCTCCCTAACATACCTGAGGGACATCAGCCCCCCTTATGGTCACTTAACCAGCCCTTTCCTTTTCACTCTTGATTGAGGCCTCCTTTAGATACTGTTTGATGCGCTGACAAGCCGCACCCAAACACCGTTAAAAAAGAAACCAGGTTTGACATCTTTTAATTGTCTGTGCCAGCAGAAGACTGATTGTAGAGGTAGGGAGGGAGGGGGGAGATCAGGTGGAACGATAGGTGGCCTGCTAACTTGAGGCACAGAGAAAGTGAGTGTGTTGACAGTAGTGAGGAACTCTCCGGGGACTGGTAGTAATGCTTCACAGTGTGTAAACACACATCTCACTTTGCCTAATCCAGGTGTTTACACTGCTCATATTACAGTTACGATATATATACACTGTAATAGCCGGTGTACCTGAGTTTCCCCAAGATAACCTCTGGCATGTTTGTATTCCTCACTTTGCCCTTCCTGCTGATAGTTATTTTAGCAAGGTGTAATAGTCTGCACTTAGTACAGTTCCCAAGAGCCAAAACATTTGTCTTGGGTCCTGCCCGCTGAAAAGAAATGCTTATTTAGGACTGAACCGTGTTGTATTGTGGTGAGGAAATGCACCTTCATTTAATTAGTTTTGTTTAAATTTGCACTTATGATGCAAACACAGTTCACAGTTTTGAAAGCAGCGTTTAATGGGGGCTTTGTTTGCTGTTGAGAATGCCTGAAGATTTGATGCGGGCAAATCAAAGCAGTACATGCAGATGTGCTTTTAATGAAAATTTGTGTTGGCTGTGAAATTCAGAGCCCAGTTTTCTATTTTCAGCAACAGTAGAAACCCAAACAGCAAAGCTGTAGTTCTTTTAGTGATTGCAGGTGCTAGCAATATTTCACTTCTCACACTGATGTTCAGCTTGAGCTCTTCCTCTTGTAGGAAAAGACTCGAATAAACAAGCAGAACAAGATTTGTGTTTTAAGTTTGGCAACAATACTTTTTTTCTTTTTTCGCAGATGGTTGGAGCAGTGTAAAAAATCACTTGTTCGCTTTGCATCTGGTTAGGATGATTGACGCTGATGGAACAGGTCCACTCCTGCGCTTGTTGTTTTTTGTCGGGTGTGATGTATGTAGGTACTGCTGAAAATACAAACAAGCCCATCCTGTATCGAGGCTCGATTAAGATCAGGTTACCTCCTCCAAAGGAGACTGTTCCTGCCTGCTGGGGTGCTTCTATGAAGTATTTAAACTTCATTGTCATTCTCATCCGATGGGCTCGTTTGTTACACTGATTTTTTCCCCTCCTTGTCCAACACTCACATTTATAAATTGACTTGAACAACTACTAATGGCCAGGTGCTGTTTCTCTGAAACGAAGCCTTGCCTGTGAAAGATTTAAGCTCACTGCGTCTTTTTGTTTAACAGGTGTGTGTTCTTTATTTCAAACATGGTTAGGATGTGGTGGTGAGTAGCAGTAATTTGAGATTATTACAAACTTCCTCAAGAGGGGTCCTTTTTTTTAGCCTATTTATCTGGTTAAACATTTCTCTGCTACATTCTCTGACCATTTTGCTTTAAAGCCTATTACTTAATGAAATTGCTGACTTTACTCTTGCCATTCCTCTCCTTCTCTGCCATTTTCAGTAAATATGATGAACAGCAAACTTATTTACATCTAATCTGTAGTCCAGAGACCAGACGTTAATCTTCTCGATCTGAGGTTGGGGGCTTGCAGTGGTCTGGCGCAGCGTAATTAACCCAGCAGAACTGGACTGTGATGAATCATGTGGGGAAGAAGGAGTGCAAAGAAAAGGAGCATGGCTTATTCGGAATCATGGTTTGACATTGTGGGAAGTGGAGAATGAGAGCAGGATGGGCAGATAGCATCAGTGGAGGCAGACAGGGTGCCTGTGTTTGGTGATGTCAGGTAGAGGATCTCTACAGGCCTCCCTCTGCTAAATTTAAAAAACACACCAACATGATGTGATCTAGCGAGCAGAACTTGCTGTTAAAACCTTTTGAGATTATTTTTGTGTTCAATATTGGCTCAATCTGTTTCAGACAAAATGTTCAATGAAATATGTCTTTTTATGCTCTTAAAAACACCTCATGTTAGGAGCATGTTTGGATATTAATATATTTTTTAATATTTTTCCTAGCGTCAGCTTACTTTATAGGATGGAAGACAGTTATACAATTTTCTAAGGTAGCTAGAAGTAGCATGAAAATGTGCTATAACTTTACGTATTTAATGTACAAACTTCTGAAATCCTGATGTAGTCCCCTCGTGGATAATTACACACACTTCTAGGCACTGTTTTACTAAAACACATGCACAACGATCAAGCAGTCTTCCCTCATCTCTACTTAAGTACAAAGCAACCTTAGAAATATTGACCGGAGGGCAATAAAAGGAAAAGGTCAATAACTCAAACTATATTCAGATAAATCTAATTTGACTCTATGATGTAGTTAAATCTTATATTTAATACTTCAAAAAATGTATAATAACTAGCAAAAATCCTTACCAGTGACAAGTTTCTTTCAAGTTATCTCAAGTGAACATACTGAGGACATGTATGTTCCTTTATTCTTGCTTTTCCTGTGGCACATGAATTTATTATTTATGGACATGCAACTGAACATCTACTATAGATAATTATCGATGTAATAGGTTCAGTACCGCTTAAAATATCTGTGTATGAAAAAAAAACAGTCTGATAGCAAAGCAATTTGCATGAAGGCTGTAGTAATCTTTACTATTGTGAAAATGACCCAAAAAAGTGGTTGTGACCTCCAACTATGGCACAAAAAGAATGAGAGTATGTGAATGTTTCTAGGAAAAAAAGGATTAATGCCATGTGAGTCCACATGAGTGCAAAAAGGGTTTATAATACACCCAGTATCACTCATTAGGATGCATTTCTAACTTTTTATGGTTTAGTAGCACTGAAAACATTTTTGTCGTATATACCAGAAGGTTTAAATAAGATTTTGTGGATTTTTGTAAAATGTTTATAAAAAGGTATGTACCCATAACTGTTACTGTTATGCTAGAATATTTTAAAGTAGACTTGTAAAGTAGATCTTTTTTTTTCTTTGTAGAGAAAGTAAAAAGTTACTTTTGCCCTGACCTCAGAAAAATGTTAGTTTTCTGCTTTGGAGAGAAGCCCAGCATCAGTCATGCTGAAAATAAACTCTTCCATATGGCCCTGCTGGGGGTGATGGAAGGGAGTTAAGATGAGCTGAGTTACTGTGCTCTGCTATGGCAGCATGATGTTATGGTATATGAATCATTGCAATAGTAAATTAAGTTTGATTATTTGTCAATTAAAGTGAAACCTTCAGAAATTTTATCCATCCATCTTCTGACGCTTGTCCCAAACGGGGTCGCGCTGGTGTCCAACCCAGCGCACACAGGGCGAGGACAGGGGATGCACCCTGGACAGGTCGCCAGCCCATCGCAGGGAGGAGCGGGACAGGGACGGCACCTTGCTCAAGGGTACCTCAGAGCAACCCAATGGGAAGGGGTTCGAACCCCCGATCCTCCGGCCGACGCCCTAACCACTAGGCCACCACTGCCCCAGAAATTTTATTTGCACATTATTTATTATAAAGAGGAGGTCTTGGTGCAGTATAATGTAGTAGAAGATGTATTTAATACTGACATGATTTTTATGTCATGAATGCCAAACAGAAAAAAAAAAATATTTCAGCTTTTTTTTTTTGTATCTGTATTCAGGGGAATGGTCTCCAGAACACGCATGCTCTTTTTTGACATAAACATGAAGAAGTTACCTGTGTGTGGACATTGTTATCCATGTGCTGTTTGGATTTCTCATTATCTTCATGCCTTGCCCAGAACCTAAAACCAGGCATTTGCATTTGCCAAAAATATGACCATCATGTGCCTTCAAATCCCAAAGGAGGGGGCAATGCCAGATCATGATCTCAAGATCTGATCAGGGGTACAGATTTAAATAGAGCTTGAGTGTACAGTAGATGGGTTGAGGTTAGTAAGTAAATAGGAATGTTGCTTATGCAGAGAGGAGACAGACTGACATTTCCCAGATGCAGGCAGCTAATTAGCCAGGAGTATTCCCTTGGTACTGAGTGTGTGAGAAATCAGTTGTGTATGTGTGAGTGTGTGTGAGAGAAAGAGAGAGAAAATGAGAGACCACTAGTGCACTCCACTGCTGTAACCTTTTGGACCTGCCTCAGAGGGGGCATGTAGTGTTTATGATGTGAACCCTCACATTCAACAAATTCCTCTTAGGTATTAGCTTTAAAACCCAAAAGCACTGTTCCTGGGAGAGAAAGACAGAAGATGGTTTGATTGATGAACACATGCAAATCCTCAGGATGGTTAGTGTGTTTCTGTTCTAAGAGTTTGATCACTGCCTGGAGATTTGAGTCGACATATGTTGAGTTGGTCCTCATTCTCTCGCTGTCTCTCTCTGATGGGAGTGGGCAGTTCTGATGGAAGGTCATATGATTTTGCCCAGTCTATGTCCTGGCAGGATGTCTTCAACCTGCCATTTTCCTGGCCCTCTCTCAGTGTGGCTCCCTCTCTTTCCTTCTTTATTTCTCACTTTATCTCGCTGTTTTCAGTGTGGGTGAGTCGTTGCTCTTGTTTCTTGTTCTGTGTACTGTAATTAAGGGTCCTTTTTTTTCCTTTTCTTGCTCTCTCTCTCTCTCTCTCTCTCTCTCTCTCTCTCTCTCTCTCTCTCCCTCTCCTGTACCCCCCTCCAGGTCTCTATCCACTGTGTGATTGTCGCATGCATTGAGATTGCTCTATTGTAGGGAGCTGCAGTTACACATTTATTGGTTCATGGTGGTCAGTACAGTCTATGAGTGACCCCCAAGATACAGTCTATGTTTTATGCCATCTGCACCTCAAATGGGTTCTTTCATTTTTCAGCATGCATGCCATCTGAACAAACACACAGTCAGTAACTGATATCTTGTTATGGTGATCATTAAAGTCACAAAGCTAGGTGTAGGCTTTTCTGTTGCCTCTTACCTGACTCTGTACATACCATGCCATTCAAATAAAATTAAGAATTAAGGTATAACACAAAGTAAGAAATGGGTTAATGTGACTTTGAGAGCTCTCATAATGCAGTATATAGAAGCAAGTATTCAGATGCCTATTGAACACCATAGTGCTTGATCCAGGGTCCCACTGACAGTGTGTACTTTTGTTCCATCCCTATGTGTATGTGTACTAAGCTACACTATGGACCATCTGAGAGCTGATTTAAGCACCACTAGTTAATTTGTTACACTTTTAGCCCTTCTACCCACTCCAGATTTATTCTCACAAGCTACAGCTTACACGTTTCACTTTGTCAGATTCAATTTATTGGTCAATGCGATTAAAAAGTCCTGATGTAGCTCTCACGCATTGTTCCATTTGTGTTTCCTGTGATATAATAATAATATAATTTCCCAGCACCATTTCCAGCTTCCACCTTTCTACTTCACTGCAGGTATTTCATTACTTTACTACTCAGGATTTATCCTAACTTAAAATCCAGAGTGAAATGATTTTTTTATGTGCTTTAAATTCCTGTACCGTCTAATCTCCTTGATATCACAATGATGTCTTTTTATTACTTTGTTATTTATTTTCTTATTACAGAGAGTAGGGAAGGCAGAGAAAGTGGAGGTGAGCAAATTTCAGATGCATTTTAGGTGAACAGAGAGTTAAAAAGCAGGACTTGGAAAATGACCAGAAGAGTACAAATACAGATTGTGCAGGAGAGCAATTCGATGTGGGAACAAGGTTTCCTAGCAACAGCCAAGTCCACTTACAACATCAGGCCACCCATTCACACACTGATCCTCTGCCTTAGTGCAGATACACTGTTTTTGCCCAGAGACTTGCCATGTTGTGTTGCTGGCTCACACATACATAATTTTGTTTAAGCAGGAAGACCTACAATTATTGCATCAGGAACGTTCAGTGTGACAGCTCCTTAAACCACAGAATTATTGGAAAGGTCAATGGAATTTTTGTGATTCATTGGCAACTTCCCAAAAAACATCTCAGAATTTGTCACAAGATGTTGAGTGTTATCTGTTTAACACGGGAAGAACAAAGCACAGATTAGGAAGTGATCTAAGTCCCGGGGTTCCGGCACTCTGCAGGGCCTCTTGTTTTTCCTCTCATTCTCTTTCACTCTTTTTCACTCTGTCTTTCTCGCTTTCTCTCCATCTCTGTCTTCCTCTCATGTCTCTCTCTCTCTCTCTCTCTCTCTCTCTCTCTCACACACACACACACACACACACACACACACACAAACACTCTCTCTCTCACACACACACACACACACACAAACACTCTCTCTCTCTCTCTCTCTCTCTCTCTCTCTCTCTCTCACACACACACACACACACACACACACACACA
>CM029369.1:13875954-14205954 GCA_017165825.1 Hepsetus odoe
AGAGAGAGAGAGAGAGAAAGAGAGAGAGAGAAAGAGAGAGAGAGAGAGAGAGAGAGAAAGAGAGAGAGAGAGAGAGAGATTAGAGTGGACGTTTGAAGTGTGTTTGCTCTGAGGCGGTGTGTTAGAAAGTGGGCGGGGCTGGATGTATTGTGTTAGTCTCGTTTTTAATTATTCATCCGCTTCTCTCTTTGTTCTCCCCCCGAAAAAAAAGAAGAAAAAAAACTCTGCCTTCTAGCAAGAGTTCCGAAAGTGAGTGAGAAAAAAAGAGACAGAGAGAGAGAGAGAGAGATTGTGTGTGTGTGTGCGCGCGCTGCTCTTCTGGATACATATCAGTCAAAGTTCATGCAACGACATGGAATCTCTCTCTCTCTCTCTCTCTCTCTCTCTCTCTCTCTCTCTCTCTCTCTATCATATGCGTGTCCCTCTCCCTCACATTCTCCCTCTCTCTTAATCTCCCTCTGTCACATACACACACACACACACTCTCTTGCTTGCTTTTTGCACTGGCTCTTGTCCAGACATCAGTGCAGTGATGGAAGGTCAGGGTAGGGCAGGGCTGACCTGGTTTCTGTATGCTGAATGTTGTTATTATTAGAGCGTTGTGCCCCCTGGCCAGCCTCTGTCGTCTCAGAGAGAGGAGGAAGCACAGAGGGCCTCTGGACCCTGGTGCTGGTCAACAGCTGTGTGGCCCCCCCACCACCACCACACCACTCCCAAGAGAGACCTGTCGTAGCTCAGGGCGGAGCTAAAGCCTCTGTTTTGTGCAATATTTAGAGAATGTTTCTCAGGCCCAGGTCAACCATGAATATGGGCGTGAAAAGGAGAGTTTGAATGAATTCTTTTTCAAAAGTCTTTTTGATCCAGGGTTTGATCCCTAAAGCATAAAAAATGATTTCCAATTTTTTTTCAGGGATGGAGTTGGGAAGGCCGGCAAATAAAAACTCTTACATAAAGTCTGATAAATAATGCATTCTCTGTGTACCAAGCAAGTCAGTACCACAACAGTTCAACGCATCTCTACTGACCTGGCTGGCTGGAGGTTTGATTGATTCCAGATTATGGCTGAATACCAAATGCGAGAAACTCTCAAGCTTAAACCTAACATGCTGTGTAGTGTTTGGTTCATTATTTAGCCCCCAAACCTCACATGACTTTAACTTGCCAACCAAAATCAACCTCATCCAGCTGTCCAAGATGCTTTCTATGCATTTCGCTGAGCCTGTGTTTTCATGCAATGGAAACTACCTTAATCATGCTATCTCAATTCACTATATTCCTGGCAGACACAGAGAGAGGGGGAGGTGAAGGGAGGCCCTTCACCACTGTGTAAATAGGTTTGGAAATTGCACATGCCCTTTGACTGAGGCTGTAATTGCATGCTTCTTGGAGTATTTTGCTTGGCTGAAGGGGAGGTTAACCCCTGAAGGCTACAGGCTCACTCAGACTGCACCATGTCTCATCAAAACTCCTCAAAGCTCTTCTTGTTCGCCTGTCCTGGGCAGCTTGAACAACCCGGGCTGTTCCTTATCCCTCATACAGCTCAGTCAATGACTCGTTTCTTGTTTCTTTGTCTTCAGGTGGACAAAAGGTGAGCGTCCTCACACAAGGCACGAAATTGGACCACGCACTGCAGAGATATTATTGAACCTGTGAAGAGCGACTGTCTTCAGTCAGCGAGGGTCAATACTCCCTCTCTCATTACTGTGTGTGAGAGAGAACCGTGCTCTTAGTGTACAAAGGGGCAAAACAAAACCCTTACTCTTCATGCACTATCGAAGCATCCTTAGCTGACCTGAACCTTTTATCTTCCACTGAAGTGCTTTACTGCATCTCGCTTGACCACAGCTTCCCCTTTTCTCTGCTGAGTGTGGAACTGAGTGTTCTTTGACATTTGAGGGCTGTTGCTTTACATACAGAGATATTGTTTGTGTTATGGTGGCTTCTTTGTGATTTTGAATAACGATTTTAGTGTCCAACAAGCCACACATGTTCAATTTTCAAGTTAAATGTTAATCTTATTAACTGTATTAGAATTTTGTCAATGTTGAGTAATTGTAGATGGATGGCACAATAAGCATGGATCAGCTTGGAGATGCAAACAAGGGGCTGTATGTGATTAATGATGTAGCTTCATGAAATGGCCTGTGAAGATGATGCTTATTCTGGAGTTGCAAAAGCAGAGAGTTCCTCTGCCTATTCCCATGTTGTTTTCTCAGTCTGTTCCCATGAGCCAGCAATTCAGTCACAGTCTCACAAATCATGTGCACAGGGCTTTCTCTCTTTCTCTTTTTTTTTCTCTTTCTCAGTCTCTTCCACTTGTATTTCCCAAACTCAGACATGCCATATTTGTCCCACTGTGTGTTAGGTTGCAAGCAAAACCTGGACTGTCTGAGGTTTCCTGAGGTCAGTTTTGAACACTGGTGCATTATTTCCCTCTGAAATGTAGTGGCCAGTGAAGATGAAGCTTATTCTGAAGTTGTAGAACACTGTTTTTTTGCTCTTGTTGCAAAAAATCATACTTTTTGATTATTCCCATAAACTACTGAACTACCCATAAATGTTAGCATCAGCAAGGACCTCAGATCTGTCTCATTTGCAGAATGTGAGATTACACATTGAAGTATGGGAATCGTTAATTCTTAACTTGGAATACAAGCCTTGCCCATGAGTCATGGCAACATCCTGTGTTAGTACAAAATTGCCCTGATTCTTGTTTACTTGTAGTACCAGTATCAGCACTATCATGTCCTTTCTTCTCTCATCAGTGTAAGTGTATTTATTTACGTATTTATTTATTACTAAACATTATTTATTTATTAAGTACAGAATATGGCCATCAGAATCTTTATTTTATGATGTAAATGTGCCAGATGTCTAACACTGAGATGTCAAAAATCACATAAAAGCATAAAAGCATAAAAGGACAAAGTAACTGAGCTGTTCCCTGTCTTCTGTTCAGGCCTGTATTATAATAGTTTAACTAATCTCTAGATTTTTTGGCTCATTCTGCAACTCATTTCTATCACACAAAAATTGTCATAAAAATAAATTGTTATATAATTTATATATTTTATTATAATAAAATAATTATTAATTGAAGGTTATTAATCCGTTTCGGTCCAGAAAAAAAAAAAAAAAAACATTTTAAACATAGAGAAAATGAAACCCCTGAAAGCCATACAAGACTTTATAGGGTACCAAAACTTTCAGCATCGAATAAGAAAAAAACAGTTCAAGCTTTAAAGCTTTGTGCCTGTAAGCTGTTACTGATAAAAATAAATTTAACACATAAACACATAAAATTCACATTTAAACTGAATTATACAGGTTTCAAATAAAATATACAAAGATAAATGTTAGTTGTGCAGAGAATGATGATCAAAGTTAGAGATAATTTCAGGAATGTGTAGAACATTGAGATTGTCATTTTTATAAACCAGCTATTCAGAATTGTTGTACCTGACATGTGATAATCAAATCAGAGAGATAGTGAGAAATGTCTGAAAAGACATCATGTGTCTAGAGCAGTTAAGCCAGCTCTGATGAGTGGTGACTGGTGGGTTAATATATGGGGCTGCTAGCCTTTGTCTGTACTGTGGCTACAGCTGTGTAATCAAGGATGTGGCCTACCTGAGCGGAAAAGGTTCTTTTTCTCCATCAACTCAGTGTGCGTCTAAGGAGAGAGTAATATAGAAATATAGGGGTAAATTGGATACTGGTTGTATGGAACCTCTTTGGAGGACTGACCACAGTTCATTTATTTTGGGAGAACCAGCAAACGAGTTCTGATTTTATGGCTGCTCTCTACAGACTTGAAGAACACCGCAGACCTGCCGCTCACACACACACACACATCAGGAGGTCTACGTATAAGCGCAACTTAGTGCAGGTTGGTCTGATGATTAGCAGCTGATATATGTAAGTGACTAATCTGGGAAGACACAAAAGGGGCAGTGGTGAACTGCCTTGCCAGGGAGGAACTGTGTGTTCCTGACCTGAAAGCACCTCTTATCATCGATTCTTTAGGCTGCCTGATGGGAGTAAAGACCACTAGAGCTCAGAGAAGTGGCATCCCTCTGGGCCAGTGTGTGAATGTATTCAGAGAGACTTCCTCTCTGTATGAGTGCATGGCTGCAGAGCTGGTGTGTAGCTAGAGGTCCTGCTGTTACCTGTGTGTGTGCGTGTGCATGTGTGTGTGAGAGTGTGTGAAAGAAAGAAAAATTGTGTATCTGCTTAGAGATTATGTGAATATGAGAGTGCTGTTGAAGAGTGTTCAGAAGGCAGTGTGAGAATATGTCTGGATGAGTGTATTGAAGAACCCTGCTGTGAAGAACTGTGCATGCGTGTGTGAGTGTATGTTACTGTCTGGATCTGTTGTGTTCAACAGTGCTTTGTAGTTGTGTGTGTGTATGTGTGTGTGTGGTGAGGATGTGAACAGTAAAGAGTCTGACACACTGTCTGTGTGTTGCACCCTCAGGGCTCCACTCAGGACCTGATTGGACTCTGAGATCACACAGTGCACCCCCCCCCCAAACTTCTGTCAGACCTCTACCACACATGCATATAAACACACTATCAACATCTTCACACTGATTATTGCCAGTGGAATGCGAGGCACTAGTCTGCTGCAGCTAGTGTGTGTGTGTGTGTTAGTGTTAGTGTGTGTGTGTGTCTGTGTTTTCTTTGTTTGCATTGGCAAATGTCCTTTCTTGCTGGTCCTCACAAGGAAATGCTATTTCCATCAAACTTTCAAAAGTGCAGAAAGACTGAGTCTAGGTGTAAAGTGAAAGTGACAACCCTTGTCATTGCAAGGTCACAGCACAGCACACAGTGAACCACAATGAAATTGGACCTCTGCATTTAACCCATGCACACAAACACCATGCAGCAGTGGGCAGCTATGGAAAGCACCCGAGTAGCAGTGAAGGGGACGGTACCTTGCTCAAGGGTACCTCAGAGCAACCTACTGGTAAGGGGTTTGAACCCACAATCTTCCGATCCTGTGGCCACCTCCCCCAACCACTAGGCCACCACTGCCCTGAGGTGTAGAGATTAGAATTACTACAGCCTCAACATTACATAAGCAATAGAAATTCCTTTACAAATGTAGTAACGTGTGTTTATGTGGAATTAAGCAGGATAGTCCTGAACAGCTAGTTAATGCATTAAATCTATTTATTAAACTTTGTATCCCGCTCTGTATTGTGTACAGTCATAGGACAATATTTCTGCATTCTCCATTAATTTTTCCTATAATGTTATTAGCTATTATTTGAATGCAAATGTTTTGCTAAATTGTATTTTGTTGCGGCATTTTGAATGCCAGGCTATTTGTATATTCCTTTAGGAAACAAACAGTTATTAAAAACAGTGTACTGCGAAACATTTCTTTCTTTTGGTGGAATATGCTGAAAGGGGAAACGAGGCTGTAACTAAAATTGAAATCTCAATGGGACACTATTCATGGAATGTTAATGAAAATGAAAAATCATTCTGCATAATATCATGCAAGTAAATTGTATCTATTCAGTATTCTGTGCATGTGCTGCACTGTAGTAACGAGTGCATACTGGCTGTCTACACATCATGGCCGGTCAGCACAGAGCAGCACCCTGTCCATATGCTATCAGGAGCTATACACCACCTCCAGTCTTCTGAAATGAAAAAGAGGAGCCCAAAGGTTAAAACCTACATAGAACAAAAGAAAAGTGTTTTGAATTTATTATATTTTCACATGAATAGAATATATTACATGAGCACATTTTTGGTTTGAAATGGGGATGGTGTAACATTTTAATAATGAGATAACAATGTTTATATATGAGTATTTTATTTCAATACCTTCAATGTGTGTGTGTGTGTGTGTGTGTGTGTGTGTGTGTGTGTGTGTGTGTGTGTGTGTGTTATGTATGTTTTGTTTAGTGTACATGTAACTGATGAACAAGCAGAGGATGAGACAAAAGTACTCACTAAGGACAGTCACACTCAAAAGACATTTGGATGTTTTTTTTATTCCATTATTACCAGTTCTCAAATGGAAAGTCTTTAACTTTTAATGTTATATGAGAGCATCTCTAGCATGTGGACACTGAGTGTGTGTGTGTGTGTGTGTGTGTTGTGTGTGTGTGTGTGTGTGTGTGTGTGTGTGTGTGTGTGTGTGTGTGCATGTGTCTATGTCTGTCTCCCCGGGGCAGAATCTTCTTCCTGGGGTAAAGCTGTAAGACAGAAGGGCCTGCGGCCTCTGAGCCTGGAAGTCTCAGCTCACTAAATGAGGGCATTGTGAGTGTAGACCTGGTCTCATCTTCATGTACAGTCTCCTTTTCTATCCTCTCTCAGCACATTACAGGCCCAGACTATGTGACGACAAGCATTGTGTTCATGTGGACAGAGACAGACAGACACACACACTTTATGCAAAAGACTGGAATATCGGATTTTGGTGCCACAGAGGGACTGCTAGACAGAATATGAAAAAAAGCCTGGTTTCAGCGATTCCTTTTGTATACAATGCCTCACACATATGCAGATTTGATCGTGGAATGGGTTTTCTACTCAAAAGCTTGGACAGATCATTTCTCCAAATTTCACATGAATGTATATCTTCATCATATCAGATCACAGAAATCCTTCTACTCATGGACATAAAACTATAATATGCAGTACTATTCAAGATGTTATGTGTCCTGCTTAAATGTTGAATTGATAATGCTTTATAATGACTCACCTTAACAAAAATCCACTTTAAAAATACACATTAGTTTTGCATTCATGGGGGCTTCTAAAATTGATCATATTCAGAGGAGCATATTCTCCGAGAAGAGAGATCACACATGCATGGCTGAGTCCATTTGTTCAAATGCGAGAATAATTGTCCGAAAGGCCATTAGCATCTCAATGTCACTGGTACATTTCTCACATATAGAGTTAGGACACAACACCACCAACAGCCCTGCTGTTAATGGAACCTCTGGTTAATAGACTTCATTCTCAAACTTCCGCTTGAATTATGATTGTGACACTTTTTTGCAGTCCTTTACAATCAAATCTCTGTGAAGATTAGTGAAAAGGAAATATCCAGACTTCCTAGATGGATCCAGGATTTATTCCACTCTATCTTTCCTGCTATCTTATATTATTTCTCTCTCTATCTCTCTGCAGGTTGGCATGACAACAGATGAAATGGACTGCATTGTTCTGTGTTCAGGCAATCAGGCACATTACCCATCAACCCCTTCTGTGCTGCCTCGGCTTTCCACAATCAATCTCGCCCTCGTGGAACAATGTCAGGATGTCACCGTACACCTGACAGGTATTCAGGGCTTCTGCTGCCCCCGGCCTGGCTGTGGGAATCCCCTCTCTGCCCGATTAACGGCCTATTCAGAGCAGTCAAAGCAGTGTGGCGAGCACTCTGGGCGGTGCGGCTGTGATCGTTCCACTCTGGACTCACATAAAGCACTGCCGAGGAGAGTTCAGGAGAGAAACACTGCACACTGTGTGGGAGATACAAAAAAAGTTCCCCTAATGCAGTTCGGATGGAAGGTTTGTGTAAAGATTATTGAGGTCTGAAAAAGCTGTAAAAGCCCATTGATGTCCTGCCTCAAGAATCTGAGGGACAAATTACACAAGGTAGGGCAATGATTTGTATGGGCTGGGAAAGTGAGACATCATATTTACACAATGGTGAAAAGTCACTGTAGTCGAAAGTGCTCTTAAAAAAAAGTTCTTTCCTCAGAATTTCTCATCTCATCAGCAAGACATGGCTGAAGCTCATAGTATTTTCTGTCAAGTGATGCATTACATTTCCATTCAAATGTGCACGTCATTTCCAGATAACAAAATGTATCAACACAATTAGTGGTAGTAGCTAATCAGGAGGAATGAATAGACACTGATGTAATATATTTCAGTCATGTGTAAAACAGAAGGCTGCAGAAGTGGTGTACCAAAGGACCAGTCATGTCATCCAGATGACTTTTGATGAACCCCCATGTTAGAGGTATTCCATTGATTTTCTCTTGTTTTCTGAACCTTTGACATCAGTTTGCTGTACATGCACACTTTACAGCTTGCTTTTGATCCTCAGTTCTTTCAGTTTAGGAATAATCAGCTTTCTGTGATTTTAAGAAAAGGGTTTTTTCCTTGTTGTTTACATCAGCACTCCTTATTTTACTCCGTTGCTTCTGGTAAATGAAGAGATCTACAGATTAACTCTTGTCCCTAAGGACAATTAAAGAGAAATTAGCCTAAATTGCAGCTAATTTTATGTTGTCTGCTCTTTTTTCCATGTGTTTATCTTTGGCTGGCCTTTACAGAAACTCCCTTTTAAAAAAAAGGGAAAAAAAAGCCAACAATGTTTTTGTTTTTTACGGTTCTGGGTTTGCAGTGGTCCTCTATGAGAGAGAGAGATGTTATCGATCGTGATCTCAATGTGAGTATTTCTCCATCACACAGACCCAAATAAATAAGCCTTTGGGCTCCATGTATATGTAAATGCTGGATGGAGAGCCGAGTGGCCTTTGATGTGTTTTGATGGGCTGGCTCTTTTGCATGGCCGGTAGCACAGGAAAAACAGTAGATTGGGAAAGAGGAATGTGAGCTACACGGATACACTGTTTACTTGTGTTCTGGCAGCTGTTTAGTAACTCCTTCTACCTCGTTTTTATTTCACCTCTTTCCTTCCCTCCCTCCCTCTGCTGCTTTTCAATTCCCAGTGAACCCTGGGCACATTCGGATCAGGCTGCGAGCTGGAATATTGCGGCATGGGATCGATGCTGTGTGAAGAGAGCTGTCCACAGAAAGAGAGGGAGAGAGAAAGAGAGAGAGAGAGAGAGAGAGAGAGAGAGAGAGAGAGAGAGAGATGGTGGCAGAGACCACAATGTGTCATACTAGCATGGAGTTGTAATTGCTATTGATCTGCTGTGTTTTTAATGTAAAGCTGTTCAAACGCTGCATGGGCCAGCTGCAATGCAGCCCGAGAAAGAGTGGGAGGGAAGTGAGAAAGAAGACAGAAAGCCAAGCCAACATGGAGCAAGAGTGTAATAGAAAATCACGTTCCCATGTCTGTCTTTTTTTTCACTCCCTCTCTCCTCTCCTCCTCCTTTTCCTCCTCCTCCTCTTCCATCCCTCCTCTCTGGCTGCAGATTGATCTTCCTGTTCCCGCTGCTCCGGAGCGAGGCTGTGTCATTACCCTACTCTGTCATTAGAGAGGAGCCATCGGCACTGCTGGCCTCGCCTGTGTCACTCCACACAGACAGCTCCACTTTTCTCTCACACTGCTCCCTATATTTATTAAAGCCGCTGACAGCCCGCTGCCTCACAGACACATTAGGAACCCTTTAACCCCTGACTGTGGCTGGGGATGCTGCTTTACAACAACGCTGAGGCCACTGGAGATCACTGCTGTGGCCTTCTGATATTCACCATGTTCCCTCTAGCTCCAAGCGGTCCCTTTAATCTGGAATGGTGACTAATTAATTAATTAATATCCTTGCCAAACTTGAATCCTTTTACCTTAGGCAGTGGCTGCCAACTCTGTTCCTGAAGCCACTCCTGATCTGCATATTTTTAGCATTTTCTATGCCCCAGTACACCTGATCCAACTAATGAACTAATTGAGCAGTCTAGGGATGAATAGAGGTGTAAGAGCAGGGAAAACAATCAAATGTGTAGGGCAGGAGGCTCTGAGCTTGGGAACCACTGAATTTAGGTTCTGAATGAGGGCCCACAGCTGCATACCAGGTTTAGCAGTTAAATCATTGAATCATTCCTAGAACAGAATATAAAGTCTTAATATTAGTAATTTAATCTTTGGGTTCAAAAGGTCAAGTCTGTGCATCTACTGACATTACCTTTCCAGAACTTATTCAGACTCCATTTGTAATAATATTAACAATCTCTTTGAAGTGCATGAGTGATACACTACTGCAAAATCCATCATATTCGTGCTAAATCCACCACAAAACACTTGTTAAGAGGTCATGTTGTACCTATGTATTATATTATTACACAGATTGAAGGGCCATTCATTGTGTATCCAAAACATTCAGTTGTTTAACTGGATTTGTTATATTTGGCTTCAAGAGTAATGCTGCAAAACTGAGCTTAAAAAAGAACTTCTCACATAGAAGTGATAAACAGCAGTGGTGTAGAGCTGCTGAGAATTGGTACGCGGGGGTGGTGGCATAGTTATAAGGTTAAAACCTCTCTGGCTTTGCTATTTTTGTTTATGGAGTGTCAACATTTCAGTTTTATTAACATGTATTCCAGTATACCTTTTGTATTTACTATAATAATGTTTATTGAAATATAATGACCAAAATAATTCTCTTAACCCCTTTAACCAATGACAGCATGACGTGAGATACAAGGCCATAGCATCATATCATATCTAACATCATGTACTACATCATGAATCAACCAACTAACAGAATTAACAGACAGTAATCAATTCAATTTTAAAAACTACATCTAAAAGGATTTGGAAAAAAGCCACAGATTTTGTTTTAATTTGCCTAATTTTGTTAAATTCAGTTTAGTTGTAGATTAAATAAACAGAATGCATTAACATTCTTAGTGATTTTCTATTTTTTCATTACTAAATTGAGATTTTTTTTGTTATTATTTTATTTATAAATCATCACCAGAAAGCTAGATCATAAATCATTTGTTAAAAACCTTTTAGCAATATAGCTGAATTGATTTTGGAAAAGGCGGATAAATCCACCCGTATGCTATGGAATATATACTGTTCCACAGTGATTTTCAGATTTAATTGAATAAAATATTTATTAAATAATCCACATTATTTCAGTCTAATTACATGCTAAAATTACTGTGTTTCTAATTGTGTTCTCACAAAATATTTGTTGGTCCTTGCCCAAGCACATTATTGCCTCTCTTAATTGTTCACTCAGATTAGGATGCTTCCCAACTCATAGGGATATTTTTCATGGTGTGTGGTAGGGGCAAAAAGGCCTTGTGTGGGCTGATAAAATTTTAGTCTTTAACAACATGGAGCATGATATTACCGATGATGTCAGAACTTGGCATTGTTTCTCATGGGCTTCCATCATGTGTTTTAGGGGTTTAGTGGGTAATCTTAAGTCATTATCAATTACTCCCACAGCTCTTTTTGGGGGGTTGTATGAGTTGCGATTGTTATGTAATCCCTGGGAATTTGAAGGTGCTTTGCTGGGTTTTGGATAGTGCATTTTAGTTTTCTAGTGAGTACAATTTGGGCTGGCTCTTGGCAGATTGGGTGAGATTGAGGCTATGATTGGGCTGGAAACAGTCAATCAAATGTGGCAACAGTGCAGAGAGTTATCATCAGTCTGTCAGCCTATCCAATGATTGGCTGTTAGTTAGTGACTGATTTTTGTCTGAGGCAGGTGTCTGATTTTTACCTTCATTCTTTCTCAGGCGCTGGTGTTACATCTCTTGTCGCACATCCAGCTTTGTCTTTAAAGCTATTAGATGACCTTACAAGCAGATAGGCATTTCAGTTACAGGGTTGTTTTGTGACATGTTCGCTGGCCTGTGCTTTTGGAGGAATGAGGCACAGGTATGAGACTCCTCCTACCGAGAACCTGGTTTTGTGCACCTCTCTCTTTGGGACAGGATACCTAATCATGCCCAGTTAGGGGCCCTCAGGGTGCCTGTCCAATGGTGCAGAAGAGATGTATCTCAGGGATGTGGCTGATGACATGGTGGCCGACAGCGAGCCATCATCTGAGTCCGATCTTAGTATTTGAGCTGCCAGGCTGTGATATGGCTGTCTCGGCCTGGAGAGATTTACCCAGATTGCTGCAGACCCCTGCTCTGGGGGGGTCAGACCTCATACATGTGGGAACAGTTTAAGGATGGAGGGAAAGAAAGAACACGAGGAGGGAGGTGAAAAAGAGTAAAAGAGATGTACTGTTGGAGGCATCTGAAACTGCCCTTTATTTACTTTAAATGAGGAATATACCAGTTTCAAAGAGATTCATAAACGTTTTCTGAGGCATTGGTGTATTGCTGCTGTCAGAAAGACATTTGTATCGCTGATTTAGCAGAAACATTAGTTCTCCTCATTAAAATGTATTTATTCAGATTAGTGATAACACAGATGCATGACGCTGGAAATTGACTGTCTAGTCTATGCCTTGCGGTTCATGGTCCTACCATAGAAAGGAAGATGTCCACTGAGTTGAAATGGATGAATGTTACAGACCATCAGCTAAATGTATTCGCTTTAAGCTTGAATTTCTTTGCAGTGCAAATATTTAGATATAAACCCAGTACTTATTTTCTTCTATGGTATGCACAGAGAAAATGTAAAAATGTAAGATGCTGTAGATTGGCATGTGATTATGAATATGAATGAATTTCTTCCTTCTTTCTTTCTCAGAAATTAAAATTATAGGCTGGGCTCTTTTTGCAGAGAGGAATCCAGAATATTCTTGGTGTTGTGAGGAAATGTTTAATCTGACTCCTGCTGTGAAACAGAAGCCCTAATGCATATCTCACTGGCATTGCTGTCTGCCAGGAGAATGGAAGAGACATTTTAATGCATTTAAGAGTTTTTCTCTAGGTGCTGCTTGATCGACAGTGGAACCTTATATTTGCGAACACCTAGGGTTTAATGCACTCGCAGGCACTCTCTGCCTTGTCTTCTGCCCAACAAAACATGTTCAGCAGAATAAAGGCAAAAAGCAAAGCACAAAATTATTCCTTCTGCCTTCTATCAAGCCCCTGCATTCACGGCAGCGTCTTAAGGGCACGTCAGTCCGCCTGCCTCTCTTGGAGAGGTAATTATCCTTTTTCCTGTCACAGGGCTCCAAATGATCTCTAACCACTGGGGTGCTTTTGCAGGAGCTCAGCTTTGTCAATAGGAAGGAGAAAGAGGTTTAATTTTCAGGCAGCTGCACATCTACTTTTACCATACTGTTATTTGCTCTCTGGTCATCTATCTCATCAATGTATTTCTGTGTGTTTATCTGCTGCTCAGCTTGTGAGGCTCAGGCCATATATGTACGGCCCACCTACATTAACATATTTATTTATAGTCTTGCACTTTTCTTCCAGTTGCTTTGTGTGTGTGTGTGTATATGTGTGCATGTAACATTTTTCACACTCCACATTGTCCGTGCAATTTCCTTTCAGCATCTCTCTGTTTTTTTCCCCCCCTTTTTCCTTCCCTTTCAAAAAGAGCCGTGAATGGAAGGAAAATTATCACAATTACTCATATAATTGAGCCGTCTTTGTAGCAAGTGCAGCTCTAGTAGCCCTTTTTTCCATCAGCCAAAATGGTTTCATTATAGGGGTTTTCATATTCCCTGACACAGGGCGTCGCGAGAGGAGAGGAGAAGAGAGGAGAGGAGCCAGAGAGAGGGAGAGAGAGGGCCTGGAGCAGAGCGGCTGGGCGCGTGCAGGAGGTGCGGGGCGAGCAGGCCGGATCATTAAGGTCACAGTGGGGATAATTATCCCCGTGATGGAAAGAGCATCCAGCACCTTTTTCTCCCTCATGCCACAAATGCACTGTCCCCTGGCTTTTAGGCAAAAAGAACCTTGTAATAAATGGAGCTTCCACCTACTACTTATACAAAAGAGGGAGAGAGAGAAAGAGAGGGAGGGAGGGAGGGAGAGAGAAGGGAGGAAGAGCATGAGAGAAAGAGAGAGACAGAAAGAGAGGCAGAAAGGGAGAGAGAGACATCAACATGACAATTTTCCATCATTAAGACTAATGACAGGCTGGCTCAAGGGATCAAGGAGAAGAGAAAAGAGGGAGAGCATTCAGGTGTCACGGAGGACTGACCTCTTTCTGTCTTTGTTCAGGGCTTTAACTCTTAACAAAACCTGAAAAGGACCCTGCCGCCGCAGCTCCTGCAGCTGAACGTCCCGCAGCATCCTCCTCTGCCACAGCAAATTATTTAATTGGAAAATTTGCATGTTTCCTCATTAGTAGGGCCATTAATTGGACAAGGAGATGCTTCTTCTTGGCCACACAATCAAACATTGTTTTAATATGCATCAGACAGAAGACAAACTAAATAGTTTAACCAGGCACATTATGGAGTGTTTTGGGTTTTTTTTGTTTTTTGTTTTTTTGCCAACCCAGCCTGCTTCCTTTCTCTCCAATCCCAGCTGGTTAAAATCATGGGCAGGCCACATCTATACTACATCCCACACCAAATGGTTTTGTTTTGCAGAGGGATGATTTTCATGGATTTTAATTTACTGGCTAGTTTGAAGATTTGATGACTGCCTGTCTCGACCCCTTAGACTGTGGACACAACAAGGGAAAATACGACAAGTGACAATTTTACAGCCATTTCATTTCTCTGTTGTTGATGCATTAAGTAACCACCATCTACTGGGATAGTATTTTTTTTTTCTGCCACTAGCACCTAACTCAGGTAATTGGTCATTTTGGAGGGCAATTTTGGGGCAGGTAGGAGGCTGTGCAGGTTTCTCTGACCCCTGCTGCTGTTATAATGGTGAAGGCTGCTGGGCTGTCACAGACATGTCTGGGGTGTGTTTATGCAGTGTGTGTGTAGTGCTGGGTAGTCTTTGCTTGTTCTGTGTTGGGCCTGCCGTGGCTCTAGGGTTCAGCCATCTGAGTGATAGGTGCAGATTAGAACCCAGAAGATGATTCGGAGCACCTCGGTCACCCCGCATTTTAACTCAATTGCCCATATAAACCATCACTAAGTCATAAAGCAGTTTGTTCCAATAATTGTGCAGCCTGGCCGCCTCTCATTTTTCACAAGATCTCATGCTTTAAAGAGAAGAGGGTGAGGTTATTACGAATTGAAAATGGAAATATTTTAGTATAGCAAGTATTTAGAAATATTTTTTTGGTAAGGTTATTTTACGTAGATATTTAGCAAAATGATGGAAACCTATAATAAAATGTGAAGTGGGAAAAAATTTAATTGAAAATAGAGGAATGACATTCTAGATTTTCTTTTTTACTAATGCATGATTTCACTACTACATCAGGTGTGATGAAGAGGTAATATTCATTCATGATGAAGAACTATGGGTCCCCTTCCAAGATAAGAAAAATATACATGTAAATATATAATAAAAGGGGGTTTGTATCATTGCATTAAGCGTTAAAGTTAATATTTTCTATGAGCACCTTTATTTTTCAACACTCTAGGAATTTTCACAGGCAAGCTTTTTGTAACTTCTATACATTGTCTTCAGGAATTTTCATTTCTTTTTTGGATGTTGGCTTCCTTTTGCTTTGTTCACTATGAAGATGATCCAGTACTCCAGTACTGCTTTTGACTTAGTCTTTAAATATCTATCTTGCTATCAATCTACCTATCTATATATGTGTGTATGTGTGTGTGTATATGTATATATATATATATATATATATATATATATATATATATATATATATATATATATACATGTTCTTCACCCAATGTTAATATTTACTATATATAAACACTGTCTGCAAAAGGCTGAGTTGGCACTGGAAGATGTCAGGGAGGTAACTTTCTGTTTGTGTGTGCGAGTGTTTCTGTTTGCAGGTGTGAACCACTGGCTGGGCCTGGAGACAATTATTCCTGTCTGCTCTCCCAGAGGAGAAATGAGGTAGAGCTCCCCTTTAACTCTCTCCCACTGTGGCCTGAGTGTGTGCAGCTGGGGAAGGGAAGCCAGCAGTGACAGGGCAAAAGAGGCCCAGAGCCCACCACAGCTCTTGATTAATCCATCTCAGCTCTATATGGAGTACACAGACCCCGCCAGTGTGTAAACAATGACTGTCATTTATTACACATTTATTGTGAGGTTAAATAACTTAAAACAAGAACAAGAACATACAACAGGTATTAAAAGATATTTTGCAACAAAACTGCATTTATAGCAAGAACACATTCAGTTACTTCAGCTTAGTTTCAAGTTGCAGGAAATCCCTTGGCTGGTCATATTTCTACCATTCAAAGGACACTTTCTTTTCAGTGCAGAAACCTTGAAAGGTATTTAAATTTAATAATTTTACTTGCAATTAAATTTATTTTTTAAACAGGTTTACTAAAGAGCTTTTGGAAGAATAAACTAAAATGCTTGGTGACGGATAAAAATTATTTAATAGCCCAATAATGAATGACAAGCTGATTTAAAGCCTCAAATGTAAATACTGCAAATTCATTTTGTGTCTATTTTCAACACTTCTAAAAGATCTTCATCAGCACAGAATTGAATCATGGCTTAGCTCTTTGTTGTACATTTTGAATTTGCATTTTTGTCAGAGTGACTGAATTCAGTAGCGTTAAACAGGCTATTTAACACAATACATAATCATTCTATATTGATTGACGCAGTCTTGTTTCACTTCACATTTTCACTCTTCTTCTCTCAGATATTGTTCTGAACAAGCGTCCCTACACTGCACCGCCTCACTCTGTGTTTATTAGAGCTCACTGAAGCAGCAAATTGTAGGTAGGCCCTGTTTAAACCGTCCAATGGCAATCCAGTGAAACCCTGTCCAACAAGGCACAGCTCTGTCTGGTTGATTGAATTCACTGAATCTAGATCATTCCATCTGATCAGATTTTCTTCTTTCTTTTTGCTGGTCTTCTTCATGCTGCAAGTCAGCGATGGATTTATATTAGCAAATGTGTGTAGCCGCTTTGTAAATAAGGTGTAATTGCAAATCTAAGGGTAAATACTGGGCCACATGTCCAAACGGAGAGCAGGGCTGTTATTCACTTGTCTGAGCTGTTTATGTTAATTCCGAGTTAATGCTTTTTTAAACTGCTGCACTTAAAGACAATTTGTTCTAACCAAATATGTGCAGGAGAACAATCCATTTGAGAGTTTTTTTCCTTCCTCTATCATTCCCTATATGTGTATATCCATAGTGTGTCATCTTAGAAACTTATGAAGTGTGTATGTGTCTGTGTTCATGTGTGTTTACCTTTGATTTAATGGTAATGAGATCATGCCTGATTTTTAAGTGCTTGTCATAAATCATAGGAGGCTGTTTCATTTCATGTACTTAACGTCAAGTGTAATATGATAAGTGACTTTGGTATTACAATAGGGAGAGCAGTGTTGCCTTGACATTTATGTTATTCTAACACATGGGTACCAAGAGAGGGAGACCTGTTGTAAAGTAAGAACAGCATCCCTCACAAATGAAAGGGACCGCTGTAAATATCAGCTGCTACTTAATAGTCTGGCTTTTAAATAAGGCTTCAGAATAAAGCTTTTGATTGAGGACCACATGGAGCTGGGCTGAACTTCTCAGTCCCTGGAGCTGAATAAGGTTCCTCCAGTAAAAGCCAGGAGAGCATTTAGCTGCAAAACACATTAAAAAGCCCGTTGATCAGTTTCAGTTTCAAAAGATATTTCAGTGTCATTTGTTGATTCATTTTACTCTTATTACAGGAAGAAAGGTGTTATTAATGTGTAATTACAAATGACTAATATAATTTTGAGATGATAGGCTGAACATGGTGGAGATCTTTATGTAGCTACCATATTATGTAAAAATATACAATATATAAAAAATAAAGGAGGGCAGATGCTGAAGTGTTTCTGAGATTTGAGCTGATGCAAAACATGGCTATTGTTTTATTGAAAGTTTATCTGAGTTGAATAAAGGCAAATAGATTGTTTGCTGCCGCATAAAGCATTTTTAGAATAGACTAAATATTTTTTTACAGTCGTTCATATTTCTGAATTATTAAACATTCATTTCCTTGCAGATCATTTTGGAATAAAAAAGAGGGATCTTTGGATGCACAGTTTGATAACTAACATAATGATACATAATGAAACTTAGTTAAAATTATGAAATTATGACAGCATCTTCGGATGCAGATTTACACAACTTTTGCTTTAATTGTGAGCTGTTTTTCAAGACATGAAAAAGTTGTATTTCATAGTTTTGAAAAACAAAGGCTTTCGTTAGGACTAATCCCTTTCTGGCAATCAATTATATTCTTATTGCAGTTTATAAAAAAGGTGCATCTGGTCTAGAGCAATACCGCAAACTGTTTATAAATGAAACACTTTAGAATTCAACATCTCAATTTTTTTGGATGAAAATATTGATGATGTACTAAATTCATGGTATATCTTCTGAGCTTGACTTCTTAATAGGGTTCCTGGCATAAAAATCATGCTGAGTCTTCCTGTTTTTCAAAAGGATGACTTTTCAAACCACCATCGTCCAAGTGTTTGAGAGTCTTGAGAGTTTTAACAGACATTGTATTAAGTGCTGTGATGTTCTGCCTAGTGTATCTTGCTTGGTTCACTTGTCAGAGAAGGCCGTCCTTCACTGCAAAAATATTACTCGAAGACTTCAGACTCATCTGAATGTGATTTGAACTCACTCAGCTTAAATGATTTTAAGTTTTATTTAGATTTATATTCTGCAATTGCTTGTGGTCACATGTGAAGGTTTGTCTGGATTTGCAGTTGCCTAATACTGCTAAGGAACTCTTTATCACCTGGACATACGAAAGGTCAGACTAACTGCAAGGACTGAGTCTGCTTCATACTGAAGCAATTAAAGCTCCCAAAGAATCCTGTGCCACCAATAACAGAAACTAATCAGAGACTCTGACTAAAATTTACTCTGGACATGAAGTCGGAAGTCCCTTTACAGTTGAATCAAGTTATGCTGAAAGGACGGATGTCTGAGGCTGATTTCATGCCGGAGACGAGGCAATAACTCAAGTGTCTGTCGCTGAAATGTACTTTGGCGTGGCAGGGAGGTATTTCCCCATCTCAGAGCTCAGATAGTATTTTTCTCTGAGGTAGAATCCCTAGACACACACACACACACACACACACACACACACACACACACATAAACTCCAGTTCAGCACAGCAGGTGTTTAAATAACGAGAGGGCCCCACTTTTCCTGTGTCCTGTTTTTGTAAAGCTCTTCCACTCATCATCTCCTAACACCTTCTCTTTAGCACCCTTACAGCAATAGGACAGTTCCATGTACTGTATAATTACTGTTGAGACAAATCCTAACAATGACAAGAGAAAGTGTCTGTGGCTTATTTATTTATTATCAGTATATTCAAAATCTCTGTAGCCTATAGTAGGTCATATTTTTATATTTTATCCTGCCTGGATATATACACATATACATACATACATACATATATATATATATATATATAGTAACTCTATGCTGTCTTTAGGTGACTATGTATTTGTGTGTATGTGTGTGTGTGTGTGTGTGTGTGTGCGTGTGTGTTGGTGTTTATTTTTATATATTTTTTTAGCTTTCATATAGCATGATTATTTTTGCCCTCCGTTTCCTAAACATACAGCTCCTGCCTAGAGAATTTGGCAGAGATCCAGTCACTGTGTCATAACTATATTTTGGCACTGATTTTACACGTCCTCTTTTAGATTCATTTAAATTTAATTTATGTTCATATTTAGCAAATAATATTATCATCAACGCGACGGGCTGATTTTTTTCTCCTTTGTTTGTAAAATTGTTCTCTGGTCACACCTGTCATCCATAATAATAAAAAAATATGGTGCATATGCAGGGCGCACATCCATTTCAGTCTTAGATACCATAATCGGCCGCAATAATCACAGTTATCAGTCTCAGCCACCAAGTACTGCATGTAAAATCTTCCCTCAGCCCTCAATGATGATAATTGTTGGTTGTAATACTGTTATTATTTTCGCTATTGATAAGAGATCTTTGTCAGGTAGTTTGTGAATGTAATTTCAAATACAAATTGCTTTAAATTGGGACTATTTTGCGAGGCGGTTTTGGGGGGATATCATGGAGAAATTGCTGGATGTGAGTGTCAGTGCTGAGCTCTGCTGCGCCGTGTTTGGAGCTCCGGCTCAGAGCGGGACTTTTCCGCGCCTCGTGCTTTTTGCCCAAATGAAGTTCACTGCGAGAGTGAGGGAATTTCTCCGAGCTCGGCGCGGCGTGTAATTGGCGTGGAGATTTTGAGGAGCACTGACAGGGAGCTCTGCTGTGCGGCCACTGCAAGAAAGAGTCTTTGCAGACTAAAAAATGAAGGTGTGGAGGTGGAGGTGGAGGGATGCCCTTTCTCCGGGACGCTGCTTTTAATGGTAGGAGCCGTTTGCTTTCTCACCTGCCGCAGGAAACTGAAACCTTCTAGCAAAAGTGAAGGGGAAGACTAGATGCTTCATTTTCATCACCGAAAGAACAATGATTTTGAATATTCATGCACGATGTAGATTGTACTGTTAGTTTCTCAATTAAGTGTATTGCGTCAATCAATTTCTCTATTAAAAAACTCCAGAGAAAATAAATGTCCACGGTCAGTGTGCAGCTCTCAGTGAATCAGCTCCCTGACTCTGCTGACACTGGGTCATATGGATCATCCCTGGTGGTCCCCATCAAACCTGGACCTCCTACAAGTTGCCAAAATGAAGATGTCCTCTGAGAGAGGTGGTCTAGCGGATTGCAGCTTGCAAACACGCAGCTTCAACAGATTCATTAGCGTGGTGATACTTTAACATGGACTAGACTTGGGAAATTAGTGTTTGCCCTTTTCTTTAGGTCAGTCAGCCACTGTGGGACAAAGCCTTGTGGAATATTATTTTAAGGAGCCGTTATGCTCCACCCTGCTATTAATTGTACATTCTAAAAAAAAAGAGTCAGCTTCAGGGAATTTGATGCGAATTTTATCCAGGCTAATGCTTAATCGTGGCTCACTTGAAATATAATTTATTCTTATAGTCGGTTCGATTCCAGATTTTATTCAGATTAAGTCAAATGAAATGATATTTTATTCATTCCTACATGAATAATGAACCTCCAGCTGTTGGAAGAAAACATGTCTTCATGAGAAGTGAACATGTGGCTAGGAAACCTTAAAAAATTGCCTGTTGCGCTTGATCTTTTCCTATCTGATCAATTTCTTGCCTGTTTTAAGGTCACTGCACAGACCACCTTTAGCTATAAATAGGCTGCCCTCGTGCCCATATATTTTAGCTGTCAGGTTAAACCTAAACATCAAAGTAGTCACGTGAGGCAATGACAAATACGAGCAATTATGAAGTTTACAAACTTCTCTTTTTTAAGCGGTCTGAGAAATCAACGAGATTATTCTGCGCGTCATAATCGGACTACGGCTAATCCCTGCGACGATGAGAGATCCGTTATGAGAAAGAGCTGGAAAGCTGTCACTCCTCAGGGACAGTGTTTGTCACTGGAGCAGAAGAGTAGGACTCAGGCCAGGTGCGTTCAGGCCGCTTAGAGAATCTGCATGCCAGTGGAAGTGTTAAATATATGGCTAATTATGCGTATGAAAATTAAACAACAGTGTTATGCAAATTCAACTGGTTTCAGCTGTGGCTCCGAGCACTTGAGACTGGCATTTAATCAAATGAAGCTGTAAGTAATACATCTGTCTCTGAAACAATAAGTACACACACACACAACACCTCACATAATTTACTGCTGTAGTTAATCATATTTATACAGTCCTTTAAAAGAGAGCAGAAAGAACCATCAATATACACTGAAATTATTGATTAAATGCTTTAGTGTTTTTCTTCTTTTTGTTATGTGTTCGTGAAATTATAATTTATAAAATTGTTGTAGTGGCGTTATTATTATTGTTATTGGGAGTAGTACTGAAAAACAACTACTTCTTATTACATAAACAACAACAACAACATAATAATAATAACAATAATAAAAATTATACTTAAAAATTTTTAATAGTATTAGTAATAATAATAGTAATAATAATAATTTAGGTGTAATAATTTAGGTGTAAACTTCTGTTGGTTATTTCCGATTTGCTGGATTGCATTACAGTTTATGAACTGCAGCTGAAATCGCCTTTTGCTAATAAACTGGTTAAACATAAAAAGTATTAATAATTCAGATTCATACAAATGAATATTTACGATGTTTATTGTGAGTACAGTTGCTAATATTAGTGAATGTTATTTTTCGGAAAGAAAAAATGTGCTCATAAACGTGCTATTGTAAGATTTCTTTTTTTTTTTTTTTTTTTTTTTTTTTTTTTTTTTTTTTGCTTTAGTGTGACTCCTGCACAAAAAAAAATCTCAATGACCCACCCCCTGAATTTCCTTTTTAGCATTGCACAATTGGGTCTCAGGTTTTTCTTATTTCTTGAGTTGATCATATTCCTCGGACTCAACCCCGGGATCGCCAATCCCCACCGTCCTCGGAGCTAGCGGACCAATCAGCGACCACCTCCGATAAATATTCATGATTCCCCGATTCAAACCTTTGAGCGAGTTTGTGTGGATCCACTGCATCACACCTAGACTTTTCACAGAGACTAACTACATTTTCTTATGAATGGAAAGTGAAAAAATCAGTTGAGCTTAAATTGGGATCCATCCTTCACTGAGATCGTAGAAGAAAACAAAAAAAGCAGGAGAGAGGAGAGAGTCGCGCATGAAGACATGACAATGACTACAATACCAGAGAGTCTAAACAGCCCCGTTTCAGGGAAGAGCGTTTTCATGGAGTTTGGGCCACCAAGTCAACAAATGTCGCCTTCCTCCATGTCTCACGGACATTACTCAATGCACTGTTTACACTCAGCCGGCCATCCTCAGCACGACAGCTCGTACAGCCCCGCTCCGTCCTTCCCCAGATCGCTCGGTTACCCATATGTCAACTCAGTCGGCAGCCATTCCTCCAGCCCGTACCTCACTACCGTTCAGACTTACCAAAACAGCACGGCATTAACGCAGACGCGGTTAGAGGACACAGGTAAGAAACACCTTTCTTTCATCAAAAAGCCTCCAACTTTTAAAAGGTCCGTTTCTTCTTTCTGTGTTTGTCAGCTCGCCGTGCGCGCGCAGGGCTGCAGAAGCCCAGATGTGCGGGTATTAAGGCTTGGTAATTATTTATTGCGTAATGCTATAAACAATGTATGCAATTAAGGGTAATTATACCTAAACTGCAGCGTGCAAAAGCAGCGCCGGCTCTCTAACTCGGCCGCTTCTCTCTTTCCTCCCTCAGCGCCAGAAGCGGAGAAAAACACGGTGGTGGAGGGAGGAGAGGTTCGCTTCAACGGGAAAGGCAAGAAAATCCGCAAGCCGCGCACCATCTACTCCAGCCTCCAGCTGCAGGCGCTCAACCGCAGGTTCCAGCAGACGCAGTATCTGGCGCTGCCCGAGAGAGCGGAGCTGGCAGCCTCACTGGGGCTCACCCAGACCCAGGTGAGCGTCTAACTCCGGGAACTTAGTGCTGGAATGAATAGCGTGCCATGATGGGACGAGCTCAGGTTTAGAGAGTTTAAAAAAGACACCTGGCAAGAAGGCCTCGACGGTGTGGGAATAACAAAGATTTTTAAATGAATGATTTTTTTTCAAGGCTTTTTTATTCATGGAGTCGATCTAACAGTCCTAGGATGTGGCCTGTATCCTAAGAGACTATTGATTACTATTATTATTTTTAAAACAAGTAACAAGTATTATTATTTTAAAAACAACCCATCTCTGCTCACTTTCTTTTCTATTAATATATTTTTTCTGTAGCTCCAGCTTTTGGAAATGTCTCTATTTCTAGAAGAAGAAAAAAAAAAAACATTTCCCCGGTGTCTGATTTTGACCTCTCGACATGTGGATTCGATGCAAACCCACCACATGTTGCTTTTTTTTTTTTTTTTTTTTAATCAGCCTCAGCCATAACTGAGCTGCTGGCTGTTTAATGATCTCCATCTTCCTCTGCGTTGCTGACCATCTCTGTGTTTGCTGATACCACTTTCTCTCCTTCTCTCTGTTCCCAGGTGAAGATCTGGTTTCAGAACAAACGCTCCAAGTTTAAGAAGCTGATGAAGCAGGGCGGAGGAGCGATGGACACCAGCGCGCTGGCTAATGGCCGCGGACTGTCCGCGGGCTCTCCGTCAGCAGCGCCAGTCTGGAGCTCCACCGCGCCCGTGAAGAGCTCCGTGGGCTCGGCGGGCTCCTACATTCCCAGCTACACGTCGTGGTATCCCACAGCGCACCAGGACTCCATGCAGCAGCCGCAGCTTATGTGAATCTGCGAGAGCGACCCTCCTCCTCTTCCTCTTCCTCCTCCAGTCCCGGGACAGGCAGCCCGGGCAGCCCGGACAACCCGGAGCCAGGCCTGCACCCTAACCCCAAACTTTCTTTCTCACACACACACACACACACACACACACACACACACACACACACACACACTCAGCCCGCCACTGCGGCTATCCTGCAGAGCCGTCCGCCTCATCCCACTGCTGAACTGCCGTACAAGTGGGTCACACGAGCTGCTGCTCTCTTTTTTACTGACATTTTACTGATTAAAAAAAATCTTATATACAGCTGTAATTAGGCTAAAAAAATCTAAAAACTCCTTCGCCCCTTCAACTTCATCACATTGCCCGGAGAAATCTGATCCATGTTTTGCAGTTATGAGCAATTTTAATGAGAAATGTGGATTTAAAAAAACCCCTCGTCCTATATGAGCAGTGTTTTCTACAGAGCAGGGGTGAAGAAGGTGCTGTCCCAGGCTGATGCTTTTGGAACAGCAGTGGGTAAAATCACGCGAAGGGCTGATTTCCCTCATTTCCAAAGAGAAAGTCTTTCTAAGCGACGATGTTGCGTGCGTGGCGTTTTTTTGTGTGTTTATTTAAAGTAACTTATTTCGATTCCTTTCCTTCGTTTATGTCCGTTTGTATGCTTATTTAAAAGGATGCTCTTGAAGAGGCGAGGCTGCACTAAAAGTGAGCGACACCCCGGCCTGAGAGCAGAAGCGCTGCTGGTTCATGTACAGAAATGGCCCTTTTTCGCCTGTGCTGTTAACGATGTGAAAACAAAGGTTTTAACCCTGAGTATGTTTATTACACATCCACGTGTTTATCGTTCTTCATAGCAAATAGTTTTATATTGGTCAAGATTAATTTATTGCTTTTTTTTTGATGGTTTATTTCATGGAGTCGTGTATAATGTGTAAACCCTGGCAGTAAAAGTCTCGTTTTAAAAAGACATTTTACGAATGTCATCGTCCTTGGAGAATTCACTGAAGATCAAATATATTTCATGAGAAATGAGGAGTTTTTAAAACATTTGCTGGCCAGATAAATAGGCTCAATGTCTAACAAAAATAAAAGGTTCAACATTTTAGGCCTGTGTGAAGCTGTTCTGATTCACAGTGCGAGCAGTCTGTGTGTATATTGTTTCTGCATGTTTTCACGGAGGGCTGTTCAGCAGTTCCAGCTCACACAGATTTCATTACTGGATCTATTTATTACTTTCATTTGAATGATCTCTCTCTCTCTCTCTCTCTCTCTCTCTCTCTCTCTCTCTCTCTCACACACACACACACACACACACACACACACATTCTGCTCTTTTCGCCACAGATGCTTTAATTCCAGTGTAAATCCGCAAGTATCTTGAGGTGGCTTCTCTAACACTGTAAATCCTCTCCTAATAAGGGTGTTTGTTCCTTTTCCCTTTCGTTTAGCCGCGATAAGCTCCTTTCTGCTCTTGTGTGGCCCGTTTTGTTGCTGAATGGGGTGTGTGTGTGTGTGTGTGTGTGTGTGTGTGTGTGTGTGTGTGTGTGTGTTAAGTGAATAATGGAGTGTGTGGCAGGTGCCGGTGCAGGGGGAAGGGGAGTGAAGGACGAGCACAAGGGACAAGTTCAAAGCGCCGACGCTTTAACTGCGCTTTTACAGGGAAACCCCGGCGGCCTGACCGCAGAGCCACTGAGCTCTTCTGCCACACCAGACCCCCATCTCCATCCTCAGTGTGGAGACCCAGCTTTCCTCGAAAATATTCCGTAAGCAAGAAAAGGAGCTGCAGGTAGCTAGACGTGTGTAGTGAACATGACTAAGGGTGAGCTGGCGCACCTGCGCACAGGTGGTTCCGATCTGCTCCTGCTCCACACCCGGCGATAGGCCTCAACATCCAGGCGCAGTTTACTGAACATAGGCCGTGCTTCTCCGTGTGTGTGTGTTTGCTGGAGGGGCAGTAATTATTCTGACAAATTTTGATGCTTTTCATGTGGGACTGTGAGCGGGCTCTCTGGATTTGTCTGAGCCGAGTTTAGTTTACAGCAAACGATACTGATCAAAAGCAGAGAAAACCCTCAGTTCAAAAAAGAGCGGATCTCTCTCTCTCTCTCTCTCTCTCTCTCTCTCTCTCTCTCTCTCGCTCCCTGTCTCTTGTTAAGGAGTTAATATGCTAAAGGTTGCAAGGGTGTTTACTGTTACTGAATAATAATAATAATAATAATAATAATAAATAACAATATAAGAACAATAATTATAACAATAATGATTACAATGCTACTACTATTGCTAATAAAGATTCCATAAGTAATGAAAGAAGCCGCATAACTGAACTGGGATTGATCAGTAATGATAATAAAAAACCACTAAATTATATTTAATTATATACTATTATTTTTATCAAATGTAATAATATGTATTATTGTATTATATTATTTATGAAGTTGAATTATTATTATTACTAGTAGTAGTTGTACTGTTAGTAGTGGAAATACTAATTGTATACTAATATAAAAATAACAAGAAAGCGGTACATAGCAAAACCCATAAAACAACAATAACAACAACAACAATAATAATATTTACGTATTATTGCTGCTGATGACATAAAGCACATGTATATGGCATATTGTCATGCTAGTAACCATTCATTTATTTGACTTCATTTTTTGTGCGTCTTATTTGTGTTTCACCTTGGGTGATTGTTAGACCTACTTAATACCCCAAAACTCCTGTAAAAGATCAGGTCTCAGCAAGCCTGTGACTGTTGCAGGAAATAGGCTGTTCCCTTAAACTGAATTAATGCCATCAGGCCACATCATCACATTATCATCACATTACAGCATCATAGGCCATGTATTTTATTAATATATTTGCATATATATATATATATATATATATATATATATATATATATGTATATATATATATATATATATATATATATATATATATATATATATATATACACACAATGTATATATTGTTGTTCAATGCACAACAGACATACAAATCTTAAGAAGGGAGCCAAAAGGATGAACGTGTAAAATGTGTGGGGCTGAAGCGTGCAGCTGTGGAGCTGAGAGGGTCAGCGTTATTTCTCTGGATTCCTCCTCCTGATTACGAGCAGGCCCATCAAGCCATAATTATAGTCATTCCGCCCTTAGTTATTCTAATGCAGTTTCCCAGCTACAGGATAATTATGAGCAATTTTTCTCGCACGTGGAATCTTTTGTTAAACAAAGGGATAGCGCACTAAAAGAAAATTTGCTGTGCGCTGAAAAAAAGACGGGCAGAGTGAAATCGGTGCTCGGCGCCCCCCTCACTGCGGCTCCGTTATAAGGAAGGCTGGCAAATTGCTTGCAAGTTGTAAACGAGGGATTGTCAATAGGAAGAGCGGACAAAATTAGCACTAACACAATGTTGGAGTAATTAAGGCGATGTTGAAATTATGGAACAAGGGCGGCTTTATTTCAGCTACGAATTGCGAAAGGCTAGCTCCGAAAATTTAAACAGGGAATCAGATTTTGCTTTAAATCCGAGGAGTAAAATGGTAATAGATTTGTGTTCTAATTTCACCTCTTTTCCTGAAGGAAGAGCGCAGTGGAATCCCAAAGGGGAAAAGAATAAACAGGACAAACACTGCAGTCTCCAAATCTCAAGTTAAAGTAATCAATGCTGTTTTCCCCTCCGAACAATGTATTTAAATCAATCAGGCAATCTTCATAAAGTTCCTCACAAACGCGAGGCTCGACTAGATGAAATGATTTAGTTTCTCAGATTAATTCTGTCTGTCTTTTTTTTTTTTTTTTTGAAGCTGCCTGCATTGAAAATTAAAAGTCAGAGTTTGCGAAACATCAGAAAAAATGATGCATTTTCTTTTAAATCCATCCACTATCTGATATTCTGTTGAAAAAACAACCCCGTTATTTCACAGAAAAACGTATAAAAAATGGTAAGTGAACTCTGACAAAAAAAAAATAAAATAAAAAAAATAAAAGGACAGAAATATTTGAGTTTCATTCTTACCTGCTATAAGAAAGTGGCACAGGTGTAACTGGTGCCTGTGTTCCTATATAAATCACTGGTGGGAGATGAATATGTATCCAGTGGCCACTGCCTTTAGATCCCACACAGCTCTTCTCCTAAGCTGGGCTTTGAGCTTTAGCAGCCGCGCACAGAGCAGCACTGAAAAATCCTGCTTTATTTTCCCTCTTTATAGCTGTTGGGGGAAAAAATTGCAGATTATTAGCATAAATGTTTACTCCTCATTACGTTGATGACATTGTGCACTCGAGATCTTGGTAATCTTTGGGAAAATTATGAGTAATTTTTAAAAATTTAAACCGGCAGTTACCATGCAATTCAGGCTAATTTCGCGTAGGCTCCAAACGGATATAATTATCGCGGAGTCAAGATGTTATGCTAAAAACTATGCATTGATATTCCCATTTATTATGTACATACAACTTTGACAATGTTGATGCTTGAAATAGCTGGAAATTGTCTTGCGCAAAAATTACAGTCCATATTAGGACATCTAAAATTGCGAAGAATTATACAGTAATTGCAGGCTTTCGGATCGGAGAGCCAGAATGCTCAAACTGGAGCAATTGTGGATGAAATTACAGATCAGAGTATAAATTAGGGAAGGGGTATGGCATTTTTCAAGTTGTCTACAGGATTCCGGAAGTGTCTAAAACCGCATCATCGTTAATCTGTGTGTGTGTGTGTGTGTGTGTGTATGTGTGTGTGTGTGTGTGTGTGAAGAGAGAGAGAGAGAGAGATGAAGGATGAAGAACATGAGCCATCTAAGGGGCCTTAATGCATTCTTTTTCTTTTCTAATGCGTGACACTTTCCCGTCTTTAACAGCCTGGGTTATGAAATGTCTTGATTTCCATTCTCCAGTCATTTTCTCACATTTTATCCCTCTGTCTATCAGTGCTACGCCGTCCTATAAAAACGCTGCTAACCACAGGACGGGTGATCAAACGTGTGACTCGTGACACACGCTTCATAAGAACGGTCTGGAACAGGTGAGTGTGCGCCTGACACGTCATTAGTGTCCACAGGTAAAATCTCCCACCCGGGGCCTCGTGGGACTCGCAGCAGTGCAGAGCCCTCAAGCCGTTGAGGGATACTTGTAGCAACATCTCTCTCCCTTTTCCCTCGTCATGTTATGAACTCGAATAAAGTGAGGAAAAAAAGACAAATGACTAATAAACTTTTTTCTCTCTCTCAGAAAGAAGAGCGAGCAGGACTGCGTGGTTCCACATGTGCGCACCCGCAGCCTGAGGCGACTTCCAACATCTTGTAATGTGTCTCTCACTGACAGAGTACATCCCTATTACAGCTGTCTTTTTATAGCTTTAGATCATTCAGAGTTTAGAGCACAGAAAAGAGGACACATTTCCTTTCCCTCTTTGTTTAAGACAGACAAGACAGGTCAGATAGATACATGAATGAACAGATAGACACTGCGCAGACACACATACACACACACACATACACTTGCTGTATATATTGAATTATATATATATATATATATATATATATATATATATATATATATATATATATATATATATATATATATATACTCTCTACTATATATATATTCTACACACACATATATATATATATCGATTCTGTATTTATATATTTATAGAAATATAAATATATTTATACATACATACATATGAATGCATATATAAATGCATAGACCTACCTTGAAAGAAGGATTTAATTATCTATTAAATGATTTAATTTAATAAAGAATAGTCCTTTCCTATTTTTGAGTTTAACTAATTTGGAGTTTGAGTAGAGCTTACCTAGTCGATTATATGTGTTTGTTTCTTTAACTCCTTTCTCTTTCCCATGTTTTCTAAATGCCTGAGCACATATCAAAGTATCTTTGTTAATTTTCAAATCCATCAGATATATGGCTGATATATGTACTTACATTTATTGAAGTTTTTTGTAAAAGTATGTTGGCCATTTTAGTCTGCTGATTTGTAACAAATCGGATTTTACTTCTGAATACAAAACCAAAAATTCAGAAACGTGGCATTTTTCGTGGGGGGGGGGGGTCTATTTCTAAGGTAATTATACATAAATGCATTTACTTAAAATAAATGTTTTTATCATAATTCGTAGTGCATTCATGGGATAAAAGTGGCTTATGATAAATACGCAATATAAAGGTCTTTTTTCCATCCTTCTTTTACTTAAAACGACCGCTATTCTCCACCCTTCAGTCCGTTTACACTCTGTCCATTTTAACGGGATCGTATGTGAGGGTTTTTTGATAGTGGGTGGGAGGTGTGGGAATATGTTCTGTGTTTGGTTTGAGGCGCTGTTTTGGCTCTGGTGTTTTAACTGAGCCGACTCCAAAGAGTCTGGGGGGCTGAGCTCCTTCAGCTCAGCTCCTCCAGAGCAGGCCGAGGCGTGTTGCCCCTTCTACACAGGTCTACAAATCACCTACGGTCTGACTTCCCAAAAACACTTTGTAAGAACAAACCAAAAGGACGTGTTGTTGCATATGAGATGGGTGGCGCACTTTGTGCTGGTGACTCGGTTTGTCTTTTTTTTTATTGCGCTAGAATTGCTCCTGTCCAACCACATACCCAGACACACCTGTCACGTTCCTTCTTGCACGGAAGGTGAATTAGTGAGCTGGTTCTGAAACATTTACAAGCATCCCGCCTGCAGCAGACTGCCTCCCCGAGAGGAGCCCTGCTGGCGCCAGGCAGCGGGAGGAGGAGCGGAGGAGAAAGAGCCACACATTCCAGCACAAAGCCTTCAGCACACACAGAGGAATCAGTCTCCGAGCACCTGGTCTTAGGACTCGGGAATAAACAATAAAATCACATGAAACATGTTTTATTTAAATAAGTCTGACTCATATAATGGCAGCATAGGAAATAAAATAAATAAAACAGAGCAACGCGTTACATGGGGACTGGATTTGATGGGAGGGTCAGTAGCTTCTGAGTGCTTTTCGGTCATGTCTTCCCCCCTCAGCATCCAAATAAAAAAAAGAAAAAAAAGAAGAAAAACCCTACATGATAGCCTACAGAATTTCGGTGAAATCTACGGGACATGTATCCCCATCAAGCCCCTACTTTGCCTTATGTACAAAACAGAAACCAAACAAAGCGTGTTTGTGACCAACGATGAGCACATTTAAACACAACACGGTGGAGAACGAAAGTGAGGTCATTTTTTGAAGGCACGATACAGCTTCAGATTGTGCTACATAACGTGACATTAACACACCCGGCTAGGAAGTCCACTCGGGCAGGAGGAGTCTTAGAGCGTCGCTTTGGGTCTTAGTGGTTCGTTAAGCAATAATTTTATCCCTCTTTTTTTCACCTCCAGAGACAAAATAAATAAATACAAAAATAATTATGTGTCGTTTATTCTTTAGCGTCTGCCTTCTACGACATCGTGTAAAAGGAAAAAAAATGAAAAAGAAGACAGGAAACCGTAATTAATTCGCAATGGTACTTGGCCGGTTGCGCAGCCGCGGCGTGTCTCGGGAAGCGGCTTCTGTGTGGGTCACATGAAGCTTTCAGTCTGGCGAAGTGAATGTTCCAGTTGGGAAAAAGTCAATGTTGCTGTTTTTTTTTTTTTTTTTTTTTTTGTCAAAATATTGTCCCGGCGCTGACGGCCGTGTTGTGGTGATGCGCCGCCAGCGCGTTGGGCTGCAGGTGCGCGGCGGAGGCTGTGCTGGAGTACCAGGAGTAGTTGGTCAGGAAGGAGGACGCGGTGCTGCTGGGCGAGCTGCTGCTCTGCGCCAGAGCCGGCGCCACTCCGCTCATCCTCTGCGGGTGTGGGAAGTCCCAGGCGCTGCTGATCGGCGGGGAATGGCAGGGGGGAGACTCGCTGGAGGCCACGTGCTGCTCGGGCGGAATCTCTCCGTTTTTCCACAACTTCTTAAACTTGGAGCGGCGGTTCTGAAACCAGATTTTCACCTGGAACATAAAAAGGCGCGTCTGTTACTCACGAACCGGCTCTGCAACCAACGAACCAAAAATACATTTACAGGAGCGAAGGCCTGCTGGGACAAGCGCCGAGAGAAGGCTGAGGAAAAAAGTTCAACGTTTTTTATTTTTCAGGAAACAGTTTGGTTCTCGCTGCAGCGCCACCATTAGCTGAAATGAACGGCCGGTGTTTCGGTGATTAAGTACCACATCATTAAAGAACCGATCACATTTATTTGGATGCTCTTTAATAATTTATTTCTCTTTACGTTTATAGAATCTAATTCATTCAGGGAGCGAAATCCCATGTTTAAAATCAGTGCAAAGATTTAATAGTAAAGCGCAGAATAGAATCGCAGATACTATAGTGTCGAGTGTGTGTATATATAATGTCTCTCTGTCTCTCTCCTCTTTAATTTCAGAGCATCTCTCTGCCGAAAGGCGGGACAGGGGAAGAGGTCCGGGGCTTCGGGAACCCACCTGGGTCTGGGTGAGTCCCAGCGAGGCGGCCAGCTCGGCTCTCTCCGGCAGCGCCAGGTACTGCGTCTTCTGGAAGCGCCTCTGCAGCGCGGCGAGCTGGAAACTCGAGTAGATCGTCCTCGGTTTTCTCACTTTCTTTGGCTTCCCGTTCACCATCCGGATTTCTGGCTCACTCTCCTCCTTTTCTGTAAGCACATTGGATGTCACTTTACACCACAACGCTTTCTACTAAAACAGCAGTGAGAAACTGAGTGCTGGGTGTTACTGTGCCAGAAGTGGATTGGGATTTATAGTAACAGTCCCGGCAGCTACGCACGTGAACAGCGAAACGAGCGCGCTTAAGCGCGGGTCAGCGGCTGCGCGCTGCCTGTGAGCGCGCTGTGAGTGCAGGAGGTGATCAGAGCACGCGCCGGCGGCTGTACTGACTGAAGGCCTGTTTACCTGCGTCGGGCGGGCTCGGGGACGTGCTGGAGCCGTACGCGCCGTAGGGGCTGAAGGAGCTGCTGAAGGGCAGCTCGTAGAGCTTGTTGCTGTACTGCACGCCGCTCATGTCGCTGCTGTGATACTGGTAGGCGCCGAGCTGGCCGTAGGGCGAGCCCGAGCAGTGTCCAGCCTGCTGGTTGGTGTAGTAGCTGCTGTCCGTCGCCGTGGACACGGGTAAAGTGGGAGATTCCTGGGATTTGTGCAAGCTGTGGTAACTGCTCGAGGTAATCTGGTTGGAATGCATATCTGAGCTGAGACTGTCGAAAACTCCAGTCATGGTTGGCGCTCACCCTAAAAGCGTACAAATGATGATTTACAGGCACTCATCCAATAAAAACCCGGGAAAAAACACACAGGTAACGTTCTGGAGCGCTTAGCTGAATGAGTTTTCTGTGTTAGCTGTCATTCCGTTGAGTTTCGGGGAAGTAGCGGCGGTGTTTTCAGAGCCCGGGTCCGTGATTGTCTGTCAGCAGAGGCGGCGGCGCGCGGCATTTATCCGGAGTCACGTGGGAGGATGGAGTCGCGCGCGACCGGCAGCCAATGGACGGAGAGATCACAGACAACAGCTCAGCTGGGCTAAACTGAGACTGAGTGGAGACAGGCTTATGTTGGGAGAAAGGAAGAGGAGGAAAACATAAAGAAAGAAAGGATGAATGAAAAACAGGAAAGCAAGGAAGGATGAATGAAAGAAAAAGGAAAGACAGAAATAAAGAATGGAAAAAAGGAAAAAATGAAAACAACATCCGAGTAAGACTGTGCGTAAGTGTAAGCCCGGAGAGGCGAGGTGATAAATGTGAATTTGTCTCTGTGTCTGTTACTGGGTGGTAATGTACCGACTGTGTTTACACGCTGGCTGCAGCGCTCGTGTGTTCAACATCTGGCCCTGCTGCGCCCCCTGCTGGTCAGAACACGCGAAGCACTGCTGAAGAAAATCTCCGGCCAAGATCAAACTCGTCTCTTGCTGAATTAAAGGTGAAAACAGCTGTTTATTTGCGACATCTGTCAGCTATTCCTTCCGTTATAGCCTCTCCCAAATATACTGAATATACTTTCTCCAGAAGCTGTGGCAGCACTGACCTCCTCGGTCTAACAAGAAGGGTGTATTACTGTCACTGGAGCACCTGAAATATTTATGGTATAAGTCCCGTTAAAAAGCTGATTATGTCCAGTGTTTTTACATGATCACTTAATTATGTATACTATTATATTTATTCGTTATATATGCTATATGAAATGAAGTGAATGTGACTACTTGTCATTGTGAGACAGCACAGCACAAAATACACCCTCTGTATTCAACCCATACACACGTGCAGCTATTTCCCGCACCCGGGGAGCAGTGATCGGGATGGTACCTTGATCAAGAGGGCATTATAGAAACCTACTGGTCCGGGATTCAAAACCATGACCTTTGGATCCTGGGGCCTAGTCCATAACTACCAGGTCACTGCTGCCCCCAAAACGACTAAGAGTAATAACTAATAATATACATACGCACATGCTCACACACCTCCAGCACTACCACCACAACGTGCCTGAGCAACAACCTGTAGTTAGGAATTGTAATGCCTGCTAAATGCTGTACATGTAAAATGTAAATGATAGTTGATACTTTATACTTTATTACTGATAAAAAACACTGTGTTGATGTCTGGAGAGGGTAATGCAGAATCCCACTCACCCTCCCTCAGTTTATATGGTAGAAAACGTTTTTAATAGAGCTTTTTCTCGTTTGGGTTATGTGCTGAAACATTGTATGTAAATACCCAGGCTTTCATGCAGTATCAAGGGCATTACTGAGGAGCTGCTGATATCAGATTATTACTACACAAGTACCACTCCAGCTCATCCCTGTGCTATTCCAAAGCTCAACAGAGCACAGTTCTGCTGGTCCCCAGACCAGTGCTGGAGACTTTACACCCCTATAGACTATCTATAGACTATCCTCTATTTTCAGACTCATGTACAGTTTCTCTAAAACTTTTTTATGGCGAATATAGTCTGTGGTAGAAGTGTTGTCTGGATGTCTTTAATTTATCAAACAACATTGTTTCACCCAGACTGCTTATCTGTGTGATCTGGTGGCAGATTTTCCCCCTCCAGGCTTAGTAGTTTTGTTTAGGGCAGGAACATCATCTAGCAATATCTATCTATGCAGATATTTAGAACTAGAATAAGAAAATATTTGTTCATGCATTTTCTGCTTAAATGACCAATGACACACCAGAAAGATGCACCAGTGCTGCCCATACGTGGTCCAATTGACCCAAAAGAGCGTTTTATTTTTTCACCTATAAGTTACTATATATTCAGAAATTGCTTTGACTGGAAACTGAAAACCTTCGACCTGATTGGCTGTTAAATAACGCACTTTGATTGATTAATTAAATCATACAAAATTAGGGGACTGCTGAATGCTACGAGCTGAGTGGACGGTTAATTCCTGCACTTGTTAAATAAGTGATCTCTGGCTGCCAGCTATATATTTCCCTTTGATTTAATTAAAATGAATCAGTACATATTAAGTACATATCTTTTGTAAAGAATATTTTCTAAAAAAATGTAAGACTTTACCGACATGAGGCGTTCATGATAGCAGAATATGAGGTTACTTGTAAGATTTTTTAGAAAGACTTTTTGTTTTTACTCTGGAGCCTTAGTTTGGGTGTGTCCGCACTTCAGCTGGGCTTTTAACAGCTCCGCTTTTGTCAGGTGAGCAGGTTGAATCGAGAGAGCGTTCAGTGAGAGCCTACAGAGCTGATCCAGCGCTGCAGAGTGACAGCTGTAGTAACCGCACATCACCGAGAGAGGGCAGCGGGGCTACCATCCATCCATCCGCCCGTGTATCTATCTATCCATCCATCCATCCATCCATCCGCCCGTGTATCTATCTATCCATCCATCCATCCATCCATCCATCTATCTTTCTATCTGTACACGCACACACGCACACACACACACACACACACACACACACACACACACACACACACACGATGATTATATTCTAGCTATTACTTAATGTGTTTTGTTAATTTAAAATTTAAACTGACCTTTATTTTGCTTCATCTTTCCAGCCAAGGCCTATATGAGACAGTACACTCTACCAGTGCACACAACTGAGCATAAATAATAGAAAAGATTTTCAGCTTTCTGCCATGGACCATTTCTTGCATTTTTAAATTAATCTTCTAACAGATAATGAATTTTTATTTTGTTTTTTGGAGGGGGTTTTCTGAAACCTCTGCATACAACATTAAATAAGGTAACCTTAAATCTGTTTAGCAAGAGCTTAAATGTTATTTGCATCAGATTGATGCTAACTTGTAATTGTGTAAACAGAGTTAAAAAAATTATTTGCATGTTTCTGGCCACCACTCTCTTAACAGTTAGGAGAAAGAGTGGCTCCAACACAAGAGTCACACTAAATTTTATGTGGCAGCACAACCTATAAGCATATCATGTCTTTTCTTAGAATCACGTAAAGCAGTTTTCAGAATGACTTAGTTTCAGGTAAAAAGGAAGTGTGTAAGCAGACAGAGGGACTAGAGGAGAGGTCAAACACATATAAGCAGTTGGCAAACACACAGTTTTTATATGCCATTTTCATGAGTCCTACAGCCTTCCAGAGAATTATATCACTTAAAAGCATAGATCTACAACTGCCTAACAGAATTTGACAGTCTCACAGAACAGTCCAGTTTTAAAACCTCCTAGAACATCCCATCATTAATAAACAAAGTTCTGCTCTCTCATAAAACAGCCCACCAATAACTGGCAGAGTTCTCAAACCTCCTAGAACAGTCTATCACTAATAAGCAGAGCTCTGCAACGCTCTAGAACGATCTGTCATTAGCAATCAGAATATATTAGACCGAACAAATTGCTCACTTAACTCGATGTTTGATCAAAATGCGAAGCCTCATTGAGAGTTTATTAAAAACTCAGAAATGATTGATTCACTTTTGAATCGGTTCGAGCGATTCATCGAAAAGATCCGGTCCAAATAAAGGATCGTTAACGAACTAGACATCATTAGAGGATAGAGACTTCTACTCTGAAATCATGGCACTATTGCGTTTACACATTTACATAACTTTTGTGACGATCTTGTACTTTTTTTTGGCTTCTCTTAAAACATACTGTTGTGATTAAGGACTTGTGCAACCACTCTTCCACCAACAGGGGGCAGCACTTTGATTCTAACACGAGTGTGTAAACTCTGGTTAGTGTCTGGCACAATTTCATGATATTTCCGCCTAAACACACTTGCTACAACTCATATGATGCCAAGTTTACTTTGTTTGTTTGAGTAAGGGAACTAGAAAACTGTGTTGGTTCTCAATATTTGTGAATTAATATTGTAATGCTGTCATATCTCCATTGATTCACTGCTGGATGTGCCCTGACTGAGATTGATTTTTTTTTATTTTGCCTCTGAATTCAGGCCTAAGTCAGATTAGATCTGTCAGTATCAAAGTCATCATTAGTTTCAGGCAGACCAGAAGCATTTCTCTTTTTAGTTAAATTCATAAAAGCTGAGGAGTGTGGACACAGCTGTTCTTTATGGCTTGGAGTCATGCTGATAGCAGTCTTTCTCCCACTGAGATGTTTACTGTTTGGGGCAAGATGACAAAGAATACCAAGGACTCAGCAAGTTCCCATATTCATCTGTGCAGTTCATCAAATATTCAGCTGCTTTTAAAGCACAGCTGCCAGTTCTGATTACACATGTTACAGTGTTGTGTGCAGGGCCAGCTGGTCATGTGCCATCAAAAGTGTCCTTTCCTTTTATCAGGTTTTTTTTTTTAATTCCAGATGTTTGTGCTAGCTTGTGTTACATTTTACAATAAATGTGCAAGTGAGAGGAAATCTTCTGGATTGCTTAACCCTTTCCTGCAGGCTATTCAGATGAGGTTGACTTTAGCTGTTATATCTACCATCCAGTCACTGGTTTAAAATCTGAAAGCTGTCCCACAAAGCTCACAACCCAAGCTACAGTTTGATCAGAATAATTGAAAGTATTCTGCATATAATTTCAGATTTTAGGCCTACCACATTGTCTCTGACTGCACTTTGTATAATGGCTGGGATGAGATCATCTGCTTAACATCGTTAAAAGATAGGCCTGGTTGACAAACTGGGGTAAGATTTAAAATGTTATATTTGTATGTCGGGTAGGTTTTATCTTTGCACGATGTGTTAATTTTCAGTGTAAACTGCCTGGCTAAATGAGATCCATGAAGGTAAATAAATACACAAGCTTATTTTAGACAGATAAATGACATTAGTAAAGGAAAATGACTAAATCCTCTCCAGTACCCTTTGTTAGCCAATTTACTGTGTATCACTGAAGAATTCAAACCCTCCAGTATACACAAGAACCAATCAAATATCACTTCTGCAGATTAGATTAGATTAGATTAGATTCAACTTTATTTTCTTTGAGTATATTACAGATACAGAGCTAATGAAATGCAGTTAGCATCTAACCAGAATTGCAAAGAATAGAATAAATACAGTAGACAGTACAGAATGCAGCATCAGTGAAGATGCATGGGGATTTAGAGCTTCTGTTTACTGAGGTATCCTCACTCAGTGCTTCTATTTTCCATTGTATTGAACAAAGCCTGCAAGATTTATATATGATTTCTGTCAGATTTGCTCTAGTTTCTCTTTTACTTTCCACTCCACTTCAAACTAAGAGTTGCACAGAGCATTTATTTGTGACTGTATTATTTCTGTGGCAGTATAATGAAATGATTATGAGAAATGTATATAACTGAAAGCTATGAGTGTCTAATTCATTAAAGAATTCCATTAAGTACACTTCTTTTTTTTTTATCTTCATAATGTTGAGGTGATGGAGAGAGGAACTAGTGCATACCCTGCTATAGTCCCTGAGGAAGAAGAGCTGGGAGAGATTTTTGAAAAATAATTTATTCACTGGGAAATGCATCAAAGAAATAGACAGACAAATATATTATACATGCACAGACAAAGGGCACATATCTAAATCAATATAAATAAATATGCAAACCAGTGATTTTCTTGTTTTTTTGTTTTTTTTTTTCCTAATATTGCCTCCACCATCAATCAATAATTGATGGCTGTGATTATTCAATATATAAATGGTCATAAAAGTTTAAATGTATTTTTGTAATTTTAAAATTTTTTTTTAAACTATTTGATGCCTAAGCACAATTTGATGTCTAAGGTCCAATTTTGTTGTGGTTCATGTGTGCTGTGCTGTGACCTTGCAATGACGAGGGTTGTCACTTTCACTTTCACTTTTTTCAAATTACATATTAGGATATGTAAAATAAAAAAGTCAAACCATTAACCAAACCTTAAAATCCCTAATAACAAGTAATCACACTCATCACTACAATTACTACATCTTTTATCCAATAGATGATTTGATTTGTTGCACAAAATAATGGATACTTCATGCTCGCAAATTCTCTAAATTGTCAAATTCAAAAAAATTTAATTTTCTGCCAGAAAGTGAAGTCATATTTACTTCACAATCTGCATCAATATATCCATATCAAATGGCCATCAGATGGTACATCAGTATTTATACCGTGGACCTTCACTTCACATACTGGAGACTTTATATGCTTTCAGTCTAGATCCACTTAAAAAGATCTTACCACAAAGAAATGGGACACTGCAGATCAGACAAATCAGCTGGAGTTCTGTGCTCAGTCAGATGAGAATAACCAGAAGAGACATGGAGCAGGTGGTTAAATGACTGCAATTTAACCAATAAACAGTCCTTTGAGGCTTATAACTATAACTATATGGAAGATGACTCTTCATTTTTCATCATTCCTGATACGTATATGATTCAGAATGTGCTCTTTGTCTTCATGTTAGTTTAGTTTTTTTTCCCCTAAGCAACACTTAATAATTTGGGACCTTGTTGTAGAAATGTTGCTATTTTAGTATTTTTGAAATAATGTACCGGACATGAGACTACCATGGACTCACCATGAAAGAGCCTATTTTTCTTTCTATTTAAATGCTCTCCTTGTTTGAGCAACTAGGAAGGAACTAAAAGCATAAGGAGAAATTGTTCATTGACTTAATTGTTAATTGACTTTTGGGATGCTTAGGAACTTAATTATTAACATTTGGGTTTCAGTTCACCAAGTGTGTGTCCTTTTATATCCAGACAACTGTCAGATGACTCTTACTGATGCTGTAAAATAAAAACCATTCATTTCCACATTTATATTCTTGTCTAAATCTGTCCACACACTTGGCGAAATAAAACTGGAATGTAAAAAATTAGACAGTTGCTTTATTGTTATTCCTCTCACCATGACATGATAATGAAGAAACAGGCTGAACTTGTTTCCTGAATTTACAAAATAAAATGGATGTCTGAATAATTTGGACATACAGTTTATTCACATTATGTCTATCCCCTACATTATTCCTGCACCAAACTGAGCAGGTACATGGCATATATAATTAGCTGTACCCAAAATTCAAACATTATATTAGGACTTTAAATTGATCCATGGAGGTAGTACATTAAGTCAAATAATAATCCACGAATCCCTTACTTCATCTCTTTCTGCCACGTAAGTGCTGAGTAGATCTGTATGTAGGGTAAGAGAGTCTAAAAGCCTGCAGGCACTGCATAGTATGTGCCCTTTCTCTCTTGTTGCTGAGTGCAAAGTTGGCACTGACTTTCAGCAAAATGACCATACTGGAGCGATAAATACCCTACAGCCTCAGTAATTTGTAGCTTGCAGCTGAAGGAGGTTACTTTAGCTGTCAAATTATGATTTTTAAATTCAGCTTAAATCTTTATAGTAATGGGCTTTGATGCTATTGGCAGTACAATAACTGTCCTGTTGTACTTTAGTACCAGTTTTAATATTTGTACTTACAATTTGCAGACATTACATTTACCTCATTTGCACTTCTTTGTGTCTACCTATGTCTATATTCTCCATTCTGTAAGATTTTTGAGGGTTAATTCAAGATATTTACTGTTGCGTAGGTGCATTTAAAAAAATGAAAATATCATGAACATTTTTCTTCTTTCCATCAAAAAATCTATTTAATTTTTGATAGTTATGGCCTAAAGCTTTGTTGGAATATTTCATTTTAAATTTGAGTTTCTATTTAAAAAGCATAAATATTGTGTATCTCTCAGACTGTGCTGAGATGTGCTGGCTATACAAATAGACACACTTTTTAGAACAATTCTGTATGGTAAATCCTTTTTTCCAATAATCTGAAATATGGGGTTTCTGTTGTCAGTTTACATGAATATGGAACATACACTCCCCTCCAAAGGTATCGGAACAACAAGGCCGACTCATGTGTTTTTCTGGGAACTGGAAGGGACTGTATGAATGGTTCCCTTTTTGAATTAAACAAAAATTGCACTTTTCCCAAAGTCTTCTGTATTTTAAAATGCATATGTACTCATATTGTAATGCCATTCTGCATTCTATTTATAAATTGAAACTAAGCTACAAAACCGCCTTTCTCTATAAGGGATAAAGAAGGGTTGGAAAATGGTCTCATAAATATTTATTATGAATGATTTATGTCATCACACTACATAAATGTCACTGCATGGAAAAATATAAAACAATTAAATGTAGGATTTTGTGTATGAACACTTATTTACAAAAAAAATCCCTAAGGCTCCCTAAGGATTGTGTAGGTTTCCTCCTACCATCCAAGGACATGCACATCAGGTGGATCGGAGATGCTAAATTGCCTGTAGGTGTGAATGTGTGTGTGTGTGTGTGTGTGTGTGTGTGTGTGTGTGTGTGTATGTGTGTGTGTGTTTGAGTGTCTTGATGGACTGGTGACCTGTCCAGGGTGTTTTGTTGCCTTTCGCCCAGTGAAAACTGGGATAGGCTCCAGCACCCTCTGCTACCCTAATTAGGATGAGCTTTGAAAATGAATGACAGAGTGAGGGTTCTCTAAGGAACCAAAATTGGTTCTTCTATGAACCACAAAGAAAGTTTCCTGGCTTTGTTTCCAGAGTGAACACAATGTATAGTCACAATAATGTCTTTAATCATTGGCTACAGGTGTTTAAAATAAAGCACATAGCCTTGTCATCTCCACAAAGAAATATTAGTGATAAAATTGATTGTCCTGGAAAACGTAGTGACTTTAAATATCACTCTGTAAGGCACCTTTGCCACAAGTTAGTTTGTGAAATTTCTGCCCTGCTAGATCTGCCCTGGTCAGCTAGGCAATAACTGTGTAATAAAGTTATCTAAGAAAGGCACAAAAATAGAAATAGAAGAAATGCTTATGGCTGAGCAGCAGCGTAGCATAGCAAGCAACCATAGCAAGAGAAGTTGGTTATTACAAATCTGTGATTTCTAGAATATTGCACTTTTACAATGTCACACACTCATTAAAGTCCCCCAAGAAGGCTGGTTGTCCACTAAAGACAAATGCAAGAGAGGACAGGATAATGCAGAGAATGTCAATGGGAAATCGTTTCAACACTGCAGCTGGACTTGCTCACCAATTCAGCGCTGAACAGGGTAAGGATCTGTCTTGTCATACAAGTACTTGATGTTTAAGAGCATTTGGACTGATGGCCTACTCTGCAGTGACCAAACCTCTCATAAGCAGGAAGAATCAGAAGGCTAGACTAGCCTTTGCTGAGGAGCATGTTGGGTGGACAGAAGAGAACTGGTCCGATACTTTCACATTAGTGATGAAAGCAAGTTTCATTTATTTGGGTCTGATGGGAAACATGGGGAAAGACTGACCACCAACTGTGTTAAGAAGTCAGTGAAAAGGTGGAGGAGGAAGTGTCATGGTTTGGGGAATGTTTTCTGCAGCAGGAGTGAATGCAAATGCTTATCAGAACCTTCTTTGACAACATGAGGTTCCTTCCCTGTGTTCATCACCCAATCAGCCAGCAGCTAAAAAGCTGAGGAGCTGAGGAGTCCTGGCTCCTCAATGGTGGAACGAACTTCCCCTGATGGCCAGAACTGAGCTGTGTGAGAGACTAGTGATGTCCTGTGACCACAGAAGTCATTCAAAGAAAGGGCAATTGTTCTCTAATATTGATCTGCAGTGTATTTTACAGATGTCTGTTACTTGATACATTTGTATGTCTTCTATCATTATGTATATCAATCTGAAACAAATTAATATGGTGTTCCTTATCATCATTGTCATTATTTGTGGTTTAAACTGGCTTATTTCAATACAGAAAGGTCAATATAGGCGTGTATTATTAGAACAAATTAGAATTAATAAAAAGAAAGCTAAACACAAAAAAACAAAAATTATTTGAAACAACTAGAACTGCTAGAAGCAAAATAAAATAATTGGACGATAAAAATGTAAAGACCCCAGGATGTGCAGGTAAGTTGGGCAATAACATATTTTGTTCTATATTCAAGGTCACTGGTGATCATATAAGGAATTGCTTTTTTAACTTATGTTAAAAGCACATGTGCCTTATTGGTGATTAGTGAATGTGTCTACTGTCAGGCTGCACATACAGTCCATTTCAGAAAAGCAAACTAGTTGACAAGTCTGATTAAAGGCATTTCTGCGAGAGTGAAATTTACTGTGACAAGGCCCAGGACAACTGTTCTACCTTATTGATGGGGTATCTGATAAATATATGTAGTTATTAGGGTCCCAGTCTTAACCTGAAAAAAAAAAGCCTAGCCAGAGAGCAGCCTAACAAATCATGGAAGAAAGGCAATTCGAGACAATGTTCCTCTGGAATACAGATTCTCCTGTCTAGACACAATGCGTTTATGAACTGTCATCCTCCACTTTGAAAAACTGTAACATCTGACAGTGTCTAGAATATGTTAGATATAATTGGCCATTTTTGTACTCAGTGTAAATCAATAGCTCTCTGTGAACTTAGGTCATTCAATTAAATTAAAAAGGCATGACATACATCTGTCATGCATCGTCTCTAATTAGATTCTGTGGTAATAAAAACTGTAATGTGTGCTATAAATTAACTCTCAGTGAAGTCTATATATGCTCCACGAAGAAATCATGTTTATCTTTTTGACAACTCATTCAGAATCACGTGCTCATACAAGAATTAGAGTGACTTGTAAAAAAACACAGTAGTATACAGTAAACATTTATTACAGTGATATTGACTTCCATACCTAATTATACATCACATAGACACAGCCAGTCAGAGGGCAGTTAGTAAAAAAGTGAAAGTGACTATTTTTGTCATTGTGAAGCACAGCACACAGTGAGCCACAACGAAATTAAACCTCTGCATGTCACCCACACACATTGTGCAGCAGGGGGTGGCTATTTAAAGCGCCTGGAGAGCAGTGATGGGAACAGTACCTTGCTCAAGGGTACTTGCTCCCAGATACACCTTCAGAAGCATTATTAATTCCCTTTAATGGACTTTGATTCGACAACATCATTGGTCAACAAAACTGGGCTTAATATAATCATTGTAGTTTAATAGGGAAGATATTCTGATCATTTCAAACCCTCACTTCGTTTTTATAAAGACATAGCAAGCTATTAATTCTACCCTAATATAAGGTTGCTTCAACAGTGCCTTAGTGGCTTTATCCATTCTGTGTTTAGGAGATGTAGGTGGGGGAGGTGGAGGAGAAAGCAAAGGATTTGACTTCTTTTGTATCAGTAATCAGCTGTGAACTGCCCTGCTGCGGAGCGCTGTCCCCCTGCTGTCCTAAACAATCACATTAGAACACAGAGGTCATGCAGCTTCACAAGGCTGCCTCTGTAAAAGGAAGGGAAAGTCTAACAAACAGATCTCTACAAGGTTTTACTTTCACTACGAATTCATTTTGGCAAAGTTTCTGTTTTTTTTGTGTGGCCATATCTATTCATTAGTAACGCGCGCTCAAGTTGTCTAGCTGGTTCGCACCACCTTTCACAATTTCGGACCAAATGCATATTTGAAAATCAGCCTTATTGTGTCAGGAAGCTAAAGGAAATTGGGAAGTGAGCGAACTAGTGTATGTGATTTCAGCCTGTAGAGGAATGTGGTTTGGATAATGAAGGATTTGCTCATGCCTACACCCGTTTACTGGGTTATTCATCACCTTAGTAACCATTTTCTCTCCTGAAAATTGTTGGTAATCCCACCAATTTCGCCGAACAATCTGACCCTGAGAAGAGGGCAGAGTAAATTTCAAAGCACACAGCAAGTTAATGTTTGTTTACCTCCAGTGACTGACCCATGTGTGAATTCAAGGGAATGGAGCTCAGTCTGTGCTTACAAGCAGCACCTTACTACTGTTTACTGCACATACAAAAGCACCAGCTGATGGAGATTCTGTGTTGGTACTTGTGTGCTGTTCCACGGTTAGCTGATAGATGTAACAAGGAGCATAAAACAAATTGATAATACTACTACTAATACTAATACTTCAATTGATAATTACTACTACTACTACAACTAATAATGATCATAATAATAATAATAATTAAAAAAATTATAATTAAAAAAATAATAATAATGAGAAAAAGAAGAAGACAGAGCTATTTTATGAATGCATGAATAAAACCACCAAATTATCCAAAGAGTTTTTTTGTTTCCCAATATTTTTTTGAGAATTTGTGATATAGGAGTATCCAAGAGTGAAACTGAGGGGTCGCATCATGCAAGCAATGATGATCTGTGTGCACCTAATAATAAATAATTTTTCTAATTTGTAAAAAGTATTAATGATGCAAAATAACAAAATAAACAAAACACTCAGAAAGAGTGTGCACAACCTAGCCTGCAGTGAAAAAAAGGGAGTACAATGATATATTTGCACAGGCTGGCAATCAATCCCCAGTCTGTTGCAAGGAGGGGTATCACTAAATGATAAGACATGAAACAAATAATGACTAGGAATAAAGTTACCTAAATATAATTAAGGGGCAATTAAGAGCAACATAATAACACAGATTATATATGGTCTATAGGTTCTCAGGTTCTCCATTAGGTCACTGCATGAATAATAAGAAAGCAATTGTAAGTGAATGTTACTTCAAGAGTAATAGTAACTGGTAGTTTACTCAACATAATATAAACAATTTTCCCAATATGTTGTTCAGGAGCTGCCTGAGAAAAAATGCATTGGTGTCCGAGTGTTCTGACATCTCATTGTTCACAGGGGAATGCTCCCCCTCCTTTCACTCGTAAACGGGAGCATGGCTTTTGTGAGGACAGGGCTGGATAGATTTACAGCTCTCTATGCCACACAAAAGAGACTGTGCTGTCACAACATGGACGGATCTGCTGCATGGTGTGGTTTAAACAGCACTGTTTTTATGGCCATTGATGCAGGAAAAACTGGCATACTCAGACTTAACACTTGGGTTTAGTACCCCAGAAAGTCGATGTTCTTAATAGGCATCCTATAGCTCTACCACAAACATGGACAAGGTAACCTAGGCAGAGGAAAATAAAAGCATTGCTAAGTTTTTTTTTCAGGCTTGTTTGTAGTCTGAGATTATTTTGTTGGTCGCTTTTCCAGAAATTTGTAGTCATAAATATTTAAAGGGTTTCATCTAGGATGGCTGTACATGTGTGTGTGTTACATAATGTGTGTGCGTTGTGTGTGTTACAGCTCAGTTGATTTGACTCGTCAGTTAATATTCAAGCTGAGAAGGAGCATTACTAGTGGACAGGTGCTGCAGTGTGCGCACTCTGTGGTTCTCAGCCTTCTCAGTTTAATCCTGTCAATGTAGGCACAGTGTTTCCTCTAGTATTCACTACTCTCAAGCCTGTATCAAAAGAGTACAATACATTATTGTATAACATAGGCCAATTAAACAACTGAAACTTAAAAACAGAATAAAACAAATCTCAGAGCAGTTTTCTTCATCTGTGGAAATCCACCTGGAGTGGTCTTTTGTTAACACTCCTTCTCAGGTTACCTCTGTCTTTTCAAGAGTCCCAGATGAGTTCGAGTGGCTTCTGATGGCTCTCATACATCTCTGATGTAATCTCATATTACAAGGCCACCCAGCATCCACAGTTGCTGCAGGTATGTCTGAGTTTGTAAATCTACACCAGATATATAGTGGAGCATGGACAAAGCAAATGTTAGTATGTGTGCACACCAGAATCAATATATGAGTTATGAGTGCACATGCACATTACCACTGAATGCTATTCTTGCTTCATGAATTTGTCATTTTATTGAACCGTTATCTAACATATGTTTGGGATTCCTTGCTTTAAAGAAAATCTTCTTTTATTGACTGCTCACTGTTCCCACATTAGAGAAACACAAAAAATCCTCATCTTGTTAACCGTTTCCAAAAAAATGTTCATGCTAGAAATTCTTACACGTTTAGCTGACAAGCCAGATCTTAGTCTACAGATATACAGATTCAAATGTCAGAAGGTGTTTTACTGTAGACGGTATATTATTCTTAGGAACATACATTGATTTACAGTGTTGGTCATCTGTATTGAGTGCAGAACCTCTTGCTGTCACAATTAAATGCCATGTGTGCATGTGTTGTCTATCACTGTCTTCTTTTGTTATTCACTAAGTCATGCTCTCTCTTTGCGAACAACAAACATCTGTCTTCTCCAATCTTTAGACATGTAAATGCTTTGACTGTGTCCATCACAATGACATTATGGGTCTTTGTGGTCATTGTAAAGTTAAATAGCTGTCATCCAGATACTGCAGATGCTGCAGAGGCCACACGGATGCTTACAACCTATTGCAGTGTTATTTTTAAAACATAGTTGCCTTCATTTCTGCTAATGTATATATAGTCTATACCACTTCCTTCCTTCTCTCTCCGTCCCTCTCTCTTTTTCATGCTTACTCTCTCTGTAATCTCTTGTAACTTGTTACCTGAAATTGTTGTTCAGTGAGGACAAAAATTTGCTTCAGATTTGCTTATTTTTATCACAATGTGTAATTTGGTATGATTTGAAATTAATCATAGGTCATTATTATCACCATAAAGAGTCTAAATAAAAACTTCAAGTCTGGTTCTCTCTGTCAATCTTATCTGTTCAGTCTCTGTTGTCATGCTGAAAGAATGTCTGTGCCCACACTTTGAGTCAGTAAAGTCCACACAAGATTGTCACGCACATTGTTGCCCTCTGGTCTACTGCACAGCCCTGTGAGCAGTAAAGATGATGCACAGACAAGCCACTTGACATTTCAGGGTTCTGCATGAATCATTGGGTTGCAAGTTGTTCAGTGGGTTAGGTTTAGGGTAAAAGAAGTATGAAGATTGAAGAAGGAAATTGGTGTAAATTAGTATATGTTCGGACATGTCAAGAAGCACAATCATCTTTTACTGCTATTACAGGATGCAGGCTTCCTCCCCAAAATCAGTTTTTGAAGGCCAGATTTTTTTTTTTTTTTTTTTTTTAGATTCAGAAATTTCAGGTTTCAGTGTGAGATAAATGTTTCATGATAGACAAGCTTCCTAAAATAAGATCTTCAATACATTTCCCCAATTTAATCAGCCTTGTTAATTGTTAAAGAGCTATGTGCAAGTGTGACCTGGATGACATCTACCTGATCCTGGAATTTTAAAACAACACAGCCTCCTTGCAATTTGCAAGCCCAAAGCAGACTTTGAGGCGTATGTGTCCAGCTGGTTACCTTCACAGTTGACTGCCTGACCATTTGTCCTCCCTTGAGTTAATATTGTTCATACTTTTTGTGTTAACACCATAAAATATTGGAGAAAGCAGGAATTCACCATAAAGGTTTCTGGCAGCATGTAAGAAGCAGAGTGACTAATGTAATCATTGATGGCCAAACACTGTAGTTGGGAGTGGTGGGGTCAGTTCAACTGCAGTTAAAAATTAAAAGCTGCCGGTTCCAGTTTGTGTGGATAAAGGTAGGTATGCATAGCGGATGGCCCACACATGATGGTGTAGCTGGTCTGGAACATAAGTGAGATTACTGACTGTTTAACTGAGCATTGGAGGTGACACATCTGAGTAGTTACATTTAAGGAAGTAAAACAGCAAAAATGCCAAAGAAGAACCACATATGTTCCCTTAAAAACCTCAAATGGATCCTTCTTCATGTTTTTTTTTTTTTTTTTTTACAAAGTCTACATCTCGCCTCTACACAGTCGCAATTTAACAATTTGGAGACTAAGCTAATTGCATTTCTTTCATTGAAAGGTTCTTTAGGAAATCAGAAGTGGATCTTTTATTGCATTGATCTGGAGAACCCTCCTGGTGTGTCTTCTTACTCTGTTCATAAGAAATGATCCCTTTTTATATTTAAGGAGCTTTTCATACAGGATGAAGGCACAGAGCAGCCAATCAGAACAAAGCTCATTTACATATAAAAGTGGGCAAAAACAGGAATTAGTTCTTTTCTCAGATAAAGAAAGGTTAGGTATATAAACTAGTAATGGAAAATGAAGTAGAACTCTTTGGAAATTAAAACCACACAGACATCCTAAGTAGATAAAAAGCAAAAGAATAAAGCCCTTTAATGTAGAGGTCTCCAAACGTGCTGGGCTGCATTGGGAGGCTGTAAAGAGAGTTTTAGGGAGGTATTGGAAAGGGGATGGGGGAGGGGGTTGAGGAGGAGGAGGAGGAGGAGGAGGAGGAGGAGCTGGCTTACTAACTTGTCAGCGCTGCTGGAGATCCAAGCGAAGCGCAAAGCCTGGTGTGCTCTTCTCAATCAAGTGTCCGAAACCAAGTGCAGCCCTGGACTTACGGTCCACACCACCGGATGCGATGGGACCCCTGAGCATGTGTCTCTGGCTGAGCATGCCCCCCCTGCTGCTGTGGACAGGTGTGAGCGCCTTTAACCTGGACACCCAGAACGTGCTGAGAAAGAACGGAGATCCAGGCAGTCTCTTTGGCTTCTCCATCGCGTTGCACCGCCAGCTGCAGCCCACTGATAAAAGACTGTGAGTACAGGCTGAGATGAAGTGTGTTTGAAGTTTTAGGGAGTCCAGTTCACACCTTTCAACGCACCTGTCTGCCTCTAGACCTTTTCAAACTTGTTATTTACTGTTGCAAACGTCGCATCTCGTCTGAGGTGGTCCGTGTCGGCTTTGCCTTCTGTTGGGGGAAAGTGGTGCTTGAATAGAGTGCTACAAGTGAACAATGCCGAGCACAAAGCCCTTTCTACTGGGATCAGCCCCAAAGAAGCCTCCACAAGCCTGGGCTGCATTCATTCTGCAGCCTTAACAATGCCTTGCCATGAAATGCAGATCAGGAAGGCATGCAGTAATGGAAGGCTCCTTTTTCAGACACTTAGCCTGCATCGTTTCTCTGTTCACCTAATAGTGCTATTATGCAGCTTATGTCCAAAAGGTTGTTGAAGGATTAATAATGAATGAAATCAATTTACAGCCTTTTGAAAGGCTTACACTAGAGCAGGGGTGCCCACTTTCAGTCCTGAAGGGTACAGTTTGATAGTTCTCCTACTCAGGCACACAGTCAGAACCTGATTATTAACAGGCGAGTTGAACCAGATGTGATTGAGCATCTGAGGTGAAATCAATGGACACGGGCCCTTCAGGACCAGAATGGGGCAGTTGAGCCACACAAATATAGTCAAAGTGAAGTGAAACTGATAATTTGTCATTGTGAGAACACAGCACAGCACGCAGTGGTGGCCTAGTGGTTAGGGAGTTGGCAACAGGATCGGAAGATTGTGGGTTCAAACCTGTTACCAGTAGGTTGCCCTGAGGTACACTTGAGCAAGGTACCATCCCTGTCAATGCTCCCTGGGCGCTTTCAAAGCTGCCCACTGCTGCACGGTGTTTGCTTGGGTTAAATGTAGAGGTCCAATTTCGTCGTGGTTCACTGTGTGCTGTGCTGTGACCTCGCAATGACAAGAAGAGTCTTTAAGTGAACCACCACAAAATGCTTCTTCTGTGTTTAACCCATACACACACCATGCGGGCAACCATATCCAGTGTCCGGGGAACAGTGATGGGGATGGTGCCTTGCTCAGGGGTACCCCAGGGCAACCTACTGGTCCAAGATTCAAACCCATGACATTCAGATCCTGGGGCCTAGACGTTAACTACTAGACCACCGCTGCCCCAGTATTAGCGTGTTCAAGTACTAGTGGTAGGTAACATGTAACATGATTCGTTCTGGATAACAAACACAACTCCAAACCATCCCAAAGAACACAGCCTGGGACATCGTCATCAAAGCTGTCTGTTAGTAAGTTTGTAGTATGTTGAGGTTTAAGGCTTGTACCATCACCATGTCAGAAAGGGCTGATTATAAAATTTACTTATGTACTTTTGGGCAAATGCAAGCGTGTGGTATTTTAGGTGAGTGTCGGTGTTGTATATGGAGCCTGTGGTCTGGATGGTGGTCTGATTATATACTGCACAGGCAGTCATGTATCTGATAGAGCTGAATGTCTGCTCTGGAGGCAAATGGGAAAATGTGAAAAGACAAGTTCTCAGTGAGAGCATGCTTTGCCTTGTGTGTGTGAGATAAATACAACCCCCACACTCACATATATACAACGTTTTCGTCATGTCCATTACACTCAGAACCAGTTCATGTGATCATGTAAGATGTGTGAGCTATCTTAGAATTTAGTACCATATTAATATTGCGTGTGTAACAGAGAGAGAGACGCTTACATTGCTTGCTATTCATAATGCTTTTCATTATCAGTCATCACTGATTTATAATGGCTATAATTTACACCTTTCCATTATTTTGTGTCTTGTTATGCTTGTGTAATATACCTGCTTCTAAAAAGTGAAGCTTCTATCACTTTGTTAAACAAGCAAGAGCAGGAAACCATTGACCTTTTTGATAGGAAGGATTTTTCACACTTTCACTGGTTTTCACTAGTTTCACATAAGAAGTTTCTCACTCTCTTAACTTTAGATGAGAAAGTACTACATTACTAAGCACTCCAAACATTTGATCTTGTTTCACAGTTTGTTAAATTAATTCATTGACCACGGCCGAACATCAGGCCATGCTGAACCTGGAGTCAGGTTCCCTTAATGGTTTTTGTCTTTTGAGTTCGTTGTTTTCATTGGCTAGATGGAGATTTGGAATTCCTCCGCAGCCTGGCACTTTGCTTCATTCTTTAAAAAGAAGGTGGAAAGTGGGGCAAGGAAACTGCCCCACTTTCTGGACAGGAAAAATGACACACACGGACAAAATATATTCTCATTTGTTCAGGATATATATGTGAATTTCCATTAGTCCACAACAGTTTAAATAAGCTCAATTCAGTGGAAGCAAAATCAAAATCCATCTTCTTAACTCATTTTGATGACTAGTAATAAAGCATGTGTTTATTAATTGTATTTCACTTGTCTTTAACTATTAAGCTGGAGGCTGGAGTGAGGTGCTGGTTTTCTTGTCAAGTGTAATGGAGTGCTCAGGCTTGAAAAGATCATGTATTAATGCCTGCAGGAGGTGAACGACTACTGTGTAACTGTATCTCTGGGATTTCCAGCAGGTCACACTTAGAATGAAGACCAGTTTTCAATCACTGCTGCTTTCCTTCTGCTACATGACCTGTCAGCTTTCTACTTATTCACATAACTTTCAACACAGTGGAAATAGTCAGTGCTATGAATCACCTTTTCTCTTTAAACATTTTATACATCCCATATATGTATATACATCTGTGTCCATGAGCATCCAGGGAACATAATGTGGTTTGGTTTTATTTTCTCTGAAACAAGAGATTGGAGGTTATACACACGCAAGGCCATCTGTGCAAATGTAACATGATAGAGAGAAGATAGCTGGAAGCAAGCTTTTACCAAAGTGGTGCAAATTTGAAATCCACACTAAGTGCAAGTTTACTGTGAAACTGACTGCTATTTGTGCTACACAATAACATTATTGTATATAATTGTTTGGATGGCACCTTTTTAACTGAAAGGTAGCCTTGATAGATAGTCATTTTGGAGCCTTTTGATTGGTTAGTAATGAAAATGTTCTACAGTTCTATGTTCTTCTATGTATAAGTTTTCAGTATACTATTGATCTTATGGAATGAGCTCTAATACAGTTTGGACAATGTTTCTATACTTCCTGAACAACTGCAGTGACTCTTTGCACAGTCATCCTTGGAACTAAATAAAATGTTCACAAATGAACAGTTGCAATTATTTATGGTTATGAAGAGGTCTTTAGAAATGCAGCTAGCCAGCCCAAAAGCAGCTGCTGTTATGTTGGCACTGGATGCTTTGGACTGTGCTTAGGCTTGGTAAGGGGTAGAGTTTTTTGGGTAAAGTGACAGGCATCAACCAGCTGCTGTAGCCCATCTGGCTATGAGGGCACAGCTGTTTAAAATGAGTCAAGAGTCTTAGTGTACACACACACACACACACACACACACAAAAGACCAAACCCACCCTAAACTAACCTAAACTACTGAAAAACTTCACCTGGTGAATTTGATCTACTTTTTCTTCTAACGTTTTATTTTACATATTTGTAAAGAAAGCTGTGTTGTGACTGTGATGTTTTAGTCCGCTGTGCTGTTGGATGTGGCATTGTGTATTATAGTATTTTATCTGCTTCCTGTATCTGCAGAACTATAACTAACTATACCTTCTTAAAGTCACTAAGAACCACAAACTGCAATAACCAGGAATGCACAATATCTGCAGGATTCCCCTCAGACAGGCGCTAAAAGACACAAAATAAGGCTTTTTTAAAGATCTCAGATTTTCATGCTGGCATAATTTAGTCTTGTCATTTCTCAACAGTAGCTTCATAACTGGGAGTTGCACATTTAGGGTGGTGGTTTGGCAAATTCTCCACATTCATTTCTGATGACTTGTGCTATATTAATCAACTGAAAGGCTTTGCCTTGTAATTCTTAAAAATTTTTTGAGGTTGTACCAGGCATAGCAGGAATACTTCAGACTACTTTTACACACTGACTGCTTTACTGTCCACACGTTTCTGCAGTGGAAAATGGTGGACAATGACCATTATCCTGAGATCAGCATGAAGCCTCTTATTCATCCTTATAGTCGAGTGACCCAGTAACAATCCCGTGTAGCACTCTGTGGTTCCCACAGCTTGGCTGCCCACTCATCTGAATGAGCCCATAGCGCAAAGCAGATTAAGGGGCTTTGAATTCACAGATGAAAAGATGAGATTTCTCTTCATTATAATGACTGGCCTGTTTCCAATGCAGCCTGTAGTTTGCTGGACCTAAATGCTCGAGCAATGGCGGGTACATGCCGATGTTGTCCCTCAGTGACGTGTTAAATTCTACAACCATATCTGAGAGTTGCAGTATAGCGTGCTTTCGCTTGCCAAACAGAGGCTTTTCCAGGCAAATGTTCTCTACGCAACAACAGGATTTCAGGTTATTGCTGTAGTCATGTTTCATAACAATGACAAATTATCATGTTATACAGCAGAAGTGTATATCAGCCAGATCTGCCCAATCAGGTGGAAATGTTTCATGTCTTGGTTTGAGATCTAATTATTTTTCCTTCTTGTACTTTCCTTCTCTCAAAGGTTAATGAAAAAGGGACATTTTTATTTTCTTTAATCTGTAAAATTTACTTTTGTCTGGGCTTGATTTTATTGTATATTATCATTTTACAGTACAGTATACCTTTAATGTTAATGCTAGAGGTGTATGTTCAAGCCGCCAAGAGATTTAGCTCCTCCATTAAGCAGTAGTGTGGAAGCAACTGAGGCTTCCATGTAATTTCTATTAACAGTAACTCTTTTGATGTCTTGGCTTTTTCTGAACATTTGCGTTCCTTTCTCTCTCCTTGGGTTCATGTGTATCCGTTACTACTGGTCACCTCCACGCCCTAGTCAACACAGTCCTGCCTGGAAAAAATGAGCCTGATTTTTCCCATCTTCATTTGGGCAACAATAAGTTCCCTATGTGCTCTGTTGGTTCGGTAGAATTTGCTTTCATTTCTGTATATTTGCTTTATAAGTCTGCCATGCCTTTCTCTAGAAAGGATCATGAGCATAACTGTAGATGTGCACTTTACTTAACCTGATGAAAGATTTTTAAAATGCAAGAAAACACACAGTTATTGTTGTTGACTTATTAACACAAACTAAAAGCTTATTTCATGATGAGTGAAATAGTTTCACATGGTAATAAAAAAAAATCTATTAAAAAATCAAAGTTAAGGATGCCTTTTTCACTTCCTGTGAAGTTGCTACTTCAGAGATATGAAATTATTTTTTTTAAATGGGGTTGTGCAGAACGTTGGTTAAGTGCATCTTGCATCCTTTCTAAAATAATGCATGATAATATTTAAATCCATGCATTTTTAGATTAATGTTTTTGCTGAATATTTCACTAAGTAGCAGCGTGACTAACCAGGGCTTTTATATTCCACTATTTATAGTTAGTGCTGTTTGTACAATTTCCTGGTGCGATGACAGTGTTCTGCATTAATTATTGAGCCAGTCCAGCTGGCTGATGTATCAGAAGACAGATAGACAGCTTGAACTTAAATAGATGTGATCTCTCCTAATCATCAGACAGCAGCACACAGAATAAACAAGTGAAAATTTTGCGGCCTCTACGTTACTAATTTTGTTTACGTCATTTATGTTACTAATTCAAGTGAGATGATATGTTTATATTGTTTGTATTGTATTTGTTTCTGAAAGCTTTGCTTGTAATAAAATATTTTAATAATTAATGTTATTTTATGGACTGGCTTCAGCTATTATTTTTGTATTTTTTATTTTTTGCAGACTGTTGATTGGAGCCCCTAGGGCCAAAGCTTTGTCCAATCAGAGAGCTAACATCACTGGAGGTCTGTTCCATTGTGACATCACCAGCCAGACTGATGACTGTGATCGGGTTGAGTTTGACAACGATGGTTAGTGTCATTTATCTCAATATTGATAATTATCATCATATTTCCCACTTCTAAGATAGAACCTTTAAAATAGATACATTTAACATGAGGATCTGACTGATGCTGTTTTATTAAAAAATGACAGAATGACTACAATCGGAAATAAGATTAATAAACACGGCCAGAGTTTAACAGATTATGTTTATTAATGCACTGCCTTCAGCTGATGTGCATGTGGAGAATAAGGAAAATCAGTGGATGGGTGTGACTGTGCAGAGTCAGGGCCCTGGAGGAAAAATTGTGGTAAGAATCACCATCAATTACTTTTTTTCCCTCTGCATTAATTCAAACTAATTCAAACTTCAAACAAAGAATTGCTATCATTACTACATTGCAGTTTATCAGGATCTACTTTTAGTATCTTAATATGTGGTACAGTATTAGTGCTTCTGCATTAATCTATTGCCTCCTGAGATATTTATGCAGTCTGTTTCACTCTGTTCATTCTAGTCTGTTTTGGTCAAATTAATATTTTCAGTCTACTAACAGTAGATTAAATGATTATGATTTTCCTCTCCCTCACCCTGTTAGACATGTGCCCACCGGTACCAGAGGCGGCTGTTTGTGAACACTCCACAGGAGTCACGGGACATCACCGGCCGCTGCTATGTGCTCAGTCAGGACTTGAGCATTGACAGCCAGTCTGACGAAGATGGTGGGAACTGGAAATTCTGTGAAGGTCGTGCAAGAGGTCATGAAAGATTTGGGGCCTGTCAGCAGGGCCTGGCTGCCACCTTCACCAAAAACTATCATTATGTCATTTTTGGAGCCCCAGGAGCTTACAACTGGAAAGGTAAAGACGGCAAGAGAGTTCATGACTTTAGGGACTTCAGCATAAATGAAGCATGTTTTTTCTATGTAAATGAAGATCTCTGTGTCCACCTGATCTTCATTCCTCTGTAATTTGCAGGTGTTGTGCGTGTTGAACAAAAGAACAACACCTTATTGGAAATGGGCTTTTATGACGATGGACCATATGAGGTTGGAGATGAAAGCCGTCTGGAACCAGATCTGGTGCCTGTGCCTGCTAATAGTTATTTAGGTGGGTTGGAAATGAACATGAAAAAGTTTGGTTGCTTGTCCTTGAGAGGACATATGTTAACTGTGTGTGTGCACATGTATATATAGTCAACATACAACAGTTCCATGGCTTGAACACTAAGCTACATTCTCAAATAAGTCATAAATAAGGTCCCAGATCTTTTTCATACCTATAATGCTATATTTAGCAGACATCTACTCTTTCACATTTAACAAAAGTGTGTATAATGCTCTTTTTAGTAAGTATGTCACATTTGCAACTAGATAATAGAAAAGTGAGCAAGAAGTACAAGATATTTTTAAAGGTCAGACTTTTTTGTTTTCCCTGAGCTCTGAAAAATATTTTCACTTCTTATCCCAAGGTTTCTCCCTGGATTCTGGCTACAGCATTACAGAGAAAGGCAAACTGATTGTTGTGTCTGGAGCTCCAAGAGCCAATCACAGTGGAGCAGTGATCCTACTGAAGAAAGAGGCGGATGTATCCACCAAGCTGTTACCTGAACATATCTTTGAAGGACCTGGACTTGCTTCCTCATTTGGATATGATGTATCAGTGGTGGATCTTAATGGAGATGGGTATGAAAAAAAGAATATTCTCAATTTTATGTGACACCTTCTAAAAATGTTGTTAAATCTCCATCAAACTGTTCACATTACTGATCAAGACAGCCTTCTGTAGACACAACAAGTGTCACTTTAGTGATTCTGTAATGTATGTTGAAGAATAAGGGATTTTGCATCAAGAGAGTTTGAATGTAGGTGAATGCCATTGTGTGTTATGAATGCTTCTCCAGGTGGCAGGACATTGTTGTGGGAGCGCCTCAGTTTTTCCAGAGAGATGGTGAGGTGGGGGGAGCAGTGTATGTCTACATCAACAAGGCTGGAAAATGGAACACAGTGGTGCCCATCCGCATAAATGGAACCAAAGACTCCATGTTTGGACTGGCAGTGAAGAATATAGGAGACATCAATCTGGATTCATATGAAGGTGGAGCTTGCTTGATTCTAAGAATCAAGTTACATTTGTACAAATTTTTGCTTAGCATAACAGTAAACGGAGGACAAAATGCTGATGAAGTTAGAACCACTGTTACAATATTAATAATTCCATGCTTGCATTTTCAGCACTGCAGTAGAGGTTGAGATTGCTTGACAGTTTATTCTTCCAAAAAAGGCATGCATATACAACCATCTTCAAGGATCATGGGAGCAATTTGTTACATGATCCTTACAAATAATTAGCAATATGTAAAAAAACATTTAACATCTTATAGTGTGACGTTGAAGGAGTGTGATGTACAACTGAATGATGTTCATTCTGTCTCTCTTAGTTCTGCATGCGCTGCAACTGTGTGTATGTAATGCAATTTTGTGTTTTTCAAACATGATGCTTTCATATGTGCTTGTTGTGTTTTTGTGAATGTTTTAAAACCCGTCCTCTTTCTTTCTGGCAGACATTGCAGTAGGTGCTCCCTATGCCGATGAAGGTTCAGGTAGAGTGTATATCTATCATGGATCAGCGGATGGCATTAATACCAAACCGGCTCAGGTCAGGAAATTCTGACTCTCTCACTTTTTTTTCTCTCCTGCTCCATCTCTTCATCTTTCTCTGAATCTCTGACCTCTCGTTCTCCCTCTCTCTCTGTATTCTGCCGTGTATGGGCTTTTGTGATGAATAACAGGCTTGAGGGCAAAACACCATTACTATGATAAAGGCAAGGGAGATGTACAGTCTTGAGCAATTTTGTACAATTTTGCAGAAAACTACAAAGGTACTTGAGGGCTTGTGCCACCATTATCGAGATTTTTACTAATATTATATTACATAAGAGTTCTCTCAGGCCATTGAGTAAATATACAGCCTATATTTTCTTTTGTATCCACTGCATAGTAAATAATGCACAGCATTTCAGATGCGTTTTTACCCATTTCAGGTTCTGGAAGGAAGACACCATGGTATGAAGATGTTTGGCTATTCATTGGCTGGGAATATGGATTTAGATGAGAACTCTTACCCAGATATTGCTGTTGGATCTCTGTCTGATGCAGTATTTGTTTACAGGTAAGCAAATATACATATTTGTTGATAGGCTTTCTCTCTCTGCAAATTATTTCTCTGTGAATCAGTTAACAGAAAATGACTGAACTCAAATGCAGGGCCAGACCTGTCATCAGCATAAAGAAAGAAATCAAAGTTACACCGAAGGAAATTGACTTGACAAAGAAAACATGTGGCAACAGTATTTGGTAAGATATTGCCACTTTTGTCTCTCTACACTTTCTCTTACACTTTCTTTTTTTATTTTCAGTGTATATTTCTTATTATTATTATACATAAAAAACATGTTTTATTTACAGCTTGAGTGTTGAAGTGTGTTTTACCTATACGGCAAATCCTGTCACATACAATCCTAAACTCAGTAAGTATGTGGCTTCTGCTTGTAGCTTCTGCTCATTGCTCTCTTTTATAATCAGTGATTTTCACAAAAGACAAAAATATACATTCCCCATTTTTAACTCGTAAAATATTAATGTCAAATGTAATGCATGTCTCATTGCCAGTGATTTCCTGCCTGCTGGAGACAGAGTCACACCGCAGGAAGCAGGGGTTGCCCTCTAGAGTTTCCTTCCTGGATAGGAAGCCAACTGACCAGGACTTCCAGTCTACAGGCACACTGGAGCTGAGAGGCCAGAATAAGAAATCCTGCTTTAAGGCCAAACTTCGAGTGCAGGTACAGGCTGTGTGTCTTCTTCAGCAAATTACAATTTGCACTTGTTAGCCTTTGGTAATATTTCCATGATGCTTATTCTTAATTTCAAATAAATAGAGACAATCGTTTGCAATTTGCAATATAATTTCACAATACCTGATACTCCTTCTCCATGCGATGGGCTGACGACCTGTCCAGGGTGCGTCCCCCGTCCTCGCCCTGTGTGCGCTGGGTTGGACACCAGCACTCCCCTGCGACCCTGTTTGGGACAAGCGGCAGAAAATGGATGGATGGATGGATGGATGATACTCCTTAATAAAAGTCCTTGAGCATCTATAGCGGGTTATGCTGTTTCCTCAGTATATCATTTTTTTCCTTTTTTTTCTTTTTCTTTTGTGTTTAAACATTAATTCTTAGGAGAACATCAAGGATAAACTGAGAGCTATTCCTATTGAGGTGTCTGTGGCCATTGAGGGTGCTAAGAGAGGGAGGAGACAGAACACACTGCCAGAGCTGGTGCCAATTCTGGACTCCAGTGTGCCCAGCAAGAGCCGTACTGAGGTAAATACATACACCTACAACTTCTGCTGGTTGCTACTATGTGAATGAACAACCGTCAGTTATATTCATTCAGTGCCAGAGAATCCTTGAAACAATACTATGATTACTAAACCATAAATAAAATATAGAATTTATAATGGACCAGATAGTCAGCTATCATGAAGCTGGTCTTCCATTTGCTATCTTAGGTCAACTTTCTAAAAGAAGGATGTGGGACTGACAACGTATGCCAGAGTAATCTGCAGCTCCAGTATAGATTCTGTTACAGAGCATCAAATCAAGACATCTTTCCTCGTCTACCCGTGTGAGTACCAAAGCAAAAGAGAAATATATTGAGATAAATCCTGGTCTGATTAAAGCATAAACAGCCTCTGTGTGGTTTTGTTGTCTGTAACAGGCAGAAGGGTGTTGCAGTGGTAACTCTTAGCGACCAGAAAGACATTGCTCTGGAGGTCACAGTTAAGAACAGGAATGGAGACGATGCTCATGAAGCCAAACTAGTGGGACTGTTTGGTGATTCACTCTCATACTCAGGATTCAGATCCCACAGGACAGCCGTGAGTTGGAGTGATGTTTTGTTGAAATAATTTCTAAAGGAAGACTAAGTATATTACACTTTTTCTATCTATTCTATTTATACATTTCTTTCTATTTTATATTTAGCCTTATAACTTCTTTCATGTCTTAAGAGTGACCCAGGGACACGTTTCACCACCCTTTGTACTTCTAGAACTGTGTATGTGACAAATCAAGACTCTGGAATCAGTGGTGGTCTAGTGGTTAGGGAGTTGGCCCCAGGTTCAGAAGGTCATTGGTTTGAATCCCAAACCAGTAGGTTGCCCCGAGGTACCCTTGAGCAAGGTACCATCCCCATAACTGCTCCCCAAGCGCTTTAAATAGCTGCCTCCTGCTGTTTGGGTGAAATGCAGTGGTTGAATTTTGTTGTGGCTCACTATGTGCTGTGCTTCACAATGACAAAAATAGTCACTTTCAGCTCACTTATTATACAAGGAATGTATCTGATACACTTGATCAACTAATGCACACTCCCATAAAAGATATGATACTAATATTTCCTGCAGCAGTTGTGGGTTATTATGTAAATTTGTACATCTATCAAGTCAGCTCAATTAATCACTTTTTTAAGGGTACAGTATTGAGAAGCAAAATCCCTCTTTTTTTCTATCTATCTATCTATCTATCTATCTATCTATCTATCTATCTATCTATCTATCTATCTATCTATCTATCTATCTATCTATCTATCAGGACAAGCAGTTGATTTGTGCAGCCAATCAGAATGGCTCCCAGGCAGAGTGTGAGCTGGGAAACCCCTTCAAAAGAGACTCAGAGGTAATCAGGAGAACATTTCTGCTTAAATACCAGAATTTTCAATTGTGCTAGAATCTTTATAACCTTGTTTATACATTTCAGGTCACATTTTATATCATACTAAGCACGGCCAGGATCTCTCTGAGCACCACAGAGGTTGAAGTTGGTCTCCAGTTGGAAACGTGAGTTCATTATAAACCAGATCTTATGGTTAGTGTATGCCTTCATAATGAATGTAATGTTTTTATTTTTTTCTCAACAGAACAAGTCTGCAAGAGGGCTTGGTTAAAGTAAGAGCTAAAGCTGAAGTCAGGATCGAGCTTTTAATGTCTGTACAGGGGTATGCATCACCTTTCATGTGTTATACTAATGAATAAATACACTATCAATGAATTTCTTTTCTAACTTACTGGTTTCACTGTGGATCAGGGTTGCCAAGCCCTCTCAGGTGTATTTTGGAGGGGACATTAGAGGAGAGAGTGCTATGAAGACAGAGGAAGAAGTTGGAAGTTTGATTGAATATGAATTCAGGGTATTTTTTTATGTTGTGTTCATAATAACATTGCTTGTCCTTTAATTCACCTAGAAATAGTTTTTTTGGCAATGTTATAAATATTGATACATATAAATATCTTCCAAAAAATAATATTAAAGAAAATGAATACTTTGTACTTCAGGTACTTAATTTAGGCAAGCCATTGCAATCTTTTGGCACAGCCTTTCTCAATATCCAGTGGCCTAAAGAAACTGCTGTTGGGAAGTGGCTCCTTTACTTGGTGAAGATTTACTCTAAAGAGCTTGAGGAGATCACGTGTTCACCAGCGAGAGAGATCGACCCTCTGGGCCTAACCAAGGTACAATGCTTTCAGTACACACACTGTGTTTCTTTCTTACCAGTGTCGGACTAAGTCCAGCAGGACCTCGGATTATTGATTTCATTCACATTAGCATATTCTACTAACAATGTTAAAATTAAAAAAATGTTATGGCTGCTATTTTAAAAGCCATAGAAATGCAGCAATTACAGGTTTAGTCTGATTGTACTTGTTCTGTTTTTAGAGCCTTTGGTAGCATGAAGCCCAAGTTACTTTCACATTGCATAAAATTCATTGACAGCTGCAAGAATGTGAGAAATTCTCTTTCTGTTTTCTATCTGTAAGGACCATTTAATAGGGTGTGAGTCAGGCACTAGTTCACCTGACTGACAAATAAACACGCCTCAGCCAAATCGTCTCAATGAACTGTATTGCTAAAACTTTATTTTCTGTTTTTCAGGAGAACAGTGGGTCAAGGAATAAGCGAGAGGCAAAGGAAAGAAGTATAACTGAGGGCAGCAAAATATCTCTTTTCCCAGATCAAAGGAAATACAAAACTCTGGTAAATTAACATTTTTTTTTAAATAATCATTGCTTATCTGTGTAGTGGAAATAATCTTACTTGAAGGTGCATCTAATGGGATTTAATGCACTTTAAAGTCCTGTTTAGGGGATGCAAGATGTGTGGAGATCAAGTGCCCTCTACTGAACCTGGACAGTAGTGCAAACATTATTCTTAGGTCACGCCTTTGGAACTCTACTTTCCTTGAAGTAAGAACAGAAATATTAATTTTAATATAAACAACAAATCATAATCATGATTGTAATGCACACAAATGAATATACTACTTTTGATAAGTAATCTGTTTTTCTATTAAACAGGATTATCCCTCTTATAATTACCTCGATTTAATCATCAAAGCATCCATAGGTCTTGATGTTTCTGCCAAGAACATTGTGCTGAAGAATCCTGAGACACAGGTAACTCATCATTGGTGCCATAAGAAATGCTAATGACCACCTTATTTTTTTATTCGAGTAATCAATGTTTATCGAACACTGATAAAAATTGTACAGCGTACACCTCCTATTCGGTTCTCCATCAGAAGCTGACCTGACTCATGCTCTTGTTGCATTAATGCAATCAAACTATCACAACTAAAACAAAGAGGGGAGAACTCCATTTTAATACCATTTATATGAGAAGAAATGCTAAATTAGCAGATGTCAGCAAAATGTATAATAATCAGCTTCATAATTACTGTCACCCTTTGTTAAAGATGGCTTAAAAAGTCTTCATCAAAATGTCATCGTTGCTTATAAGCTCAATTTGAAAAACTTCCTTACCCTTTATGACAATGGGGCTGTCATGGTTATGCTCGAGAGGCAAGGCACTCACACGCAGGTCTAACTGGGACACGTTTATTTCCAAACTATGACACAAACACAACGTTGTAACTCACGGTGCAGACAAACATTAAGGACGGTGAACGGACAACACTGGGTCGGACTGGCAGGCTATTTGTGTGTGGTAGTTCAGGTGCGGGTGATCAGTGGTGATAATTACGAGTGCTCGTGAAAGCCCGGTCAGTACTCCGGGGACGGGGACCTCTCCCCTGGCCTGGGTAACGTGGTGGGCGTGACAGGGGCCTCTTCTATAATGCCTTATTAGAATGGAGAATATAGAATGAGCAATCTGCGGCCACCCCTCCATGCAGAATCCTTGGTTCTCTTTTTTGGTCTCTCCTTTTGAGCTGACCTCTTAGTTGCTCAATGAGGTTTAGATCAGGGTAATGGCATTGTTATGTCAAGAGCTGGAGTCTAAAGTCAATGGATCATTTGTTTGTGGATTCGGATGTAAATCATGCTGGAAGATACAACCACAACCCAGTTTTCATCTCTTGGAAAAGGCAGCCAGACTTTCATTTAAAATCTCCTTGAACTTTGTGTCCATGATTATATTCAATCCATACAGGTTTGACGGGTTATCAGGGTCTTAAAAGCGGTGTGGAAATATCTAATTTGCAATTTTTAGACTTGAAAATGTGACAAGCTAGATTGTCAGTTCCTAAGCTCTGTATTATATTTTATTATTATTAAACTACCCTAGTTAGAAAATGTAGAATATCCTTAAAATTCCAGTCCTTGGTGTTTGCAATTCCAGTTTAAATTTGAACAGCCTTAATTGAAAGGAAATTACGTTCTTTTCTGTCAACTCTACTTATTTTCATATCAAACTCGTAGAACATTTAGCGTTCATTTCGCTCTGTTTTTGTCTCATCTGACCTTAAACCCATTTTCACACAAAATTCCAGGCATGTCTCATGATTTCCAGATGCTGAAAATCATGAGACATCAATTCTTCTCGCATCAATTCTACATCATTTCAAAATAATATGTTCTTATTTCGCTGTTTGATTAAGCTAGGAAATAGGGCTGAGTGAAATGGTCAACAGCGTTGTGAAGAAAGTCCCCGAGTTTATGTAATGATGTAACTAATGTATTAGTCAGTTGTTTACACAAATTTGATTATAACTGATTATACTGGTCAGTTGTTGCAGCCCTAGTTGTTTTCTTTATTCTCATATAAAGGCTGCACCAGTAATTAACCTTTTTTCAAACATTTTTTCTGCAATAAAGGTGAGATTGACGGTGTTTCCTGAAAATACTGTGGCTCATTATGGTGGGGTTCCATGGTGGATAATCCTAGTGGCCGTTTTAGCGGGCATACTGATGCTGGCTCTGCTGGTGCTTCTACTTTGGAAGGTAAGCCTAATTGACCGTAGCAGATGGTGAGGTGCTTTTTAGTGTTCTTTCTAGTCATGGACCTTTACACATTTCTTCATAAAGGCTTGTTATGCTAAAATCCAGTTAACCTAAATTCTGGATATAGATTTTTCTTTCTTCAGAAATAAAATAAATGTCATGTTGTCAACAAATTGCACATATTCAAGGCCTTTGATAGATTGCAGTAGAAACGGCAGCTAGTTTTTGTATCCTATGGATCTCTAAAGTTTGCATTTGATAAGGTTTTATATCCATCTCATCTGTACTTTGAAAAGTTTCACAGACTTTGTCTTCAAGTGTTTACAATGATTCACAACCTTACTCCCTTTGTAGTGCGGTTTCTTCAAGCGTGCCCAAAAAGACCTGTACGATGCAGCGTATCACAAAGCTGAGATCCATGCTCAGCCCTCAGACAAAGACAAGCTCTCTACAGAGGCCTAGAGGCCTTGCCTGGGTAAAATATACAAGACCACAGGAGTGCCCTAGTCTGCAGTGGCATAAAGCTTTAATAGTCACTAACTCATCTTTTGCTTTGTCAAAAGAGAAGAGAAAGAACAAAGAGCTTTCTTGCGAGCCATGTGTCTTGCTTGTCAATGCTGCGTGAAGCGTGATTATGCTTACTCATTTGCACGTGCTGCATTTGTTGCTTTCCCCCCCTTTTTCAACAGACATCTTACTTATCTCTATTTCCTTTATTCCAGTTGTGTTGAAAGATGTTCCTTTGTCAGTTTGACTGCATTTTACATTCGTCAAGCATGCTCTTTCAACACTCGGCACCCTTCAAAGTTGTGCTGCAAGCTTCAGCTGCAAAAACTGCTTTAAACATCTTGTAAACTCATCAAAGGTCTGAATAACGCTGAATTTGGTTTTTTTGTATTCTCTCCCTCCAGTGTGGATTTTTCAAACGTTCAAAGAATGATGATAGTGTTCCTAAGTACCATGCTGTGAGGATCCGGAAGGAGACACGTCACATCAATGATGACAATGTCATGTTTGATCTATTTGAGAAGAAGCAGTGGATGACCACATGGAGTGAGAATGAGAGTTACACCTGAGATGCTGATCTCACCAGCCTGACAGCCTGAAGATACGATGGCATGGATTCAGGAATTAATTCTGTCCGTTTTGGCAGACTGAAGGAACAAATAGCAGATTCCTTCCATGTAATGGACTTGGAGATAAAACAAGGTATTTCCATAAAGGCCGGGATGCCAAATGTAAATTAAGGATATATTTTATTTTTGTTTTACTGTAAAGTCTTTGCATATGGACTCAGGAACAACCATTCCATTCTCTTTGTATAGTTTTAAATGATTCCCAAAATACGAGACTGAACTGAGTATATTTTAGTTCTGTAAATAGTGCTTAAATAGTTCTGTAAATAGTATTTAAGAAGTATCCTTAAATACTGTTTATTTATTTTCTTTCCAAAGATTTTACAAGCTTGTTCTAAAACTGTGAAATGTGCAAAGCAAAAAGTGTAAGAAACAGACCATCTATACATCAATACATACACAGTAGAAGAAAACAAAGAAGAATTCTTCATGTTGAAATGAAACATGGGCCATAACTGAAGAACTGTCTCTGTTGCAGTATTTCTTCATTCTGGGGACTCGCAAGCCCAGGGGTGTGTGTGTGTGTGTGTGTGTGTGTGTGTGTGTAGTGCAATTATGAGTGTGTATGAGTGTTACTCTGGTCTAAAGCAGCTAATTTGCTTCGGCTCTGTTATGGTGGAATTCCAGCATTAAGTCAAAGAGTCTGAATAATTCAATTGTAGAGATTTGAACAAAGCAATTGAGAGGCATTGCATGTGAAATGGTGCAATGTGTGCAAAATTTACAGACTCAGATTTCTTCACAATGGCAATGATGTGACCCAAAATGACATGTGACCTCTGGGTTTTTGGGATTAAAATAGCGAACAGGATTATAATAAAACTGGAGAAAAAAGGTTCTATTTTTTTTTTTAAAACACCCAGCATGAGCTTCTCAGCCTTACTGCAAGACAAATGAAAAACAATGTCTGTGGTTCCAGGCACCATATATCTATTTTATATAATGATATTTTTAACAAATTGTATGCTTCAGACTTCTGATTCATATCAGCTCCATTGTGAAAGTGAAAAGTGACCATTCTTGTCATGAAACACAGCACAACACACACAATGAAATGACACCTCTGCATTTAACCCATAAACACACACACGCAGCAGGGGGCAGCTATTGAAAGCACCTAGGGAACAGTGACAGGGACAGTACCTTGCTCAAGGGTACCTCAGGGCAACCTACTGGTCTGGGATTCAAACTCATGACCTTCTGATCCTGAGGCCAAGTCCCGTACCACTAGGCCGCCGCTGCCCCATATATAATCTGAGTCAGAATTTAGATGATGAGCAGAATTGGTGTTAGAGCTGAAACACCTGTGCAGACTGTGTCTGTGGACTAGGAGTGAGGAAGCTGCTTAACTGTATACTGTGACTATAAATTAGAGAGCAGATAGTAAGTACCAAGTACTTTAGTGTGATGATGGTATTGTGTGTGTTTTCACCAGGGCCTTCTGATTTCACTAATGAGCTTCTGGTTCACAAGTGGCTTGAGGTCCAGAGAACAGAGGTAAATACCTCTGAGAATAGTCCTTGTGAAGAACCTCTCAATGACAGGAGGAAATGTGGGCTTGTGTTTATATTTCTGTGTGTTGGTGGTCTAGTGGTAGGATACTTACCTATGGCTCAAGAGGTTCCAGGTTCGAATCCCACCTCTGGCACTACCACCATTGGGTCCCTGAGCAAGACCCTTAACCCTGAATTGCTCCAGGGGGACTGTCCCTGTAATTAGGACATGGAAGTCGCTCTGGATAAGAGCGTCTGCTAAATGCTGTAAATGTAAATTTCTTGTACCTGAAGGAAAAGCATAGGTATTATCCCGCATCATCCCAACATGCATTCAGTGACTAATATAAAAGGTACACTTACTCTTTAAGGAATCACTGTCTTTCCCAGTTGGAGTTTATTTCCCTTTTGCAGAAATGCCCTGCTTTGTCTGACGTAAGTTGCATGTTCATATACTTTTTTGCAAAACTATGTTGAAAGTGAAGACTTTCAGAGATATAGCTCAATCATGAAAACAATGTGCCGAAGGTAGAAATGACTGCTTAGTCAGTATTACCCTGTACATGCTTTCTACACGCGAATGATTTGGGCCTAGGGAATAGATGGCAATTAAAATGGAGAACATTGGCATATTTGAGTTTTCATTTCACCAGGTTATCATTTGTCATTAACAGTGGAACCAACGATGTGTGGATTAATGTAAAATGCACCGTACAAAAAATGGCAACACGTACTATAATAGAGCATGTCAGTCCTATAAAGTAGCGACTGAATGTTAGACTTTGGGTCTTGCCAAGTGATTAACGAGCAAGAAAAAATGTACCAGCTTTGAAATGACAATAAAGATTCCTCCATTGTTTGGCGTCAGATCAGATCACATCAGGCCTTTTCTAATGTAACCTTATAAAGCTTTTTTGTATTTGATGTATTTTTTTTTTATAAAGAAGCTAAATATTGTATAAAATGAAGATTATAAAATGGACAAAGTTAAGATTAAGTGCAAACAAAAAGTACACAGAAACCAAATATTTATTTTATTGATTATAAAAGTAGTAAACATATACAGCATATACAGTAATGATTTGTGTGAGATATATAATGCATGTTCTGTAAACTGAAGGTCTGGATATGCTTAATATGTGGTGGTTTTGAGAAAGACTCTGAGTGAGCCTATGTTTTACTCATCTGAGAAGGAAAGCTTATCAGCAAACCAGCATAAAAAAAATTGGACCTTCCAACACCGGTAATAAGCAGCATATCTTACAGCAGCAAACAGCTCTGCACAATCGAAGATTCACAGCCTGTTTTCAGTTTTCAGGATGTTACTTGTGCAGAAGTCCCCTTTTCCTAACAGCACTCATAACACTACATTTTTAATGTTGGGTAGTTACTAAACACTTTAAAGCCCCCCAAACATCTTGCGGGACAGTTTACTACTGCTATTGTACATAATGATTGTTTTTAATTGTTGCAGAGCTACCCACTACAGTAAGATTATAGTGCAAATTTACAAATGCATACTGGCAGAAAGTAATGAAGAAACAAAGTCCCAATTATTACTAGAATCGAACAGTGCATAGTATGAACTGAAAATTCACGATTTCCTGTGAAATTTTGTAAAATCAAATGTCAAGCATATAAGAGCAGAAACATGTTTTAAGAGTAGGTGAAGCATCCTTGTGAAAAACGAACTCTTTCAATATAAAAACAACCAAACCTGAAAAACACATTACAAAACGGAGCTGGTGTAAATTTAGCCATGGTGCAAAACTCTTTTTTTGACACTTTGGAAAACTTCATTTTATTTATTTTGTTGGCTGCGTTGAAAGGAAAAGCTCAGCAGATAGACACTTTCTCTGACAAATATATTTCTTTAAACTGCCGCTCCTCAATCTTACATTCTGTTATTTGTGATTTCCTCCATGGGCATCAGTGTTGGAATCTCGGTCTGATTTCTCAGACATGGCTGTGCTAGCTTTGATGCTTTCAGCCATAGGCTCATTGCAGCTCTGCAGATGGAGGAGCTGCTCACTTGGTCTTTTCCAAGCAGGGCGAGTGGCAATCCAGAGGATAAGTCCCCCAAACACGCTGATCAACAAGCCAAGGACATTAACAAATGTGGCTTCTGGAGGAGAATCTTTGTATTTGGGATCTTTCCTATAAAACAGAAAGGTTTTAAAAGACCTTTAGACCTTACCATCTATAACTTTACAGTTAAAGAGTACAGACCATTGTATAAAGTGCTGAAATAATAACTGATGAGATCATTTCGGCTCCAGAGGACTGCCGTTACTGAGTTTGACCAAAACCGTCAAAGAAAAAGTATGAGACATCAGTAATTACAGATTTCAGGGGACATGCTTTACATGAGACAGCACATTCAGCATTTACCTCCTGAGAAGTTATGACCTATAATTTTTCCACAGATGTGCTAATACACATACTTACAGGCCAAAAATGAGCTTCTCAGTAATGCCCATGAGAGCAGCAGCAATAGTACTGGTAAAGATTAACAGGCCACTGTACACATGTACAGGCATAAAGACGGCTCGCAGGTGTAGTGAGCTCACAGGAAGCAGGTAGATGCCAATGCCCAGCACAATCTGTTGAGTTACAGGGAAAAAGGAACACATTTTACAAACAGCTTCTTCACCTCACACACACACACACGCCTGTGCATATCCGAATGCAAACCATCTTTGTCTATGAAAATGATTTTACCTGTAGTGAGTAAAGTATGACAGCAGTCAACCCCACCCAGCTGTGCAGGCTGTACATGTTGGGAATATTCTGAGCATTATGGAAGTCAAACACTGCTACCAGAGAGATTGCAGCCAGGATGAAGCCCATCACATTCAGGCCTGCATGAATGAGTTTCATCATCAGCTTACTACACTTCCATGTCCATGGTAGCCGGTACACAACAATCGCTGGAGAAAAGAAACATGTCCTTGCTTTATTTATATGTGCATTTTTTATTAACATCACCCAGTTAAAACTGCAAATTATGGTCTCAGTTTTATATGGCAGCTAAAATGAGCCACACCATCCTTTCTGTGGCCATGCAATACACTGCAAACGGGGGAAAAAAGTAAAAAGCAAAAAGAGTTGGTCACTTGGTTGCCCTGAGGTACCCTTGAGCAAGGTACTGTTCCCATCACTGCTCCCCAGGTGCTTTCAATAGCTGCCCTCTGCTGCATGTGTGTATGGGTGAAATGCAGAGGTTGAATTTTGTGTTGTGTGTTGCAATGACAAGGGTAGTCACTTTCACTTTTTTCTTCATTAGCAACATTACATCTTTAGTGTGTGTGTGTGTGTATATATTACATATATGCTTGTATGTATACATATAGACAGATAGATAGTGTTAAGACAATTTCCTCATCAAAGCGGACCCGAGGGCCTCTTCTTCATTAAGTAAGCCTTTTATTCCTGCACGAAGGAACAGTCAGCCTACACTGGTCAAAGATGGAATTGTTACTCGAAACATCTAACACAGATACACATTCAAATGGTTACAAAAAAATAATAAGTGTGACGTGTTTTCTCTGCACTGCTGATTTCGAGAACTAGAGTCCAGCAAGAGGGCAGAACTGGCTTCGTATCCTGAAACCTTCACCGGTTCTTGCCTGGACTCCTGCACTCATAAGATAACATTTACACAAAAAGCATGATTATTCTTCTCCTTCCAACAGCTAGAGAGGTAGATAGAGATAGAGAGAGAGAGAGAGAGAGAGAGAGAGAGAGAGAATGTCAGAAGAATTTAATGTATATATTAATAGGGAACCACCTTGGTTTAAATTTTTTTTTTTTAGGATTTAAAAAATGGAAACAAAAGTTTTACTGGGACAGGCTCCCAATAAATATACAGGGCGTCATGATAAACGCATCCAGCATCTCTGCCCTGATCACCTGAAATCACCTGGACCTGCTTCTTCACCGCTTCATCTCTTAAACTGGGCAGCTTTGTTCAGCTCGGATTACTGTGACGCTCACGGTGTGGCTTAAATCAACAAAACCCGCTCCTCAAACTGCTCTGAAAATGAGAGCCAAAAACGTTGTCCTTCAGGAGGCCTGGAGAGATGTTCAACATGTTCATAAAAGCTAAACAAACAAAGAAAGAAACAAAAAGTCATGGCTCTTCGGAAGGAAAACATAAAGAAATGAAAGTTGGCTCAAGATGTCTTAAAACACCTCGCAGTTCAGCGCGTGAGGGGGTGTCTGAGTGTAAAATAAAGACTTGATTTCTTTGCAGGGAGAGGATTCTCTAAATTCAGGTACTGACACTGAATGTGAAACTCTTTCCTGAACCGGTACAGACCAACACCAGCCTTTCTGAACAGGTTTAAAGCTCAGATGTTGCCAGAAGCCTGGTTGAGGGAGGCTGGACGGATTCTCTGAGGGGTTGTGAGTCCTGCTCCCAGTCGGGCCGCTGTTAAAGCTCCCTAACGCTCTTCACTCAGCAGCCAGAGGCCACCAGACAACCGAGACGAGACTCCAGCCATGTTCTTACCAATTCCCTGCAGGAAAATAAAGCCGATCACAACCAAAAGCGGGTGCCAGTTGAACTCTGCTGCTCCTCCGTCCCAGCCGAGCCCCTCTCGGAAATGCAGGACCCACCGCAGGACGAAGACCACCGAGGAGAAGCCCACCGCCAAGGCCCCGAACAGCAGCAGCAGGAAGAGCCTGAAGTTCTCCATTGCAGCCGTGCAAGAGTGTGAGAGATCAGGGAGCTCTGATACGCAGACTCACTGCAGGAATTTGAGAGGTCACTTCGAGGGGGTGGATCTTCCTCAAGCTGCTCTCCAGACGCACTTCATCTGTTTTCTTTTCCTCGGGCTCCGTTTTGTAACTTGCCACATCCACCGCCGTTACGCAAGGGACCGTGGCGAAATTCCCCCTTCAGCAATGTGTAGGGAAAACAACTTCTTCAGTTTCTTACTTCCTTTCTTTTCAGATCGTAGGACTGTTTTGTGGACTCAGATGGAGCACAACTCGCATCCCTCGTGTTTGGATTTTGTTCACCCTAGTGAACCTGACATCATGAGAGCCATGTTGTCTTTAAAAGGAAATGCACTTTAACCACATTCCCAGACTTTCCCACATTTTTCTTTTTATTAAAAAACCTGAGAACTTTGGGCATTGAGACATTAAACAGACATCAGCAATCATTTACACACAACACCGTGACACAAAAAAGATTTTCCAATTGAAAGCGATATAAAAAGATTATAAAATCAACAAAATAATCATGTTTATATTATCATTAGTGCTTCCCTCGGTTCATATTATAAACATGGCAACGGAAACTGTTGTTCTTCTCTTGTTCAATGTGGATGATCGTGTCTCTGTCAAAGTACACTTCATGGCTGTATGTCTGATAGAAGAAAAAACAGGCAGATGTAAGAAAGCTCTGGAAAATAACACCATGTGCGTTTTAGTAAGAAGAATAATGCGCTGCACTCACCACATCCCATGGTTCCTCAAGGGTGACCCTCTTCAGTAAAGCTCCACTTTTGTTATCATGGAGTCTAATGCTGGCCTGTCCCAAATCCTCCTCTGTGGGCCTAACATCCACAATGGCCAAAAGATCCAGCTCATCTTCATAGTCAACCATCTTAAACGTCTATAAAACAATTATTGAAGTACAAGGGCATGTTGGAAATATACGAGACTGTGCAAATGTTTTAGTCAGCTGAGAAAAATAGATTTCAAATTCAGTTTATTTTGCCATTTTGTAGGCATTTTTATTCAGAAAAACAGTAATATAAACATAGAAATCCAAATACAAAATTAGATTTAACACCTCATACAATCCCTAATACTAATTATACTGGAATTACTTGAGGTAGGTTAAACCAGAGTTGGAAATGAATAAAATCGCTATATGCGGCCCACCTTGTAATTCACAGGATTTAAGTATTTGCTTTAACCTTTTGCGCCAGAACCACAGCACAAAATTGCTGATGAGCATCAAAATAATGCTTCATCTAAATTTTCATCTATCTGCCATTCTCTGCATGTTTGTGAGAGCATGCATTTTAATTGTTATCTACCTCTTGTTCAGGATCATCATCGAGCTGCTGAAACCTCCTTTTCACAGTGCGACCAGAGGAGGTCACGGTTACTTGGGAGGAGGCCTGCACAAAAAGGGAACTTTTCAGACTAAAAGAAGCATTAACACATCATCGCTTCTCTAGACTGTAGTAAAACCAGAATGAGATCTCGTTTGTAGTCAGTATAGATGTAAAAATGGCACTGCATATGTAGATTATGGAAATTAAAGAAGAGACTTACGTTGCTATCTCGAGAAGTAATGATAGAGAAATCATGAACCACCTCATAGTGTGAATCAAATCCTGTTTCTTCTTTTATTTTCAGAATACTGAAAAAGAAACAAATGACTAAACATTCATACACAAATGCATCACATTTGACATTATTTCACCTTTATATTTGTCAGTAAAATGTATATAGTCTTACTTTATAGTGCTGGGCCCAGCATGGATAATCCTGCCTGAGTCATCAGGGTGGAAGAAGATCCAGTCTGCCTCAAGTGAGTCACACTTCATGTCCTGTACGCCATTCTTTGCCTATTTTAAGAGAACTAACGTCAGTGAAGCTTATGTTTGAGCGTTTCATAAGGATGTATCAGACAATACATTTCAAAATATTTGTTTTCCTTCTGATGATCAGTTTTCTCCATTTCTTTTACTTTTACAGATCTAAAAGTAAAGGATTGAATCTTTCATTTTGATTTTATTGATTATTTTAAATATTTGATCTGACTCCTGTATCTCTGTAAACAGACCTGGTCAGGGCCAAGTATGGGCTGTACAAATTGTAGACAATAACCTACAATTACCGTCAAACACACCTGCTTGCCACTAGTGCTGACACACTCCAATAGCTCTTAACTGTTTATACCCACTCACTGAACTGCTGCAATACTGCAAATTCTAGAGACAAACAAACAAACTCTTAAGCAAGCTAAAATAACTCTCTTTAGGGCAAGTAAAAGATAGGTTGTTCATCTGAATCAAGATGTACTTCCTCACTTATCAACCATTTCTATGATGAACAGTTTCACGCTCACAGTCCTTTGTGGAAAAAAAGCGGTTCAGTCTTTAAAAATGCCCTTGTCTAATAACACTGAGTTTCTTTTCTAATTGTATTATATAATACTAATATGTATTATATTAAAATGTGCTTGCATGAATAATTACCAGAGCAGAATCTCTGATTGAGCAGATGTGGTGAGTTCCCCTGTGTCTCTTATGGTTAGGTGTGAAGATATAGTGCCATGGATGGCCTCCAATCTGAATCCCGTTATCAAAATATGACATCTCAAACAGTGCAGGAGGACACTCTGAGGCAGGGGCATGCAGTATGATAAGAGTAAAATTCATAATATATTCATGAAATAATTTAATATCAAACTCTAAAGGGTTCTATTCATAAAGAGATCTACTACCAAAAGGATCATTACCACACAGTGCACTGGTAAAAGAAGCCCATCAATCACCTTTAATCTGAATATTGACTGGAATGCCGTAAGGAACTTCTCCCACGATTCCCTTTGCACCGTATAAATCACACTGCTGTCCTAAAACTAGCTCCTTGATCCTAAACTGGAATGCAAGGTCTAGAATTAGAAGTGGCAATAAGTGGACAAGGTTACAATCTACCACTACAAATTCAGTTTCACTTCCATTTAATGATTGTGATATTACCTGTTTCACAATGTATTCAAAGCTGTAAAGCCTCACACATTTTGAGCTGTGTGAAACTGCCAAGACTCCTTGGGACAAAAGCACATCATTCACTGATTTCCCAAAGACCTAAACACAATACAAACCTCTCTATAAGTTAAGAAATCTATTTTAAGCCAATAGTAAAAAGTATCAAATACATTGCTTACTTTTTTGCTGATCTCCAACAGTCCAACAACACGAAGAGGAAAGACTCTGAATATGGCTAAATGCATGAAAATATTATTATCAACACCAGCCTGAGAATGAGACAGAGGGAAGAAAATTTAAGGAATGCTGTTCCAGTATGGAAAAAAATGTGACTTGTAAAAATTAGACCCGTCTTACCTGTCGCGCTAGTGGTGTCTGTTTTTGATGAATGGATTTGACATAAAATGTTTCCTGTAAGACGTCCCAGCCCAATGATCTGTCAAGGCACATTTATTTAAAAAGTACTATATTAGTATGTTAGTACAAATCAAACTAGTTTTATAATCTAAACAACCTGCAAAAACATGACTGATTGTACTATTTCAAAGGAGACATTTTAATAGGAAATTTGCTGAAGTTCTTAAACAGCTGATATATAACTAGATTACCTAAATCTGAAATGAGATGAGAGGTAGACTTTTTGTAGAGGTTCTCCAGTGTCTGCTGAGAGGCGATACAGCCAGTTATTAGCTGTTAAGGCCAGCAGGCTAGGCTTCTGCTCTGCAGCCTGTGGGAGCACCTTTTCCTGGAAAAAATCAAAATCACACCACAGGGGTCATACAATAATTTATGCTTCTAACTTTTCTAACACAAATATATAAAAATGAGTATGCTTACAATAGGACGCTGGCATAATATGGAATCTTCAATCTTTTCAGCTTTTGACCGCTTTGGCAATTCATACAAGAGCCGTGGCTTGGGTGATAGGCTGAAATTCATTATACATTTAAGGTTCAAAATGACATCCTGGGCAATGATTTTTAATCACAGACATAAACACAAACATTATTCATTATATATATGTATGTATGTATGCTAGATAGATAAAGTCACATATTCATGCATACACACAGGGCTTTTACCTGCTGTAGCAGTTCCTGTAATTCTCAAAGTATATCCGTCCACTTTCATAGGAGATGAGGGACTTGGAAGATTTCGTCCACACCTTTGTGAACTCTGTGCCATCCTGCGGCAGCAAATGTAAATTAACAACCAAGTGATCAGCATTGACATTTTGAAAGATTAAAAAATGATCTAAAGCAATACCTGGAGAATAATATTCTTGAGGAGCCTGAGATTAGCTCTTAGCAGTGCACCGGGGTCACTGGAGGTCAACCCCCTGGACCTGAAGCTCAAAGCGAGACACGAGTTCCTCCTCGCTCGTTTGGCCGCTGGGGGTCGCATGGCTGAAGATGTTGGAGGCGGATCAGACTGGCCAGCAGAGTTCATCCAGGTAGGTTTCCAGTCTCGGCAGTGAGCTGAGCTGAGCTGAGCTGAGCTCTCCTTTAGGGTTTCACTCTGTGAGCACCCCTCCGCTGCCCACGTCCACAAGAGTCAGTTTACACACAGGAGCCCCGAGTCATTCACTCCAGGGCTTAAACTCCTCAAGACGGACAGTTAACTAACCTGCTGAGCTAAATGTTCAATACGTTCATTTAGCCAGCAAACAAGCTCGATTAGCGCTGACTTTTAGCGATGTGTTCGTTGTTTTCACTTTCCTAAGGTGTGTGCTTCCGGCCTGCTTTTATTATGAGCAACAACAAACACAGGCTAACCGGCTAACTGTTTTTAGCAAACTAGCCGGTTAAGGTTTGAAGCTATCTCCGGACAGCACGTTTCATGTCTGTGATGGTCGGGATTAGTTCCAGCATCTGTTGTGCAACAAGACACTTTCCTTCATTTATTTATCAGTGTGGATAAACTCTAAAAACTCTAGTTTGTACACGAGGCTCACGGTCCCTCTCCGATTAAAAACATCGCGCTCATCTCACTGCCACCTCGGACCCCAGGAATCCACAGAAAAGACGAGGACACCGAGAAGAACGTGTCGTTCCCATACAGCATCACTCCAGAGAAAAGGGGAGCAACAGAGAGGAAGGATGGGCGAAGACTCAGCTTCCCTCGCGCTCCCTCCCTTCAGCGAGCGGGTTTCCCACAATGCACCGCACCTTAACTCCATGGCTGCCACTGCAGTTCAGCAGGGAATTTCACAAAACTACTTTTAGTAGGTTTTACAAACATAGCTGTCAAGAGTCCGATTTATTGCATTAACTATTAACTGTTCTTTAATCTTTAGCAGTTACTTCATACGAAGACAGAATCTTTATATACTCTGTGGACACAAATATCCCAGCATGCCAGAGTAAATAGAGCTTCTCCTCCAGCTTCTTAAACTTTTAGCTGGTACTGCTGGTATTTCTTAAACAGACATTTGAAAGGAAACTAATAGCTTTTTATCTTTCTCTGAATTTTATTATTAGTAGTACTAGTATATTTTATTATTATTTTTATTGTTATTATTATTTTTTGCAGGCCTAAAGACTTCAAATATATTCTGTGGAAGACCGTATCCCAGCACTGGTGTTTCTTAAACAAAAAATGGAAGGAAACTATTAACCTTTTTTGTTTAAATGTTTATTAATTTATTATTATTAGTAGTAGTAGTATTGTTGAAAGTGAAAGGAGAAAGTGACTACCCTGGTCATTGTGAAATGCAGCACAGCACACCACAACAAAATCCAACCTCTGGGTTTCACACATACACTCAGTACAGCAGGGGAGCAGTGACGGGGACGGTACCTTGCTTGAGGGCAACCTTCTGGTGAGGGAATCAAACCCACAATCTGCCGATCTGCGGCAACGCCCTCACCACTAGGCCACTTGTTGTGATTTTACATGCAGACATGAAGAATTCCGTTCTAATCTGTGGACAACAATATACCAGCATGTCAGATATTTATTTTTAAATAAAGAGTTTTCTTCTCCTGCTCATTAGTTTCAAATTCACTGAACAGCAGCATTTTCTTAAGCATTATTACCTATTCTTATTACAAGATAAATACCAATTTATGATTATTATTTGTAACCATTTCATACTGTAAGAGCTTCATATAGTAAGAGTCTCCAGAGGTTTTAAAAGCTGTCATGCTTCTCTCTTGGAGCACTTGGGAGTAATGGTGTAAATAGTGCTCTGTGGTTTGTCCTGTGCTGTGAAGGATGTAATATTTTGTTATTGTTATTTAAAAAGAATAATAAAATAGACCGTTTTGTCATGTTGAAGGTCTCCTAATTAAATGAAAGAGAAGAAATGAGAGGATTCTGGAGGTTGACCCTGACTGCTGTAGGTCATGGCATTAGACACATTCCCTGCAGATTCCACAGTGGACGGCCTCCTGCACCGTTAGGAGCTAGAATCCTTACCAACCCTGAAGACATCTTCCAACATAACATGTGGTATGTGAAAACATCACTTCATAGTGCAGCAGTGGGCAGCCACATCTAGCACCCGGGGTGCAGTGTTGGGCACAGTACATTGCTGACGGGTACCTTAGGGTAATACATGACTTTCCAGTCTTGGGGCCTAGTCCCCAACCACTGGAACACCCCCATCACTTCAAAATATGGCAAAGAGTATCAGAAGGGCACTCCTAATTGTGCCCATAAAAAGTGCTCACTTAAAAAACAGATGTTGATTAGGGGATGAGGTAAATCATATATTCTTGTATACAAATACATTTCTATTTCTGTATGTTAGGGATCATGTTCAGTGGTCAGCAGAAGAGTTCGAAAAGGCCAGACTAAAGGCAGAGGAAAATTCCAAAGAACGGATTCCAGTAGAAGAGCGAGGTAACATTATTACTAAAATGGTAATATTTTGACTTGTGTAAGAAAGACAACACTAATCTAGATGAACTGTCTGTTACAACCTGTTATATTAGCAACTGAGTAATCTACCAGTTATGTAGATGATTAATCAAGTTCTTAGAAAGGCAAAACTATAATGAACATTAACAAACCTCTCGCGTCATAAAAAATGAAAAAAGCCAAAATTCCATCAGTTAATTACTGTAAGACCTGTTTACTCCATTGATCATAAAGCTAGTGAGCTGGAAATGATTGAATTTTAAAGCACTTATTCTCTTACTCCAGGCTGGAGCATTAATAATGGTGTTGTAACCAGTGTTGTAAAGTGTTTCCTATGGTATTAGTGTTTTCTTTTTTAAAAATAAATTGAAACTTTGTTAAGTTTTAAGCTCTTTGTGTGCCTTCCAGCCAGGTATGACCGCGACGCTAATGAGTTTTGGAACAGATTTTATGAGATGCATCAGAACAAGTTCTTCAAAAATCGGAAGTGGCTTTTCTCTGAGTTCCCTGAGCTCTTGCCCCATGATTGTGGGGCAAGTATTTCTTTGGGGGTCCAGGAGAGTGGGGTGACCGACCAGGCCAGCAGGGAATGTCATCACAAAGACTCACTCACTAACAGTCTCGACATTCTCGTGGAGCAGCAGCACAACTGTGACAGTAATAAAGTGAAATCTCATGACATAGTCACGTTACCTGGACAACATGCTTCATTCAAGATCCTCGAGGTTGTTAGGTTTTTATACACATTTATATTGATGATTTTGATTTCCATGTGTATTTATTGATTCAGAAATTTTTATCGAACTGTTATTAATTTTGAATGAACCATCATTTCACCGGCGATTGTATTTCTTTCTTTATTTTTAGGTGGGCTGTGGTGCAGGCAACAGTGTATTCCCCATTATCAACAGCATCAGGTTAAAAAGCTGAAATTTCGTTCACATTTTATGACTTTGCGAGTTGTGACTTTATGACTTTGTGAGTTGTTCTGATAAACCGCATAAAAGGCTTGACTGTTTAGGTTCATCCAGCAAGTTGGCTAGTTTTTGGGTTATAAGGGGACTTAACTGACCTGAGATTGGGGCTTGGTGTCACCCACTTGTGACCATGCTGTGGTTTGGGGTGTCCTTGAGCCTTCTACCCAGTGGATTCTCTGAATTAGTAAGGCTTTTGGTAACAGGAAGACATAAATTGGTTGACATTGTTGTGTTTTTTTTTTTTTTTTTTGTTCCCCCCCCATACCTGGTGTGCTGGACTTGGATTCATCTTAGTCCGGTAAAACCTAACTTCCTAAACTGAAAAGAAATTGTGTCCAGGACTGGGGAATCGGCTAATAATCTTAAGAAGATAATCTATAACTGTTGTAGTTCTATTAACCAGGTTGTAAAAGATTGGCTCCAAACATTGTTACTCAATGGTCAGCCTTGCAAATGATCAGGTAATCTGTTGCCAATCTTTAGAAAACAACTAAATGAAACATTAAGAGTCATCTGTTTCTCTTGATTATTTCATGTTCAGTACGAAATATTGTTACTTGAATGCTCCTTTACTGCAGAAATGTACTTTTTTATAAGTTTTTGTTCTTTCAGGGACAGTGATGCATTCTTGTACTGCTGTGACTTCTCCTCTCGAGCAATTCAGCTTGTCAAGGTGAATAACTTCTGCAGTTTCTGGTAAATGTGAAATCACATGTCACCAGTGCACCTTATCGACATTCAGCAATGAAACCCATGAGTAAACTGTCATTTTCTCGGAAGAACAATGGTGACTCTTCCCAGCCTTCATTTTGTGTTCTCCCCATCCATTTTACTGACAGAAGATCAGTCAGTCAAAATGGCTGCCGTGTCTGGTGCGTGTGCCTGTTGGCCTGGTGGATATTTGATGCTGTCAGAATGCAGAGGCTTTTATCAAATGGCAGCAGCAGCAGGCTGCCAGCACACTGAATATGTTCGATTGCACAGGGACAGGGAAATGTAGTCCTCAGCAAGCTGCAGGAGAAACCTGTGCAGCTGCATGATTTTAAAGAGGCCAATTTACTGTTTTCAATGGCTGCATAAATAAAAGCTTGCAGTTTAATCTTTCAGAAACGAATCAAATCTGAGTTTGCAATTACCAACTAATTTGAACACGTGCGTTAATCATACAGTTGGCTTTCAATAAGTAATTTAATAGAATTACACACACAAAAAAAAATACTAAACTCCATGTGAGATTGCTGTTAACAGCAATAAAACGCATGCATTCAATTCTCTAATGTCCCTGAAATTGTCCCTTTCTTTTGTTTTAATACAAACCATGGGAGTACAGGAGCAGGGTGAGCTGTTCTTATTTAAGTCATTAAAGCCCAGGGTTATTGTTTTTCCACCTTACAGGAGCATCCAGACTATGACCCTGTGGTGTGCCATGCATTTGTGCACAATGTTTGTGATGATGCCTCCCTGTTACCCTTCCCTAATGGGAGTCTGGACGTTATTTTATTGGTTTTTGTGCTCTCCTCGATCCATCCTGAAAGGTAAGATACACAGTTGTGGAGGGTAGAGTACACCCGTCACATGTGTATAAGCTTATTTATCATCTGCTACTACACAAACGCCAAATATTTTATTCATCATTCTCGAAAACCCTGCTTAATGCAGTTGTTTACTGTGGGATGGATATGGTTATAAAAGATATTTGTTGTAACAAAGCAAACTTCACATTTAGTAAATTTGTTTCAACCGTCTGCAAATTTTACGTGAATAATTGATGAGCATTTTTGCCTTTTATAGGTTGTCATCATGATTGTGGTTCTAGTATTAGTAGTCCTTATTAAACATAAACAATCCATTCCTTCCCCAGTTCAGATTTTCAGACATGTTACTCTACAATTTGAGAGCTGTTCTGGAAAATTCTGCCCCATGTGAAGGTCTGACAGTGTCAGTTTTACATATTTTGCCTGAAGTATTTGATTCATTTCCAGAAGAATTAAGTGCAAACAGGCAGGCCTTTAGCTCTGTGCAGCCTGCTCTGTGTAACTCACAGGGATACTTCTCCATGCACAGTAAGCTATTGTTGATTGCCTCTGATTAGGATCCTGTCTGCAGCCCTCACGCTGTTCTGGAATACATTTTTCCTTTTTACCATTGCATTTTTTTTATTATTATTTATTTTTGTCTGCAGATGGGCTGAACAGTGACTAAAATGTATAAAAAGATATTCACAAATATATCATTCAGCCAAGGATGATGGTGGAAGCTGGAGCCATTATTTGTTAAAGTTCACAGCGATGTAATCACTTGCACATTCGAGATTGCATGTTATGATGAATTGTGCCAAATAAAAAGCCCAAAATTATGAACACAGTTATAATAAGGAATTCCATAGGTTCAGTTTCTTTCTGAGGCAGCTATATTTATAAGACTTTATCCTATATGCAACCTCTTTGGAGCCATGGAACAGAGGTCTCCTAATTTGTAGGTTTTTATTATTATATAGTTGGACAGTCCTGCTCTGAGCATTTTATCTCATTAGAGGCAGAGTTGAGGATGATGTCAAGAGCTTAACAGAAAGAATAAATGTTATACAAATAAACTACTTATCTCTTCATATGATGGATGGCTGTCATAAAGAACAATCTGGTCATGGTTATTAGATGGGGGGGGGTCACTCTCTCACACACACACACACACACACACACAGATTATTTGGCAAATTTTGACCATATTTTAGCACAGCTCCAAGCTGTATAAACTTGAATGATTATTGTATTTAAGTATATCGGGTGATGTGTATTTTCCTCAGGCAGGCAAAATGGTCCAAAAAATAATAATAACTGTTTCTGAAAAGTAAAAAATAAATGGTAAAAAGTCTTTCAGAGGGATGCAGCAGTCTTAAAATTGCTAAGATATTGGGGCATGATCACAGAACCATCAAACAGTTTGTTGCAAATAGTCCATGGGGTCGCAAGAAATGTGCTGTGAAAAAGAGACACAAATTAACTGCCAAAGATTTTAGAAGAATCAAACGTGTAGCTACCAGGAACCCATGATCCTCCAGTATATCATATGAACCTACATGGAGTGTCCAGAAGTAAGTGTTCAGTGCTCAGAGACGTGGCCAAGGTGAATGCTGAAACCCAACCACCACTGAACAAGACACATAATGTGAAACGTCAAGATTGGGCCAAGAAATATCTCAAGACAGATTTTTCAAAGGTTTATGGATTGATGAGAAGAGAGTAACTCTTGATGGACCAGATGGATGGGCCTGTGGCTGGATCAGTAATGGGCACAGAGCTCAGACTCAGACACCAGCAAGGTGGAGGTGTGGTGCTGGTATGGGCTGGGATTATTAAAGATAAGATAGTTGGACCTTTTCATGTTGAAGATTCATGCTCAAGGCTCAAAATCAACTCACAAACCTATTGCCAGTTTTTTGAAGACACTTTCTTCAAGCAGTGGTGCAGGAAAAAGTCTGCATCTTTCAATAAGACCATGATATTTATGGAGGTCAATGCTCCATCACATGCATATACTCCACTATGTGGCTTGCCAGTAAAGACCTCACCGGACCTAAACCCTACTGAGAACTTGTGGACCTTCTTAAACTGGAGATTAATGGGGAAGGAAAACACCGTGTCTGAGAGGCTGTGGTTGCTGTTGCACAAAAAGTTGATCGTCAACAGCTCAAGAAACTGACCGTCTCCATGAATGGAAGGATTATGACTGTTAATGAAATGAAGAAGGGTGGCTATATTGGTCACTTTTTTTTTTTTTTTTGGTCAAACATTTATTTGGCAATTTTGAGTTGTTTCTTTATTATTCTCACTTTTAATAGATGAAAATAAACAAGTGAGATGGGAATTTATTTTTATTTATTTTTATTTTTTTAGTTGCTTAATAATTGTGCATGCATGTTGTTCCCCTGAGAATCTTCACACCCTCACATTTCCTTTGTAACACATTCAGGTTGAAGGGTTATATATTTTTAATATTTGTGTGCAAAGGCGAGATAGAAAATGAACTTGAATGTATTATTTACAGTTTAAATACAAATGCAAAAAATGTGTGAAATTTTCCATATATCCGGTCTCTGGGTCACAATATAACGGTACACGCTGGATAAACTGACCCAATTAGAGCTGCCCTTGAAGAAGGTACCTGGTGCTGGGTTATATTTTAGTGATTTGTTGGTTTACTATATGAGAACTTTTTGTTTGCTTGTTCTTTTTTTACATTACACCCTTCATTATAGCTTCACATTATCATAAATAGTAAAATGGCTTTAGTTTATAGAAGTTTACTGATTCCTGACAGGTGTGAATCCCTGCCTGATGAGAGGTCCTTTAACCAACAGTCTTCGGAATGGCATCGTTGCGTGCTATTCTTCTTTAAGACCGACCCATTGGAAGCTGGGTTGTTATGGTGACACAGTCAGTAAACTGTTGAGCTGCCCAAAAACTACCCAGCAAATAGACCCAACAGGCTCACCCTGTGTTTGGTCAGAAAAATAACCCTCTGGTTTTAAGAGATACTGTTTCTCGTATTTTGCCTCTGTCGCATTGAATGGTATTATTGTTGCTGTTCTTGATCCCTACAGAATGCAAGGAGTGCTGAATCATCTGGCTAGCTATCTGAAGCGTGGGGGAATTATTCTGTTCAGGGACTATGGAAGATATGATTTGTCACAGCTACGATTCAAAAAAGGTCTTTTTTAACATTTTAAATCGTTACTTTACATAATAAATAACATGCATGTGGAACATGACAGGCATTTAGAAATGTGTGTGATGTCTAGAAGTTTAGAGTTGTGAATGCAACTGGAATGTTTTGAATGTCACATGACCAGCTTACTGCGATAACACTGTTGGGGGGGTAAAAATGAAGAGAAACAAATGATTGAATCCACACCCAACGCACACTTATTTTTACATGCTCAGTCAATCTTATCTGTTAAGTCCATATGGATATTTTAGCCCTCACTTATCAGTAGACTAAAGTTAACTTTGTAGACTTTACCATGTAACTGCCCTACTTTATCTTTCCAACATAGGCAGGACTTCTGAATGAGTTAAAAATCAATCATTTGTGCTCTAGCTGTATCTGAAAATATTTTCTTTAACTCGACACAGCATGTTTTAACGCAGTTTTTTTTATCTTTGGCTATTTGGATTGTGTGCATTTTTCTCTTTTGGAATCCCATTTTCGCCCTCACAGAGAGCGAAGCTGGAAAATGTATTCGTGCATTTTGATGTATCAGTCAGAGGGGGGGTTGTTCAACTATTACAGTTTTGGAACACCATCATTGATTATAACCTATATATAACAATGTTTAATAAAGTAAATTCCTATTTTTGGCCAAAAATGAAATCCTGATGCGATTTCCAAACATAACAATAATAATAATAATAAATGACTTTTGTATTGTTTTACAAACTACTGCATGAATATGTATTCTGTAGGTTATTTTCAATTTATGTATTCTGTAGGTTATGTATTTTTTTTCAAATAATTCTTGACCCCACTGACATTATCAAGATAAATGGTGGCAAAATGTCTGATCTCATGGTGGGTTTCCTCTTAATTGTTGAATTGAGTGCACTTTAATGTAATTTATTGACCGGTTTGGGTTAGAATTGGTCTTACAGATAGGATTATTCTTATCTTGCAGGTCAATGTTTGTCTGAAAATTTCTATACCCGACAAGATGGAACCTGCGTATACTTCTTTACTAAGGGTAAATTTTTAAAATTGTATTTCTTTTAACAAAAAATCAATATCAAGAATGATTGAAAATGGCCATTGCAAGCCCATCCAGACGGATTTATGTGACACAGCATATGTATGAGATCTTCCTTATTTTTGCAGACGAGATCCATTGGTTGTTCAAAAATGCTGGTTTGGAGGAAATTCAGAACCTAGAGGACAGAAGGCTACAGGTGAACCGAGGAAAGAAAGTGGTGATGCACAGAGTGTGGGTGCAGAGCAAATATCAGAAACCTTAAAGGACCGCTTTAGTGGAAAATCACTTTCACTAGAGAAGGGAAAAAAATCGACTTCTGTGCTTGAACAGATGCACAATTCTCTGAGCAGTGAGCAGAGAATTTGTCTTCTGCCTTTAATCCATCTTATACACTATTAAAGTGCAAAAAAGTGAAAGTGACTATTCTTGTCATTGTGAGTACACAGGGAACCACAACGAAATTGGACTTCTGCATTTAACCCATGCACACAAACACACCATGCAGCAGCTATGAAAGCACCCAGGGAGCAGTGACAGGGATGGTACCTTGGCAAGTAGGGCAACCTACTGGTGTGTATGTGTGTGTGTGTGTGTGTGTGTAATATATATATATATATATATATTAGAGAGAATAATAAAAGGAAAAGTTTATATGCTAAAACTTCAGACCTCTAGATGCAATTCAGAATTATACTGTCTGTATACAGGTGGTCTTGCCAGGAATTTCTGTGCATGCTGCAGAAATTAGTATATGAGGTATTGAATGCCCATTATTTATTTTTGCCATACAATAATGTGCAAAAGTCTTAAGCTGCTCTTCATTTCTCCATCCTGATGCAGTAAAACATTTATTCCCTGCTCTTTAATTAAATATGCCAAAGATAAGACAGTTTGACAGGCATAAACGGTATTTCTGCACCAAGAAGGTGATTTCCTAGCAAAATATAAATTAATGAGGGATGGCTCAACATTTTTGCACAGCACTGCATACTTCTCATCATGAGCTGAGCTTGACGTTTCGATTTCATGTTTTTTTTGTGTGTCAACTTTATTCTTATAATTAGCTTTAGTTATTTCATTTGTTATGCGGCTTTATGGTCTAATTATTGTAGTAGGAAGGCAGTTTTGCAGTTATATGGTCTTACACATCACGTTGATCAACTTGTTAAATGTGCTTTACAAATAAAAATGATCCTGACAAGTTGTGAGTCTGTGTAATCATGTATTCTGATCATGAAATTGCCACATACTATTACAGACATGAATCCCATGCAAAGTAAAAGGGCACGTTTTTGACTTCTTTCAAATTTATATTAAAGCATTTATAGGAATTTTCCTGGTGGTTCTACCCCACTTCTTTAACCCATTTTAGGCAGTGCATGTACAGGTTCAGTTCTTAAGCGTTCAAGTAAGTGTTCTTGCAGCAAAGCGATCTTAAATGTGGGTCCGCGTCTGGGAAGCTTGCCTTCAAATACTCAGAAAGGTAACCTGTTTGATTTTGCAGTGTGTGACTCCATCTGCCATTTACCTATTAAGAAGGAGTAATGTGGCAATTGAAGTGATTAAATTAATCACTTGCTACTTAAGAACAGTGTCTACGTAGCGGTTTGCATAGCATATAGTGATGGCCAACATATAACACTGTGTTAAAACCAGATTACTTCCCCAGAGTCAATATATTACTTCATTTAACATTTCATTTACTTTTAATCAATTCTTTTCTGATTTCAGATTGTTTTTTGTGTCTTTGGGCAGATGTGTCAGATTGTTAGTGCAGTAAAGTTTTGTCCCATGATTTTCACTGCAGTTCGACTACAGCTCTTAGTACGAGCGTCGCTGCAGCTCATCGTTCCATAGATTTCTTGGCGGCCTCTGTGACGTCAGCCGCGCACGTGTGACGACACGTCGCTCTCGGCCTGTGAGCTCAGAGATGTTTACGCTGTTACGTCACAAGGCTTTCGGAGAACCTGGATCATCAGCGGGGTCGCCGTCCGCCGCTCTTCGCCATCTCGGATCTCCCGCACGGAGCGGTGCGGCTCAGGTCAGTGTCTCTGCGCGAGGCGGTGGTCGCGGGGCAGAGGGCGATGAAGGTTTGTTGATTTAGCGTTTAACACTCACACAAAACAGACTGGAAAAAAAAACAAACATACGCGTTGATATTTTTGTCTGCTCGTCGCTGCATCTACGTGTTGTAAAAACAAAAGAGGAGGGATCGTCGTCGCTGACTTGTCTGTTTGCTCCTGTCGCTCCCCAAACTAGCTGGATGAGTGTCCAAAGTAACAGTGGAAGTTTGGAGGGGACGCCATCTTGGTCCCAGCTCTCCACGTCCCCAGCACCGGGGCTGCTCTCTCAGCCACACAGCGCGCTGCTCTTCAAGGCCACTGAAGGTACCGTGCTCTCGTTTTATTCCTTCGCCTCTGGGCTCTCCTTTTCGCTCGTTTGTTCGGGCCGGGCGGGCCGGCGGTGTTCGGAAATCCCGTCCCGAACCGAGTTACGCCGAGGGAGGCCACGGCCGGCGCCTTCGCCCCTCTCCGGCTCGGTTAGCTCGTTAGCACTGTGGAGCGGCTCGGGGCTCTGCTCGGGGTGAACTTCTAAATAAAAAGCAGGAAAACAGTACTAATAACAACACAACACGTCTGCCCTGCTTGCTGTAGTTGTTTTCGCCCCGGATTCAGCAGCAGGTTTGTGAAGGGAGCGTTTGTGTGCAGTTTGAAGCGCTTCCCAGCAAGAGTGACTCTCGGAAACGGACAGATTAACCGAGTTTCTCTCCCGGCGAGGATGTCTGATTGCAAAATTCACCTAAAAACAGGGCTCGGCTCTTTTTGAGACCCCGGAGGACCTGTGGTGGTTTTGACGAGAGTTTTCTCTGCTGTATCCCGTCCAACTTTTTTATTTTTCGTTCTGCTCTGGGCGCTTAATGGACTTGGATGACCTGCTTGTTGTCCGCGGCCTTTCTGGCCCCTGGTCCGGGGGAGCTGTTCCGCAGCAGGACCTGCGCCGGGGTCGCCCGCTAGACCTGCAGAGTGCTGGTCTGAACACGGTCATGGAGCCCTGGGTGGTGTTTGGGGGGGAAGAGGGAAAACAGCAGTGGCACAGATGCTGGGAATGCACTTTTCTTTCTAATGAATAATTAGCTTTAAGACTCACTTTTCCTTTTCAGTGGCGTTTTCGCTCCCACTGGTTGACGAGCGACAGTCCAGATCTCCTGCCTTACTTCTGTCATTTGAACCTGACGGATGAGTTTCTCTCTCGAGCAGCTGGATCAGGGCCGTGCACTTCACACCATCGCCCAGGCGTTGCTGTTAAATCAGTGGATTTTGTGCTTTGGAACAGTTCGTAACGTGTGTAACTTGGAGGCCACTCGCAGGTTGGACTGGAGAGGCAGGGCTGAGCTCTGCTGGGGTTTCGGCCGGACGGCACCTCTTTTAGGGAGTTCGCCTCTCGCCTTGCTCGAGTCCATGTCAACATTCTTCTTGTTGCACGAAAGACGGGGCTGAGAAGTGTCCTTTTTGTGCTGTGGGTGTATAATTATTCTTCTTTTCCATGATGAGGTTTGGTGTTTCCAGATGTAAGGAAACCTCCTTCCTGTTTCTCCGCCACAGCCGTCTGTGTTGTGTTGATCAGTGGCTGGGATGCGGCTTGAATCAAGCACAGTATTTTAAACGGGGGGGAATGTAAAAGTGTCCATCATAAACAGGTGGACACACTGCTCTGCTGAAGTGCACAGAGAGCTAAAATGACATCCACTGCATTCTAAGGGTTCAACCGCTTCCCTGTGCAGGGGCTTAAAATTGGTGCCTGTGTGTGCACTGAAAACCTATGCAGAATGTCAAGGAAATGATGCCTCCTAACCAGAGGGGGGTGGAGGGATTACTATTCCTGTACTCCACTGTTCATCTAGTGTGTGTGTGTGTGTGTGTGTGTGTGTTTATACACGTATATTGCTGTATATGTTTAATAAATGTGTATATGACAGTCAGATGGGGATGGTGTATAGTTGCACTGGTGGACACACTTCTAAAATGTCAAGATCAGAGCTACTCATCCTCCTTGATTAGCATTAAAGAGAGAGAGAGAATATTAGCTTATCTCCCTTACAGAGTGAAATGCACAAATTATCTTTGGACACGGTGGCCAAGCTTGAAATAAATCCCTTCCAGAATACAATAAAAGTGTTAATTTTTGGGAAGATATGTGGCCTAGTGGTTAGGCAGTTGGCCACAGGATCGGAAGATTGTTGGGTTCAAACCCCTTACCAGTAGGTTGCCCTTAGATCCCCTTGAGCAAGGTACCATCCCTGTCACTGCTCCCTGGGCGCTTTCATAGCTGCCCATTCCTGCACGGTGTGTGTTTGTGTGCATGGGTTAAATGCAGAAGTCCAATTTCATTGTGTGCTGTGCTGTGTATGAACAATGACAAGAATTTTCACTTTCACTAAATGAATATAATGCAGAAACCATAGTTCAGGACATGCTTTGCCAAAACTAGAAAAGGCTTACTGTGAATTAATACGGTAAGCAAACAACATAAACTCCATTGCAGTAGAAGGCTACAGGATGTGACAAAATTCAGCGTCAACAACAGAGACGGTTTGGTCACTCATGCAGATAATCCTTTTATTCGTTTCTAGTTATTCTTCGACCTTTTTGTGTTTTCCTTTTTCTTCTTTTTTTTTTTTTTTTTTTTTTTCCCTTTCCATGAAACTTTGATTACACCATGTAGTGTTTTTCAGTAGGATTCAGACTTGTACTGGAGACATTCATAGGTGTTGTACATCATCTTGATGCCTCAACCAACAGTGATGATGAATCACTTTGTTCTTTGTGGAAGTTGTGGAAAAGTTTTGCACAGGTGACTTTTTTTTTTTTTTTTTTTTGCTTTGCTGCTGCTTTAATAGCTCGAAAACATCTGTGCACTTTTCTCAGTTCATTACCATCACACTTGTTTGGCAAGCCTTATAGTTTGTTTTGCAGGCACATTTAAACTTTGAAAACCTTTGGCCCAAAAGCTGAATTTGTCATTTAAAATTTTTTTTATTGATTGATTTTTTTTTTTTTTTTACATTTTTTAAATTTATTTTTAAGCTGTAAATTGTTGTTGCGTTCGTAATTTGGAAAATGAAAATACATTGTCAGCATAGAATACTGTCATTGCAGAGCCCTTAGATTTTATTTATGTTTAGTATGTGGTTTTCTAATGTCAGTTATATATAGCAAATTAGTAAGCTGTGCCTTCTTTTCCACCATTGACTTTCTCCCAGCCCCCAATTGTTTTGAAAGTCTATTTAAAAATGCATCACTCATGAAGGATGTTTTTCCTTCAGCACTATTCCAGTGTGCAGCTGCTATAAGCAGTTTCAGCTTCTCCTTGTCTATTTCTGCAATTAACTCTTATGATGACTTTGCTGCCATCCCTTTTCTGTTTGTCCTCAGGCCTGATAACACTGCTGATCTTTGCACTGCCATTTTGTTTCAGGCTTAGTGTTTGGGGCGTCCATGTTGGCTCCTCATACTCCATAGAGAGTGTGGGCTAAGTCTGGTTTAAAGGACTGCTGCCAGACCGACGGTGCTGCAGAATGTCAGCGATAGCAGAGTGTTCGCTACAGAGATGCGACTAAGCTCTTTGGCCCAGCCTTTCATTACAAACATTTACAGTTGGAACTTCCACCTTCATCTGTTCATCTTTTCTATGTTTGCTCTGCGGACTGAGCTAGCAGTATATAATCTATATAAGACATTGTATAACATGCAGTAGTACTGAAATGATGCTTGTCTACGTCTGTGGGAGTCTGTGCACTCCTCAGTGGCTTTTTTGATCTTTATCGACGATAAAGAAATAAATGCAGTCTTTTTCAACATGACATGCGTTTTTCAGTCTCATATCTGTATTGAATAGTGATTTAAACAGCCATGATGGAAAACTAGTGCTACCCATAGTAACTTCAGCTGTTCTTTTCTGTTGATCGTTCTTGTGCGCTGTTTAGAAAGTTGTTTGTGTGCCAAACATTTTTAGTGGTGTCTTGCTTTATTGGCTTTGAAATATGCCGGGCCTTCTCCAATACTGTCTAGTTGTCTTTGCAATTTGGATAATTTCAGCTTTGAGTATGCAAACCATTTTTTCCAAGGAACATTGTCTTTTTTTTTTTTCCCCCTCAAAGTGCTGTGGAAAAAAAAAAATTCTGGCAGGCTTTAGCAAACTTGAGATGGCATTACGTTTTTCTGTGGTTTCCTCTATGGTAATGTCCTGTAAGCGTCACTCTTGGTTCAGTTTTTCTTTCGTCTTGTGAACATGAAAGTTGCGCTGGGGGTGCAATTGGCACAATTATTGCATGGCAAGTGATTGCACAATATTTTGTTACATTGTGACTTTGCAGCAATTTTTTGAAAAAGAAAATCTGAGCTTGCTGTGTGCATTCTTGCTATATTTGAAAGCTGCTGCTACACCTGTACAAAATGTAAAAGCATATCATGCATGAATCATACCCAACCTGCTACCTTTCGCACTGCAACACACTTTATTTGGTTCATGTTATTTAAATATTATCAACTTTTCATTTAAGAGTTAATATCTAATCATTTATATCAAAATCTTCCCTCTGTGAACTGCTGCTGTTCGTTGTGTTTTCTCCTTCACGGTGTGATGTCGACCCATGTATTTACTTAGTTATAATTTACATTGTGTATAAATTATTGTAGTCATCTGACTCCTAACCCATGCAGTTTTTAAAAGATTTTGAAAGAAAAACAAGGAAAGACCTTTAACAATGTAACAATTTCAGTACAAAAAAAGATCACTAATACATCCCTTGGCCTCTTCCAAGGGTCTCTCGTTTGTATTCTTTTGTGAAAACCGCTGTCAGGGTGGGAGAGGAGGATGGGGGGGGGCTTAGGTTATGTGAACATCCATCCTGAAATGACTGGGCTTTTTTGAAGTCTCTTAAATTCTACAGGAGCAGAGATGAAGCTCATGCTTTTGAGAATAGTTGTGATAGAAAATACAGTCTTGTAGGATATTTATTGCCATTTTTAAATCAAGTTTATATTCAAACAGGAACAGCACTGGCACTCATTTCCAATTAATTCTGTACATTAATTGTTGTAAAGATTGTGATCTATAGGACTTTGTGTTCTACGTATGATGCTTGAGTGTCCACAAAGATGCTTTGAACAGATATTCATTCAGCTGCATTACAAGAAAAGGATGTGTGTATGTTCTTCTCTTGCTTAGACATGAGTGAAAAAATTTGGTTACTATGAGTTGAACCCGTAGGTTTTGTTTATCAGGCTTGAGTAACAAGGGCAGCCACCTTTAACACGTACTGTAGAGCAAACGAGTGCAGTGGTAGATTCGTGTGCATCTCTTTTTTTCCTCTACAGTGGACGCGTTTCCAGCATTTCAGTTTGTGGAGGTAATAACAGGCACTTTTGTTTTTGGTTCTATTGACTTATATCCGCACTGTCTCTCTCTCTTTAATCACTTCCTTAAAAAGCTGTTCTTTAGAATTATTCTTTTTAAAGCACTTTTGTTCATTGCAGGAAAGTAAAACCTACTTTCTTAATCTCTGATACAGTCCTAACTGTTGCACTGTACAGCGCTGATCAAATCAACACTTTATTCTGTTGAATTTATGCATCAAATGCACATGCACTCAGTCATCTGCAGCATTCATCTGATTAGGAAAAATAAAGAACACTTTCAAACGAGCTTTAGGCTGATCATAATGGCTCGCGGCTTACACGCTACAGAAGGAGTCTTTGCAGGAAAATGCGTCAAGCAGGAATTGTATGCTTTTTCACAGTGAAGCCTTGCATCATTATTTGCTGGAACATTATTTACTGGACTGCATCATGTGTGTTACATGACATTTCTCAGGTTACCCTCTGGTCTAGTCTGAAATATCCTCTAGCAGCTCCTGCAGCAGTTCCTAATGTTGTACAGCTCTGCATCACTGGGGGCTCAGTTCATGTGTTCTTAAAGCAGAAAAAGTCAAATATATAATGCCTGCATAATGAAGCAGTGTAGTGAACTAAAGCGGTGTTTTTCAGTTTCACGTTGCCTGTTGGATATTGGTTTGTAAATTTCCCTTGAGTTACCACTATCTAAAGAGCAGTATATGATATTTCATAGGCTTAATATATCAGTAGATTAATATGCTGTAGGTTTTGTGTGTCCTGTAAGCCTTTTCTTGTCCTAAGAGTGTAGCCTAGACAAGGATAGAAGCAGAGAAGCACATCTATTTCACCCCTCTCTCCACAAATGAGCCATGCTGGCATCCATCTTGGCTGTCCTAGTCCCTTCTGTACTACCTGATCCTTTGTGTCTCAAGGGTATACTCACTCACTCTCTCTCCCTCTTTTTTTTTTTTTTTTTTTTTTTCTCTTTCTCTCTCCCTGTTACATTCCCTGCCCTTTTTCTTCACCTGCTCTTCCATTCCAAGGCAGAGAAAGAGCCAGAGTGTGTCTTTTTCTGCCGCTCTTTCCTCACCAGTGTGTGGAAATGAGTGGTTAATAGTGCTGCTGTTCTTTCTGTGAGACAGCACTGCGCATTAAGCAGCTGAATGTACGGAGCTTAAATGCTTTATGGGAATAATCTACTGTAGAGTCAAATGAAGTTAAAGACTAAAGAGGGCTTAATGAAGCTAGCTGCCAACCCCTTGTGTGAGCTAAGTAATACATGAGGAAAGAGCAGTGTTTGTAATTATATTCTATTCTCTGTCTGAGTTCGCTTGCTCTATTACTTACATCGTGCATGTTCTCGTTCTCACTGTGTTTCTTTTTCTTTTTTCCTGTGCTTGGGCTTATATTCATCCAGGTATCTCAACATTTCACCTTTCAATCGTTTTACAGCCTTTTTTCCTTTTGATTTTCTATTTATGACCTAGGTCTAAACTTTATAGCAACAAGTAATATCCAAATGATCAGCATTCAGGCGTTTTATAAAGTTTCAAATGAAATAGTTATTGGCTGAAATACCAGTAAAGTTAAACTGGATGGCTTCTTTCTTAAGCCAAATAGAAATATGCAATACCACTTAAGACTCGTGCAACAAGGAGCAGAGTTAATCTGATGTTACAGGGTGATATCCAGCCTTTTTTGAGCGGAGTGTGAATCAATCTAGGAAGCCTTACGTACAGGTTATTTAAATCAGTTCATCATGCTTTATTAAGCCCCTAAAATCTTAAGCGCTCACCTCTGTAATTATTACTCTCACATGGTGATAGCAGTTTGTTTTTGATGCTTTTGGTGGTATCTGGGAGGGAGCTGAGGGAGCCAATCAGAGCCTGTCCCAGCGGAGAGCAGCTCTAGTGAGGATAGCCTAGGAGGCAGTGCTGTTTTGTTCTTTGCTTGAGGTCAGGGCTGAAGGATATGGCATTTTTGTGTTGTGTTCATTTTTGGTTAATGGCTTCTTGGGACTAACGAAGTATCGGGATAATAATGGACTTCATGCAGTTTCAAAAGGCACCAGAAAGGATCGGTCACTCTCTTTGTTTTATTGCCAGTGTATGACCAACAGCTGGTTCAAAGCCTTTGTGGCAGAAGATGGAAATTACACGAGATGACTATCTGCTACGACTGGGTATCAAAATTTAATACTTTTTACTTTACTATTAAGTATTGAAACATTCTGCATCATTCAGTTTCAGTACCTAAGTATTCAGTTTTATCTGCTTCTATGACAAAGCATGCTAATTTCTTTTAATCAAAGAGTTGGCTTAATTATGTGCCATTAGCAGGTTATTTATATCAACACTAAATTCTGCCCAGTGTTCCCTGAATTATTCTCCTCAGACTCATTTCTGGGTTGAGCAAATACATTAAAACCAAAGGTCTGTGTAAGAACAGTACAAGTGTTCCTGTGTCCTGTACTTTCTTTGTGAAAACTTTTAAACTAGAGACATAACATTCCATTATTATTATTATTATTATATTATTATTATTATTATTATAGTTATATTTTTTTGTATATCTATATTCTAAATATTCCATACAGTATGCTTATTTTAAAGAAATGTTGTGTTTTTATGATGTATTGGATAAGAGCGTGTGCTAAATGCCGTAAATGTATTTTTATTTAAGAGGTAAAATAGGGAAATAGTAAATATCTGTTTTGTTTATGATGGAGTGACTAATTTTACCAGTTATGTTGCTTAGCTTAGTTCATATTTCTTCTTGTATTTCAGTTGTGTTGGTCATTTGGCCGAAAATGTCACTTGCAGTTTTTTATCTAAAAGAGAACAAAATGGGTTAGTTTTGTTTTTAGGAAATGCAATGCTTTTTGGTATTTGTTTTTTATTGTGCAAAAGTTATTCATTTGTTGTTTTTACACAAATCTACAGTGTAGCAGTCGTAGGCCTCATAGTGCAACATGCGTTTATATTGATCTATTCCAATCATACGTCATTAAAGAGAAAGTCTGATTTAAAAAGAATAAAATGTAACTTTCGGCCATGTATACATGTGTGTTCCTGGCTCAGTGTAATCTTGCACTGACCTCTTGCAATATTGGGTACTGTCGAGCCATGATGGTGGTTCATTAGAGAAAGATGATGGCAGCAGGGCAGGCCCTGAGGAGATTGCCAGCTCCGTGTAGCCTGGAGGTTCCTCACAGCTACTTCCAGACCTCTATGCCCAAGGGGCTGATTGAGCCTGGGGCTTCAGAGGGAGGGAGGGAGGGAGGGACCACGGGGTAGAATCAGTAGAAGTAAGATAAATGTGGGTGTTAAAAGAAGGAAAGAATCCTAGTAAATGAGAAAGTGTGCACCATTTCATTTCAGTTCATATATCATTCTTAATGTGTTGCACTTATATGTCAGTAAGTTCTTGTGTTTCAACTTACTCAGCTGTTTCAGTGCAGGAAGAGCAGCCCTCATCACACAATAATAGAAATCGGCATCCACAATGCATATTTTTAGACACTCCTGAACTTAGATTTGGCACTGTGGCCTCTAGGCTGCCGTGCATGCTTTAGATTAACCAAGCTTTAAGAAAAAAATTCATTGCAGTGTATGGTAAGATCAAGGGCAATGTCAGTGTTCTCTCCTTGGTAAATCAGTTCTTGCAATGTTGCAAAGTTTATAAAGGCCTGTTTGTGTGTTGGGGTGAAGGTAATTCCTATAATGGGTCAGTGGTATTAAGCTGTAGCAGTGTTGCATGTTCGCTCGAGGTAATGAAGGGTGTGATCTCTTGGGGCTAACTCATCAGTTGTTATGGGCATGGTGCCATCCCCAAATCCCTAGACTCTCAGCCCGGTTGAGGTGTGTCTATATCTGTTTGAGGTGAGGGTTTGTAAGTATCCTAGGGGATTGGTAAACAGGAGGAAATCCTGTCTCTGGGTGTGTGTGTTCATGTACAATAAAACATGATTTTAACTGGGGACCAACTGATTGTCACTGAAACAATAGGGATTTTAAAAGGCAAAAAATGTTTGATGACCTATATTTTAGTTTTGTTTTATATTTGAATGCTTTAAACAGTGCTTTATTGACAGATATGAATTTTGTTTGTGTGAGATAAAAACAACAAAATTATGGACTTCTAATGATCATCTTCATAAATAGTCACTCTTCCTTATTTAGTCCTTTTTACAAAATGTTTAGTCTTATATTATGTTATTCTCATACTTAATATTCAGTTTAGCATTTTCTTTGTTATTGCCATGAAAGAAAGTGCCTCATATCATAGGGGCAGCGGTGGACTAGGTCCCAGGATTGGAAGATTCTGGGTTTGACTCCCAGACAAGTAGGTTGACTTGAGGTACCGTCACCTTCACTGCTCTCTGGGCGCTTTCAATGGCGGGCTGCTGCACGGTGTGTATGGGCCAAATGCAGAGGCTGTGTTTCGTTGCGGTTCATTAGGTGTGGTGCTGTTTCATAATGACACGTTGTCAGTTTTCACTTTTTTTTTTCCAACTCAAAACAATATTAACAACCTGCAAGATTATCACCTCATTCAAAATCACTGAAACCCGTTTGATCAATTGGACCCTGATTTTAACATGGCTACATATGCAACAGTTACAACAATTTCTAATGATTAGTCTTTTCAAAATATCAACACGCCAAGGCCATTTTGTGATCTGCTTTGAACTAAAGACATTTGGGCTTGAAATCAAAAGAAGAAAATGGAAGATCAGATTTTCAGCTTTTTGTTTCTTGGTATTCATAATTTGTGAAAAGATGTGAGCTGTAGCACCTTTTGTGCCTAACCACCCAATTTTTCAATTGATCCAAAGGATAGGAACCCAAAGTTAAAGTAAATTTAAACGTCCTTTCATTTACTTACTCACTTACATTTGTCTCATCAGTTCTGAAACTTTGTGGCTAATCTTTTTTTTTGGTTTTCAGATTTTTACAGTTAGTGAACGGTGTGCATCTGTTGGTATGGCTTCTGTATTTCTGCTCTCAGTCTTCTTTGAAAAGTGATTGATACCTCTGCCATCTGGAGGTTGTTCATTATGTCACTAACTGTTGTTTTGAGGCTTTTTATTTACCGCTCTCTCAATTTGTCTGCAGCTGTTGTTTTTTTTCCCCCAACCCGACTGGTTCGATGTGGCTCAGAACGCCAGCAGTTTCCTTGCTCAGGACATTTCAAATAGTTGTGCTGCCTTTGCTCAATGCTCGGAAATGCTTCTAATGGATTCTAATCTGATGGATTCCCTATATTCTAAAGTATACAGCACAAGGGGACGGTACCTCAGGGCGACCTACTGATCTGGGACTGAAACCCACAACCTTCAGGATATAGAACCTAATCCCTAAACGCTAAGACACCACTCCCCCATGTACATATCGATGTAAATACCAGGAAATAAAGTGAAAAATTTCTCCTCATACTGATCTCAATGCTTCAGTGCAAAGCTACAAGCTTCATTTATTAATTTATTTTTGAGTAAAAGGTTCTTTGCCACGTGGAAGGCAGTTGAATTGATAGCATCAGTCTTGTTCTTAGTATTAGTTTTAAATTAAGATTTCTTAAGATGTGATTTAAGTCTGTGTAGTTTCTGAACTTGAAATCACTACTGCATTTTCTTCCTATGCACGATTCTTATAATATTTAAAGTCCACTATTTAGTTTTTCATCTGCAAAATCTTTTTAATGTTGAAATCTGCAAGTGTTTTCTTTCTGCATGTCCCCCCACCTAGCCGCTTGTGTAAGGAAAGGATCATCATTATAATACATAATACTGGTTAATATTTTTTCCTTCCCTGCTACAGCAGGAAATATACTTAAAGTAGACATAATACAATAATGTTTTATTCTGTTTATCCTTTTTTCAATTTATCTTTTTAAATGGAGTGGTTTCATTAATTATAAGTAAAAACAGTTTAACTTTAGAAATGGTCAGTTTTGAGTTCTGGTGGACTTTTAAATAGAAAAGTCTTTTAGATTGATATAATGAATAACAAGTTTCACAGTATGTAGCTGTTTGAGTTAAGCTCAAATGGTCGTCTTTTTTTTTTTTCTTTTCTTTTTTTTCTCCCCCGTCCCCTCCAATGTCCCTCAGGTGTTATGGAGGAGCTGCACAGTCTGGACCCACGCCGACAGGAGCTCCTGGAGGCACGCTTCATGGGCGGTGTCAGTGGCAGCACAGGGGGCAGTACTGGAAGTGCTAGTGGAGGAACCAAAGTGAGCAGCAGTAGTGACCTAAAATGTATCTCTCTATCGCTCTGTTTCACTCTCTCACTTTCTTGCTTTTGGTGTGAACAAAATGGCAGCAGCTCCACCTACACTTCTGTCTCCTGCACAGTCTCTTAGTAGATTACTCTTGAAAGAGAAGAGCTGATGAGAGGAAGCTTCTGAGCTTTAAAGGAGATTTATGGCATTCGAAGAATTTAAGTACATTTTCAGGCAGACAACCTTCTAATATTTTTAAAGAATCAAACGAAAGAGTTTCCTTTTTGGCATCTATATTCTCTCTTGGAAGTCCCAATTTGCCTGTGTGGTGCTTTTCTGTAGGGATGTCATTAATTCATAATCAGCACCTGCTATATTGAGGCAAGATGTTAGGCTGCCTTTTTTTTTCTCTCCCTCAGTCTTTACATTTGTGATGGTTTGAAAAATGCAATCTTCATTTTTCAGGGCCTAATAAACAACGAATGTTCGAATCATAGCTTTGGCAGCCTGGGATCCTCTAGCGATAAGGAGTCTGAGGTATGTCCCCCCCCCCTCCCCCCTTCCCTTGCCTGTATCCATCCTGTGCATGTGTGAGAGTGTGATAGGCTCTTGGCTGATTGGTGATCTTGCATCTGTGTTAACCTCCAAGACTTAAACCTAAGCATTGCTAAGTACCTCCCCGTCATGTGCACTTGCACGCACGCACGCACGCGCGCGCACACACACACACACACACACACGCGTGCAACGCACAGACTCAGACATTAAGAGCCTTGTCTGCAACCCTCCCCCTCTTGCCCCCTGCATAGCGCACCTGCTTGTGCCATATATCACAGAGCAAGGGAACTGGTGAGAAACAGAGAGAGAGAAAGCAAGCTGGGTAAGAGTATTTAATTTTTTTTTTTTTTTTTTTTAAATGTGTAGGGTAAAGGAATAGTATATGGAACCAAGAGGGGATGGAAAGAGAGAGTGCAGAAAGCAGGACTAAGCAGTGTATGACGCTCTGTCCTGTGCTGACTAGGCCTGCTGATTATGTGCAGATGTCAGGCACACAGATGCCCCCATACGTCACCGCACACTCTAATGATGCCGCAGTTACACTCTCAATCACCACACACCTGTCACTCCCACAGACATGCAGCAACCCTCAGAGCTCGGGCTACACCAAACATACAGAAACACAATACTGCAGGTAATGTGCAGCAAATCGCACTAGAAATGACACTGATTAAATACAGCAAAACACAAAATTTGGCAACAGGTACACAGTAGGGCTGGATAATAATGTTTATTATACCACCCTATGGTATCATAAATCATTGTCTAATACAGTTTTTATACCCAAGTGGTCACTCGAATCAACCTTCCAAAATCTGTAGATGTGAAGCATTTTAGAGTTTTACGGCAGAATGATCTGACTCTCACTTGTTATGTTTTGTAACCAAACTAGAAAAAAGGAATTTGAGTAAATGGAAAAATGTTAATATGTAGCGATTGCGGCGTTCACTGAACGATTTCCATAATACTTTTAAAATCGAGCAGGCGCCATCTCCATCTGGAAGAATACCATGCTTAGCCTAGGGGGTACCTCCCTTATGGCCGTCGGCTATGGTAGCATTATGTGCGGTGTCACAAATATAGATTTCTGCTATTTATTGTCTTCATTCTGTTACTAAAGTCATCAAAAAATCAAATCGGGGGCAAGTAGATCCTTAAATACCTGCCAGCAGTACAAAACAAACTCAGCATTACAAACACTGACACACAACAATTTAAGATAACCTCATGGTAGAGTATGTAGCAACCATTGCTGCCCCAAAGTAATCCGAATTTGTTAAAGCTCTGGTTCTTTCTCCTCTTTCCTCTGAACACAAGTCTGTAGTTAGAAAACATCACTACAAAAAAAAAATTACAGCAAGATGACTGTATGTCTGTTTGAGTAAGTATTTTGTCTCATTCTGTTTTCTTCTACATTTGGTTGTACCCTTGTGTACCGTAGATAATGAATACCAGACAGTATCTCTTAAAATTCTAGTCCTAAAACATGCAGAAATGAAATGCACCTTTATCATGCTTTCCTATTCTGAGCCGCTATTCTCTGTAATCTGCAGATTAGACATAAGCATTTGCCCATAAATACATTTTGATATGCCAGATATACATTTTTATGTTGTCGATAAAATTGAGCTTATGTAAGTCAGCCCTGTTTAAGTGCTGCTGTAGCTTCCCTTCTTTTTCCACCTACACTTTACTGGCCCGCATGTATTTCTGCTATTTAGTTTTATACCTCAGTGATGAGCAGTGAGACATGCAGTCAGGTTTTAGCTTGCACCCCAAGGAGGAAAGCTGCACAAAATGGGTGGTAGCCATCGTTTATAAATAGAGGAGTTATACAGCACACTCTCTACCATAAAGGATCACTATTAACAATCCTAAAAATGAGGATAATGTGGGTATCTATTTAGCAGTAACCTTGCCTTTGAGCAACAGAGAAGCTGCTTTCTCATGATAAGCAATTACATGATTTCTAAAATGCTATATTACTTGGCTAAAATGCTGAACTATAGATGCCCTTATTGCAGTCTGCATCTCTCAGACATTTACAAAAACATGCGTGAATGTGTTCCGGTCATTTATTTTGTGTACCTTATTACAACTCACTGGGCAGTAATCAACGGCTTTGTCATCTTATTTCTGTGGGTTTTTCGTGGCTCTGAGCTGGTGCCCACATGCGACCCAAAAATGCCAGGAAGGAGCGTGTGGCGCATCCATAACCAGCCTAGCTCCCTCATTAAGACTGCGCTGACATTCAGTCACTGTCACTAAAGGCTAATTATAAACAGTGGCTTTGGTCATGTATTCCGTTATACCAAACCTGCTTTTCTTTAATGTCTTATTCCTCATTTTTCTTGTTGTCCTGTCTCCCTTCAGGGCTCTGATGTGAAAAGAGGCAGTTCTCCTGCATATTCAGTAAGTCTGTCGCTCATTTGGTCATCTCTTTTTGTCACTGTGTCTTATGACTGTAGTGCAGGACTTTCCAAGCTTATTCACATGCTGTGCTATTAAGGGAGACCTGATGGGACTTTTATGACAAAAAAATGTATATACAGGCAGTAGTCAATACTGGTGAGATTGAAGTCTTCAACCAGCCTTCTTTACCCTCTCCCGCTCAGGCTGTTGGCAGTAGTCTGCATTTTAGCCATAAATAGGTTTGTGTTTAATCATCATTTACATATTCACAGATGCATAGAAGCAGATTTGCACCCAGAATGTATGCGGTCTGCAGTTTTTCAAAAGAAAAAAAAGGCCTCTTATTACCCTGCATCAAAGAAATGTGTTTTGTGGGGAAGTGGCTAAGAATATTTTCCAGGCTGAGGCAGCGAGTGAACTCCTTGGTGATCAGAATGCAAAGATGTACTGGCAGCTAGCCACTCTTTGTCTCTGCTGAGTTGGATTGCTGCATCCTTCCCCATCTCCTGTTTTCAGCAGGGTGTAACAAAACATCAGCTCATATTAATGTATAGGTTTACCTATTTGTATCTAATGTCACATCATTAATGAACATTACCATTCAGTGTTTGTTAGCACTTCTTATTACATTTTTTTTGCTTCTGTATACGTCTCAGCTATACTGCGGACTGTTGTATTGTATATTTCTAGAAACTTTTTGTTGTGCCACTGCTATAATTTGGTCAGGACAAACACTGGGGTGAGATGGCAAAAATAGATCAGAATATCTCAAAAATGTTCACAGTACACAATAGGTCTCTTTTTTTTAATATATTTTATTTATATATATATGTATATGTATATGTGTATATGTGTATTTTTTATATATATGTATGTATGTATGTATGTACAAAATGAGAGAGTAAACAGTTAATATCGCTTAACTGTAATCTGATCATTCCTACAGACCCCTGAAAAAAAACAATCTGAGTCATCTAGAGGAAGAAAAAGGAAAGCTGAGATTCAGTCAGAGAGTAGCCAAGGTAAATCTTTCTTCTTCCCCCTCCTCTCACCTCTTCTCTTCTCTGCTTTTTTGCCTTATTTATATACCAAGACTTGAGTATTGTGTACCTATTTATATGTTTACTGCTCACCATGTAACTTTTTTTTTTATAGGAAAATCTATTATTCGAGGACCCAAAATTAGTGACTATTTTGATGTAAGTCTTATTTCATCACTCACTCACTGAAAGTGAACTGTGCAATAAAGTGGAATTAAAATATGAAAGTTGGTGAATTGGTTACTCTTTGAACTCTATTTTTTTCCTCTGAGAATGTAGGGAGTTCATGTGTTGTAGTACAGATAACTGAAATGCACACCATAAAGAAAGGTTCTCTGTGAAGGGCACCATGTTAAAAATAAAGTTCCCGCCCTCCTTCTTTATCTCCTGTTCCCCTCTTCCTCTCTTGGTTTCTCTCTTGTGTTAGATACAGGGTGGTAATGGGTCCAGTCCTGTTCGAGGCTTACCTCCAGTCATTCGCTCTCCCCAGAACTCACATTCCCACTCTGCACCAGCATCTAGTGTACGTTTTTACACATTTCACTCATTCTGTTTATGCACCCCTCTTCCAGCAGTCTCTCTGACCATGTTGTCTTTTGCTCCATTGTAATTCAGGTCAGGCAAAACAGTTCATCACCTACTAGTCTGTCTTTTGGGGACCACATGATGCACCCTAAACACTTTGCAGCTAAGAGTGTCCAGGTTAATGAAGTTTACTTCACATCTCATTTTTAAATAAAAAAAAAATGTCAAATTTACTAATTATTTGTTAATAAACCCATCTTTTGTTCTTTCCCTGCTCCCAGACTGATCTTACTGTGCTGAAGCTGGCTACACTGGAGAGTAATAAGAACTTGGACCTGGAGAAGAAGGAAGGAAGGATAGATGACTTGTTACGGGTGAGGAAAGTACAGTGAGGAGCAACATTGCTGTGCTTTTTTGATTTAGCTCATGGAAAGGGTGTTTTTTTTTTTATATTGGTTAATTTATTTCTTATCTTCACATAAGGCAAACTGTGATCTCAGGAGACAAATTGATGAACAACAGAAACTACTTGAAAAATACAAGGAGCGCTTGAATAAGTGCATCACAATGAGCAAGAAACTCCTTGTTGAAAAGGTGAGGAAAGGTGTTTTCCCTGCCTGAAAGTGCCAGAAATTTTATCCTAGAAATTGAGTCTGCTGTCCAGTTTTAAATATTCCTCCCATCCCTGATACCCTTCGGTTAATAAAGACAGATAACAAAGTACTACCTTCTAGCTTTTATGATTCTCTGTCCTATAATATGTTGAAATAATGTTTACCTGTGTGAAATCAGAGCACCCAGGAGAAGCAGGCGTGCCGAGAAAAGAGCATGCAGGACCGGCTGCGATTAGGACACTTTACCACTGTGAGACATGGGGCCTCCTTCACTGAACAATGGACAGATGGATATGCTTTCCAGAACCTTGTCAAGTAAGAGATTTTATTTCTTTAAATGTTTTGTTTATCTTTCTATGTACCCCAGAAATTCTAGTGCATCAAAGTTACCAGTTATTGTGCACACTGCCATATTACATACGAGTACAGTTACTCATATTTTGTGACGCATGGTATCATATGAATGTATTCTAGACTAAATTCCTTCGTGTGTTACCTGTTTGGGTTTTCTGTAGGCAACAGGAGTCTATAAACCAGCAGAGAGAAGACATAGAGAGGCAAAGAAAGCTGCTGGCCAAGAGGAAACCCCCCTCGGCCAGCAACTCCCAAACCCCTAATGCCAACTCGGAGCCAAAGCAGCGTAAAACCAAGGCCGTCAATGGTGCTGAAAACGACCTCTTCCTCAAACCAAGCCTACCTCAGCTGTGAGTATCTAAACATGCTAGTGAAGTCCCCGGAGCAGGTTGTGTGTGTTTTTTGTTTGTTTGTTTTTTTTTAAATTTTTTTTAATCAATCAATTAATTTTTTCCTTTCCTATCATGAGTTTGGGTCATGTAGAAATGTTTTCTCATAAGAATGGATCATGCAAAAACTTGCTTTTCACTTGCTACTGATGTGTTTTCTTTCATCCTTTGAGTTCCTGTGTCCTGTTGTGTATGCAGATTAACTTTAGCTGAGTATCATGAGCAGGAGGAGATCTTTAAGCTACGTCTTGGCCATCTCAAGAAGGTAGTAGTTTATGATTATGGGGTTTTCAGAACTCAACTGGCTCTGCCTGTTCTGCTATTAATGCTTGGTTTCATTCTGTTCAAGAGAATACAGAGTGTAATTTGATGAGCAGTTTCTCTGTGATGAATAATTTTGTTTTTTGTGGATGTACTATAGGAGGAGGCTGAGATCCAAGCTGAGCTGGAGCGCTTGGAGAGAGTGCGGAACCTTCACATCCGTGAGCTGAAGAGAATAAACAACGAGGACAGCTCACAGTGAGTACTGTCTCCATGGTGACACTGAGCCACCTTTCATTGCTAGGTCATTATTTATGATTTTACTGGTTTTTGCTTATCATTGGACTTTTTATATAAAGTTAAGATGCTAACATTAACTTATGCAACGAAAATCCGGAGCTATCATTAAGGTACTAAAATCAACTTGGAAACCAGTGGAATTACCACATAAGCAGTCATTGGCTACTCAATGCAGAGTTGGGTTTGATATCTATTTAAAAAAAAAAAAAAAAAACTAGAATTTCTTCCTAAATGTTTAATTGTAAATTCAACAGTTTTTTTTTTTTCATCTATGACAAACATGCCATAGATAGTTCTTTAAAAAAAAAAAAAAAAAAGGATTGTCATGATAAAATAATACTGATAAACTATTAAATACAAATTGTTCAATTTTAGACAAATCAGGAACTACGGATGCAGTCAAGATATTAATGCATGCATTACATGCTGGGGGCAAGCTGGAATTTTTTTTTTTTTTATTTTATTTTATTTTTTTTAAAACCCCTACAACATCTTTATATAAACAAGTCATAAAACTTCTGCATAAGCAGTTTCAGTTAAATCTGCTTATTTTTACTGTTGCTCCTGTTAGGGGTCGCCACAGCAGACCATCTGTCTCCATTTCTTCCGGTCCTCTGCATCTTCCTCCTTCTAACCAACTGCCTGCAACTCTTCTCTTATGTCCATAAACCTCCTCTTTGCCCTTCCTTTTTTCCTCTTGCCTGGCAGCTCAATCCTTAAAAACCTTCTCCCAACGTACTCCTTGTCTCTCTTCTACACACATCCAGACCAACGCAATCTCGTCTCTCTTGCTTTGTCTCCAAATCATCCAACCCGAGCTGTCCTTCTAATAAATTTGTTCCTTATCCTGTCCATTCTTGTCACTTCCAAAGCAAATCTCAGCATCTTTAACTCTGACACCGCCAGCTCCACTGTCTATTTGTCTACCCCACTGTCTCAAACCTGTATGACACAGCTGGTTTCAGTATTGTCCTGTAAACCTTCCCTTTCACTCCTGCAGCTCTCCTTCAACCATTCCAATCTGCCTTCACTTTCTTCATCACCATTCTTCCAGATTCCCTGTTGCTCTGAACTGTTGAGCTGAAGTATTTAAACTCCTCCATCTTTGCCACCTCAACTTCATTCATCCTAGCCATTCCACTGTCTTGACTTTCATTCAGACTCATGTATTATGTCTCAGTCCTACTGACTTTCACTTCTCTCTTCTCTAGAGCATATCTCCACCTGTCTAGGGTCTCTTCAAACTCATCCCTACACTCACTACAGATCACAATGTCATCCGCTAACATCATATTCCATTGGGATTCCTGTCAATCAACTTCACCATTGCAAACAGAAAAGGGCTAAGCTCTGATCCTTGATGCAATCCCACCTCTACTTCAAATGCATCCCTCACTCCTACTGCAGACCTCACCACTGTTACACAGCCACATGCCTATGCTGTACTACTCTGAAATACTTCTGCCACTGTCTTCGTCATCATACAATATCAAACCACCTCTCTGGGCCCCCGTCATCAGTCCACAACGGCACTTTGGAACTCCTGACTTTTTCTATACTTTTCCATCAACACCCTCTGAGCAAATATTTACACCTGTAGTGCTCTTTCTTGGCATGAAACTATACTGATGATTACTAATCATCACCTCTTAACCAAGCTTCCACTACTCTTTCCCATAACTTCATACTGTGACTGATCAACTTTATCCGTCAGTAATAAGTAAACTACAGCTCTGTGCATCACTCTATTCTTGATAATTGGTAATGGTATACTCCACTCTTCAGGCATCTTCTCACTTTCCAAGATTGTGTTAAACAATCTGGTTAGAAACTCTTACTTTCATCTCTCCTTAACAACTCCATTCCTCCACAGGTATTTCATCGAGACCAACAGCCTTTCCATTCTTCATCCTCTTCCTCGCTGCCCTTACTTCCACTTTGCTAATCCACTGCACTTCCTGGTTCACTATTCACACAGCATCAAGCCTTTTCTTTCTAATTCTCTTCATTCATCAGCCCCTCAAAGTATTCCTTCTATCCGCTCAACACGCTGTGTTCACTTGTGAGTATGTTTCTATTGCTATACTACATCACATCTTTCCCAGCTCTGTCCCTTTGTCTAGCTATGAATAAATAGGTCTTTTTCTCCCTTTTTAGTATCCAATGTCTCGTACAGCTCACCATAAGCCTCATCTTTATCCTTCTTTCTTCACTCTCAGACCACCATGCTATGCTGCTCTTTGCAGTCTCCAGTCTCCTTCAGACTGACCTTTCTGCAAAAGAGAGAATTCATCTGTGTGTATCTTGTCACCTGTGTTCCTCTTCTTTTTTAAAAATAAGTATTTATTATAGCCATTTACATCCCTTTAGCAAAATCCACCACCATTTGACCTTCTCTATTCCTCTTCTTGACCCCATACATACCAATCATCTTATCCCCTCTGTTGCTTTCACCAACATGCTCATTAAACTCTGGGTATACTCTCTCTCTCCCCTTGGTATACTCTCTATCATTTCATCTAATTCAATCCAGAATTCTTCTTTCCCTGCCATCTCACAACCAACTTGTGGGTCACAGACATCAAGCTACATTCAATATCACACCAACTTCTGGTTGCTAACTCATCACTCTTACACTGTTTTCACCTCCAGAGCACTTCTGACATACTTTTCCTTTCCAGAATAACAGCTACCCCATTACTCCTTCCATTCACACCATGGTTAAGCAGTTTAAATCTGCCTATACAACTGGCCTTTCTACCCTTCCATCTAGTCTCTTGCATGCACAAAATATCAATCTTCAAGTCATACCAGTTAATTCTATCCGTTTACCAGTCATGCTGCCAATATTCAAAGTTCCTACCCTCACTTCCTCTCTCCAACCCTTACTACTTTCCTCCTGCCTCCAGACATGGGTTCTTCCTTTTCTTCTTCTCCTTTGAGCAGCAGTAGCCCAATTTCCTCCTGCACCCTATAGGCTAACAGTACTGGTGGTGGTCTTTGTTAACCCAGGCCTCAGCCTGTCCGGTATAGAAATCTGTATCGTTGTCCACATACTCATTTTGCAAGTGTTATGTCAAATGCCCTTCCTGACGTAACCCTCCTCCTTTATCCAGGCTTGGGACTGGCACAAAGAAAGACACTAGCTTGTGAATCAGTCATGTGTACAGTCACTAAGATATTAGAGAAGTGTAATGTAATTGTCTTAAATGCTAAATTTTAAATCCGTGGCTGATATCCCTAACACAGCCCTTTTGGCATAGTCTTACTGAGAGTAGCTATACCCAAATCATTTACAACTTTGTGTAATTTGTCGTTTCATTATTAAAATGTGGCTGTCCATTGGTCTCCATCTGTATATGTAATCTGTTCATAAAAGATTGAGTAATTGACTAATGTATTTGTATTTATCTGGCATGTTCAGGTTTAAAGACCACCCAACTTTGAATGAACGCTACTTGTTGTTACATCTTCTTGGAAGAGGAGGCTTCAGTGAAGTTTACAAGGTACATTTATGCCCAAACATTCATGCTTACTCATGAGCATGAATAACTGAGTTGTTAGACATGGACATTTGATATTAACAAAAGTTTCATATTGATTTGTGCTTCTAGGCTTTTGACCTTATTGAGCAACGATATGCAGCTGTGAAAATCCATCAACTCAACAAAAACTGGAGAGAAGAGAAGAAGGAGAACTATCACAAGTATGTAAGCTATCTTCCATAGGTTGCCAAGGAAAGCTAATGTAAAAATAATGTTAGCCTGCCATTAGCTGCTTCATGATAACCAATGAAATCTCCTTATTCAGGCTTGATTGTCATATTTTTGGTTTATGTTGTCTATAGCATTGTTCAGGCAGTGACTGTGTTAGAAAATACTGCATTGACATGTCTGATTGGTATTCTTTTCTCTGCTGTAAATGTCTGGAAATCTAGTCATTTTCACCTGAGACTGGCTGCCTGCCTGGGGCTCACCTCTGTTGCCCATGGTAACATACCCCCCCCTTCCCCCATCTCTGTCTCTCATTCTCCCTAATTCTCAGACATGCCTGTAGAGAGTACAGAATACACAAGCAGCTGGATCATCCACGAATAGTCAAACTTTACGACTATTTCTCACTGGACACGGACACGTGAGTATTGAAAGAATTTGCTTTGCTGCAGAAACAGTACATACACCACCATGCCAGCAAGGGTTTCCCAGGGAAATATTTCGTACACCGTTTCATTTTAAAGAATGTTTAGACTAAATCTTAGTCAGCCTGAGGCTACTGCAAGAACATACTTTTCACTACCGTGCAAAAGTTCCTAACCTTCTTTAAAAATGTATTGACATTTTGCCTTTCACCAAGATACTGTTGGATTTGTAATCATATGTTTGAATGGGAAAACAATTTTAAATAAGAAGAGGTGGTGAACCAGCACTGGTTTATCTTTGAGTGCAATGCTCAGATAGCTGAGATGTGATATTCTATTTCACTTCATTTCTGTCCAGCTAGATGGTGGTGGTGGTGGTCTAGGTTCGAATCCCACCTCTGGCACTACCACCACTGGGTCCCTGAGCAAGACCCTTAACCCTGAATTGCTCCAGGGGGACTGTCCCTGTAATTAGGACATGGAAGTCACTCTGGATAAGAGCGTCTGCTAAATGTAGTGTGACAGTTTTATGATTCAGAAGCCATTATATGAATGAAAGCTAACTTGGGTTTTTTTTTTTTGGTTTGAGTTATGCTATTTGACCACTATTTTGACATTGTTTTCCTATGTGTATAGGAATGTGTGTTTTAGGTTGATTTTATTATTTCCTTGTAGGTTTTGTACGGTTTTGGAATACTGTGAAGGCAATGATTTGGACTTCTACTTGAAACAGCACAAACTGATGTCTGAAAAAGAGGCTCGTTCAATTGTTATGCAGATTGTCAATGCACTAAGATACCTGAATGAGATCAAACCACCTATAATACACTACGACCTTAAACCAGGTATTGACCAAATGCAAACACACACTCACACACTGATTAAAAGACAAAAAAAAGTCTGTTTTAACTGATCTTTGTTTATTGTGTTCCTATCATTATCTTAAGGGAATATTTTGCTAGTGGATGGAACCGCATGTGGAGAAATAAAGATAACAGACTTTGGTTTATCTAAAATCATGGACGATGACAACTACGGAGTGGATGGAATGGACTTGACATCACAGGGCGCGGGCACATACTGGTAGATGAGTTGCACATGTATTAATTTTTATAGCCAAAAAACTGTGGACACCTACTCATTATGCATTTCATGTCAAAGGGGTGATCACTTTTTTTCTGCAGTAACAGCACCTACTCTGGATTGATTTTGCAAAGCAAACCTCAGTATTTTAGGAGCTAGAGAAAAATGGATGATACACATGACGGACTGTTTTTCTGTTTTTTATGTAACTGACAGCTTCATGTGCTAGTTTCTTATTGTGCTGTATGCCACACAATGGATTAAGGCTCAAAAAATGAATTTAGACTCAATTATTTTATTAATTGCATTAGTAATAATGCAGAGGTAGGCCGTATGTCAGGTACTTGTAGACATTTCTTCATTCCAAAGATATTGGATGGAGCAGCATCAACTCAGTAAATAAAATGACCCTGACCAGTGCTGTGGGTGGCTTCATACTCCTCTAGCAAATGCTTGGCATCGGGCAGGGTGAGCTTAGTTATGTATGGCTTCTCCTGTGCCACATTCTGCTGGCAAGACCTCTCTACCTAGCTGTGTGTACAGTTAAACATGTTAGCAGTGGTTGCACTTTAAAATAACAAAATTCTAAAGGAAATATATTTTAATGTCCTGACTTGTTCAGAGTTGAGAGATAAATCTTTCCCATATTTAACAATTCCATTTTTGTGTGTTTTTTTTCCCCATCAAGGTATTTGCCTCCTGAGTGTTTTGTGGTGGGCAAGGAACCTCCAAAGATCTCCAACAAGGTGGATGTGTGGTCTGTGGGAGTCATCTTTTTTCAGTGCCTCTATGGAAGGAAGGTAAGCACTGTCATTGACGTACTAGCTGCAATACAAAGCTTCTTTTCTTGGGAAAAGTATTAATTAGGGATGCACAAAAAATCTGATAAATTGGTATCTCTATCATTTAGAGGATTTACTGGCTTAAAGTCTTAAAAGGTCTTCTATACATTAAGATCTTACATAGTGGGTTTTAAATAGGTGCTGTCCTAGTCTTAAAGCTCAATACTTTGGCAGGTTTATACTCTCCTTTTTATTATTTGTGGGTGACAATCCAGATGTTGGCCTCTGTAATTACACTATAAACAAGAGTAAGGTGGTACTGATAGCTGATATAAACTTTGCAACCTGCTCTGCTCTGAATTTTGCTGTACAGTAAGCGGAGTGTGTATAACTTGACGTTTTACATGGTTTTCTAAGGGACGTTTGTGTTTGTTATTTTAATTAAGGTTTCAGAGCATGCCGCAGACCAATTAATGTTAGCTTCAGGGCACGTTATAGATTAATTCTGTATTAATGTCAAAGTATTAAACAAATGTTTAAGGTATTGCATACATGCAACCCAAACATCAGTGCATACTTCAAACACAAACCCATATTGAGTGTGTATCCTGTAACATCCTGTTGGATGTTAGACCAGGGTTTTTTGTTTTTTTTTTCCTTTCAATCCTTTTTATATGTGGGGGGGGGGGAAACTATTCTGGAAATATATTTTCTTAACATAAAACATTTGCATATTATCAGTGAGAATGGTCTTATTTCATTTGAAACCCTCAGCAGCCTTAGTATCAGTCATGTTGTAAACTTTCAGGTATAGGCAGAATGCACATTCTTTGTTGACTTTATTTATATATGCTGCTAAAGATCTGTTAAAATGGGGATCTTGAAGTAAGATTTCGCTCTTTTTCAGCCATTTGGTCATAACCAGTCACAGCAAGATATTCTGCAGGAGAACACTATTCTCAAAGCCACTGAGGTGCAGTTCCCTGTCAAGCCTGTGGCAAGCAATGAGGCCAAGGTTAGTAAATGTGACCTCAGCAATTGTCCTGGCAAACATCGAAATGTAGTAGAAGAGTTGTAATGATGGTAATTGCAATTCTTTTCAGTTGTATTACAAGGCTGCCCTCTAGTGTTGTGAACATGGAACTAGTCGAAGTCCTTTTTGCCTTGTTGCAGCATTATACAACATAAATGGCCCTTCAGTTAAATTGTCTGATTATAGAAATAAGCTAAAGTCACTTAAAATTGATACTATTTGCTGTTTTGCATAATGCTGTTCTATGTTTAAATCAAATACTCCTGGCCAGTTCATTTACCTCCTATTCAGTTACTTCATTGTTTCAAGTGAGTATTGTCATTGACATTCCAGCTCCAATACGAAGCTTATTTTCTTGGGAGAAGGATTAATTAGGGCTGCACAAAAAATCTGATTGAAAGTTAGATTAGATTTCATTCATTTAGATTTCGATGGCTTAAAATCTTGAAAGGTTGTCTATACATTAAGATCTTAAATAATGGGTCTTAAATCGATGGTGTTGATGTATACTTTTTATTTGTGGGCAACAGTCCAGATGTATGTCGCTGTAATTAAACTACAGTTATCTTATTGTTTCAAGATGCCTTTGCCTAACAAGATGCTGTTTGTGGTTGGCAGGCGTTTATCCGGCGTTGTCTTGCCTACAGAAAGGAGGACAGGTTTGATGTGCATCAGTTGGGAAGTGACTCCTATCTGCTGCCCCACATGAGACGTTCTAGTTCCTCAGGCAATCTGGCCTCAAGCCCTGCCTCTTCCAGTGTCATCTCCTACTGACAAGCTGCATGGGGCTCCCTGACTGACAACATAGCTGGCCAATCCTTGCACCCCCTGGATTAGAAGCTAAACAAGCAGGGAAAAGAAGACTTGACTCCTCAGGTTGTGGATATTGGGGACTCAGATGGTTAAGTTTGGTTTTGGGCAGCACCAAGTGTGGAGTTTGTGACCAAGTAAAGAATGAGGCAAGAACTAACAGCGCTGCATAAATGTTGTTGAAGTAATGGCCTTTTGAAGATTCTATAGAGCACTGCTACTACTAAATACCTTGAAATGTGATTTTTATTTTTAACTTTTTTCCTTCATACTCCTTGTGGCAGTTGCCTTGAAAGGATATGTGAACCCTGGGAACCTGCTTTATGGATAAACTCATGAGGTTGCTGCCAGGCTGTCATGATTAAAAGGATTTGTCTGCCAGGTATTTGCTTAAAGGAACCTACAGTCATAGTCCCTGCAGGTATCTAGGGATATTGCATAAGCTCAGTGGTAATGTTTTGGATTTTTGGAGGAAAGTGTTAGCTTTTTTCTTTGTAAAATTAGCTGTGAGAATGTAATTATAGCATACAATGTGACATGTAGTGTCACAGTAGGGCCAGGCAGCATACTAATGTCCAATGCACAAAATAACCAAATGTAGACTAACAACAGTGTACAGAATCCTATGCAGGATAAAAAAAAAAAGACCCCTTCTAGAGAGTAAATGTATATTTGCTGTACAGGACCTTAATTTCAGAAATTAAATTTCAACAGATTCATTCTGTACAAAAGTTTAACTTTTTTGCCCTTTTTGTTCTTGTAAATTTGGTTTCCTGGAGTGTTTGCTGCTTTGATGTTGCTTTTTAAGAAAAAAAAGAAAACACAAAAAGGTTGTATGAATTACTTTGGGTACAAATTGTACAGTTCTGTTAAAAGAATAAATGGTAATAAATGCCAGGATATTATATTGCTTGAAATTATATACCACCATGCCGCAAAATGCACTCTAGCTCATGGTAATTTATTTTGTTTGTCACTACAAGTGACCCAGTTCACCTGAAGTACCACCTGATTCTGTTTTAGCTTTTAGTCTGTTATTTGTCATACTTAATTTCAAACACAGTACTAGGAAAAGTATGTGTTAAAATTCTAGCTCTAAGATTTTTTATTTTTTTTCTTTGTACTGAAAATCTTACATGATGTAATAAGGCCCTACTAGTTAACTTATTTTGACATCATAATTTGTTTTTAATGCTTCATGGTAAATGTTTAACTTTTCTTAGTCAGGTTTTACATTTCTAATAGTCAGAAGTCAAGACACTTTGGAAGCTAAAATGATCATCTTGTTCTTGCACACTGTAAATGAAGGCAGCAGTGGCCTAGTGGTTAGGGACTAAGCCCCAGGAGCTGAAGATTGTGGATTTGAATCCCTTACCAGTAGTTTGCCCTGAGGTACCCTTGAGCAAGTTACCGTCCCAATCACTGCTCTCCGGGTGCTTTCAATAGCTGCCCCCTTGCTGCGTATGGGTAAAATGCAGAGGTGTAATTTTGTTGTTTCACAGTGACAAGAATGGTCAATTTTTTAAACCGTAGGTGTCGGACAGCAGTCAGAACGTTCTCGGCCTAGTGCTAATTGTTTAAACGCTCTTCTGAAGGATATTTACCACTTGCCTTTCACCACTAACGCAACGGACACGAGCTTAACAAGAGACCTATTAGATGCTGTGGCTGAAACAAATTGCATTTGAATCCCAATAAATCTTTCCATAGTAAAAGTACTTCTGTTCTGCAGCAAGTCAAGCTTTGCATGCAGAATCAATAACTGTTGAAGTGGTTGTGCATTGTTGAGCACTGCCTTTGTGTAATGAGTCTCGTTATACATGACTAATTAGACAGTAGCGACAAAAATTGTGAAATAAATAATCAGCCACTTAGTACTGAGGCCACAGAAGATCATTTGCAATGGATATAAATAGACTGATTATTACTTTTTATTGACTGGCATTGTAGGTCATTTTACATGCATGCTTGGAGTGTGCAGAAAAGGGACAATGGCTGTGAGAGACAGACGCTGGCACCAGTCCAGGCCGTCCTCATCAATATCAGCCTCAGCATTTCATTAAAGGAGTCATGCACAAAGCAGGCTGTCAGTATTTATCAGGAACCTAATGCAGCAGACAGTCCCTGGAGTGCAGAGCAGATCAGCACATCAGGCCTTCAGAGGCTGAAGCCAGGGATGTATATCACCCTACAGTCAGAGCAGTGAGGAACACCGAGCATGCAGTGTTTGTGTGAAAGACCACAGGAGGGCACTGGAGAGACGACAAAGATGGAGAAATAAGGGAAGTATTCAAGATTTCTTACATGTTAAGGTGTTAGTCTTCCAGAACTAATCTGACAACATCAGTACTTACCCTCATTTGGATAATTTGGCTGAATGCAGTACACAATAAATGGAACCATGTTCCATGGTTGTTTCACATCATGAGGCATGACTCTACAAGTGCAGACTGTAATGTAGCGCAAACGTACTTTTTGAATAAAAAGCTATTGATTGTACATAAACAAAACACTAGAATGTTCACCATGAAAGAAGTGGAAATCGTGTAGTTTCAATAATAACACTTTGTACATACCAACACCGAAGCCTGGCCCCTCAGACCTGTCTTTAATGCCTCCAGTTAGATGATGATATTTGTAATGTTCTGTTTTGTTAAACTATTAACTTCAATGTTCAATTTCAGAAATTTATGCAAAGGTATTTCTACCTTTCCTCTGTAAATGTAAAGGTAGTACCTGTTCCATACTGTACCTTTAAAAGTGCATTTACACTGTTTGCCTTTGGGGAACTAACATGTACTTGGATAGTAGCCTTTTTCTTTCTGACCTCAGACTGTGCAGACAGCAGGTATTTCCCAGTCTGCTGCCCATCTTGTTTGTGTGTAGAGAGCGAGAGAGAGGGAGGCCAGAGGTAAGGTTTTTATTCTCCCAGTGTGTTCTAGACTTAATAATGCTTGTAATTGAAACTGATGCTGAACCTGAGGCTCTGATAAGGCTGTGCGTCGACACTGAATTAAGTGTGATTTTTCTTGGCTGTCTGTCAAAGTTGAATAAAGCACTAACTGAAGGCACTCAGTCATTTAAAACCAAATTCTCCAGGGTACTGCAAAGCCTGCGTGAATAAATACTTTTAAACCAGCTTCATTATAATAAACTGAACAAAAGCACATTTTATTATGGATCTGCATAGTTCAAATTCCACTATTACAAATACCGGTGAGTTATTTTTGAAACATTGCCATAATTTTTTAATTAAATTAATTAAATTTTTTTTTTTTTTTTAGTCTGTGCAATGCTGTGATGCTACCACACTAGAATAATGCCTTAAAGGCAGACAGCGAACAACCGGGCGCAGTCTTGTCTGTGTGGTCAATGGACTGTGTCTGTGCCACAGTGCAGTGTATTAGTGTTAAAAGATGGAAGAGATGCTTCTGCTCACACTGCCTCTCTCTGTTTTCATTACCTTCCAATTACCTCCCAAGGCCTGAGACACCTGCCTCCCAATTAGCTTCATAATGATACATCAATTTAATTAAGCTTCAACAACGTTATCTCCACTAATGCTTTACATCTTACCTATAACTAGCCGCTCGCTAGTGGAAAAAAACAGTTTTAGCTGCAATAGAAAGCCCGTTTTTTTTAAAAATATATTTCTTACCCACTCAACAATCCTACATACCTACAAAAAAAAAAAAAAAAACATGAAACATTTTAACTGTGACATTGCCTTCACAAATGAGTGGGAATATGTTGATATAATTCTGATATAATATTAAATATGTATATATAATACGTATTATATTCTTCTGCCCCCCATTGTAAAGCATTCTTGGGTTTGTGAAAGGCACGGTGTCTTATATAAGTGAGAGTTCTTGTTGTTACATCATATTATTTCTGAAATAAAATTATAATATATTAGAAAGGTGAAAAACTTTAACTCACAGCCATGCATTTCCTTCCCTTGTACAAAAAAAATGAAATGCATTCAGCCAGGGAAAGGCCTGAAATTGGCTTCCCATAAGCTCTTACAACGACTCTGAAAGAGAGCAAGGTCTGATGACTTTTATGATAAATATCTTTAAAAGAATGAATAATGAATGCAGCTTCGTCTCACTGAGGAGGCCGAGAAAGCTTGGCACCGTGATGATCGCCCTGTAAAACTCCCTTTCTGGGCTATTAATTTGAGAAATGGAGAATGGCAGTGGAGATAGAGGTGAGAGAGGCTGAATTTTAGAAAAGATCTGGGCTTCCAGGATAGAAAATAGTCTGTCTTGGGGCAGAATGAAAATGCTGAATGCTGTCAATCAAAATACAGGGATGTAGAAAAAGCTTGGATGAAATCTGCCTCAAATTGGCCTTTTTGGACTAGTTTATTTTATATTTCGCATGAGACGGATTTAGATCGATACGTATCAGAGGCCCCAGCTGCATTCTACCAGCACATCACTTCACGGATGGCTTCTCACATAATCTGCATCCAATGTGCTGTAACGTAGAAAATCCATGGTCCATGACGGCTAATGATTGATGCTAAAATAGCTGTAGCTCTTTGTCTGTTCAAATGACTGATTTCCATCAGATGCTCTTTGATTTCCATTCCTCCTGGCATCAAATCCATAATGGAGCTGTGACCACATGAGAACCCTTTGTTCCTCTCCAAAGAAAATGTAAATGACAAATTATAGTATACTGCATCATGTATTTACATGTACTTACAACCGAGACCTGCCTGCTGTCAAAAGGGTTACTTGGACCAATATCAGAGAAGAACCACCTTTGGCAATATAAAGAACATTTTAGTGGTTCTTTATAGAATTGAATATGAACTGCATGCATGTTTGATTCCCAGTTGGGGTGGCCTGGGTCCTTTTTGTGATGGTCCTCTTGGTGCTCCTCCCAAAGACATGCACATCAGGTGGATCTGAGATGCTAAATTGACACCTAGGTGTATCTGAGTGTGCCTTGTTTGTGAGTCTGCCCTGTGATGGACTGGGATAAGCTCCCCCATGACACTAGTAAGGATCAGTGTTTAAGATAATGGATGGATGATGATAATACTTATAGACTGGTGAACTTTTAAAAAGAGGTAATGTACTGAGTTCATTTGAAGCTTAAAGCAGGAGTCATGGGGGAATAAACCACACCTGGATGAAGGTCCTTATTATCTCATTATTCAGCAATATAGAGGGGAGCCAATAAAAGAGGGGAGACCGGTAGACTGAAAGCTGAGAGCTTTATTTGCAGTATTTATATGACAGCAGTCCTGCATGTGTTCACTTGGTGTGGATTAAAGTGCCAGTCTTATCTCACAGACCATTCTCCTATATGGGGCTGTGTTTAACCATCATTTCACCTACAAAAAACACTGCAAATAAATAAACTGTCTTACTCTAAATAGCATAAGCATGTCAGAACACACGCTTTTACAGAGGAATGTCAGGATATTGATTGGCCCCTTTGAGAAAGAAAGCCTTCAGGCCTGGTTTCCTTTATACGGACTAAGCCTTATCTCAGATGCAGAAGGAATTACAATGCAAATGCACACTAATGTCAAATTTACACAGAAAAATGGGGCTTTGAATTTACACAATACAAATGTGTCTATTGGTTTCACATTAATAAAACGGAATGTGTCCACAGAACTACCGTACATCAGTCCACATCTGTTGGGAAGAATTACATTAATATAACCATTAATGATGTACAGGAATCATATAAATTCGAATGATTTTCGGTGTAGGCTTCTTACATGACTTGGAAAGCAGTCCTTAAAAAAATCCTCTCAAAATATTAATAAAATACACCATACTAGTGTCTTATAAACATCTGTTGTGCTTTTCTTGCTAAACATCAGCAACACCAACTAGAACTCCACCTCTTTTCACTGGCATTCTTCTGACTCGGCTAAAACTAGATGATTACTTATAATATTCATTATGCATATATAATAATAGTGACAATCACATCTACACCACACTGATTGCACTACGGTTATACTGAATGTGATCACTGATGTCTTTACGTTACACACTGATCACTTATTCTAAGCCATTGTGTTGTACAAATGTAAGTGATCCACACCACGTCTTTCCATCTCTTTGGTCAATGAATACACTGAAATCTCTAAAACACTGGTTAAAACGCTCTGATTATAACAGCCTCACAAAATACGAATAAAGATCCCTTACAAATGAAGGAACATACATCTTTCACACAATTAATCTGTTTGTATAAATAAAATCTTAATAAATATCTCTATTTAATTGGTAATCACTATTTAAACATCTCTTACTGTAAAACTATGTAATATGTTTGTCACAAAGGCCATATAACAATAATATACACAATCTACATAAAGGACTTCAGTGCTAAAAACAGCAATCGAATATATATATTTCCTGGTGAGATAATAATGAAAGCATTGCTCCCCTCTCGTTTATACCGGAGGAGAACAGCTAAGATATGCAACTGACTTTATCACACTGGCAACACTAAGAACCAACAGTTATCTGATTTGGATAAATTACAAATTACTCTTAAAGAATATATTCTAGCCAGTTTCTATTTTACTTTTGTAAAAGAAGATGTTCACTGGTATGCGTGAAAGATCTTGTACGTAACACCAAGACACACTGAGAGTGGAGAATAAAGACAGCTTTTTGCTATTGTTGCTATTCTTCAAGCACTCAAGCTCTGATCGAGCGACACCTTCATGAACAGCTCCATTGTTGAACACCTACAGACTTTCTAGAAAATTGAAAAGAATACTTTTACATTTTTCAACCTAATCTTGATTGCACATGTAACATTTGTCAACAAGGACAGCGTTTTGATTCTTTTCTGTCTGGCTGCATCTGTAGTGTGATGAACATAGGTTGAAAAACACTGGAGTATACCTTTAATGTGTCCAGTGGCAAAATCATACCACAATCACTCTTTTAAAATGCCCAGATTACTTTCTTATGCCATTTCTGCTTCCTCAGTGTTTATTATTTTAATTCTGTAGTTTGGCAGCATGGTCGCTTCTGGTGTCACAAAAACGAATATGGTCATAAAGAAGGCCATGCGTCACATGAGTCCACAGTGGATGAGTAGGCTAATTGAAATAAAGGTGGAACTGTATAAGGGCTGCTAGGACGTTTGCTCTAAGTCGGATTATTTCAGCTTCTACAAGGGCATTTATCCAAGCTCAGTGTCCACTGACCACTGTTTCAGGGACACATGGCTAAAAGATTTGTGTGCTCTTTATAAATCCTGGCCCAGTCTTTCGATCTCATCGATCAGGAAGTCGATGTCTGACCTGGTGGCGGCTGGGTTTGAAATGACCATTCTGAAGAAGTTCACCTTGTCACCTTGAGGCTGGTAGCCCACCATTGTTGTCCCACACTCCATCATCATTGCCTTGATTTTGGGGGCCACCTGGGAGTGGGGGAGAAATCATTCCTCACAACACACTAGACAGGAATTTGCTGATAGGGCTTTATTTGTTTAAATGTTGCTCTTTTTCCATGTTTTCCTATGAGCTTGTATTGAAAACCAGACTAAAAACAATTTTTAGCTTGTTTTTTTTTTGTTGCTTTTGCCTAAATTGCACTTTGTTGAAGAAGACAGAAATTTACCTTATGAAGCCTCTGTCTTTTCTCCTCTCCATCTGGCATGTCACGCAGGCTTGGCGGAATGTACCAGAAGCACACATTAGTGTGCTGAGGCTGAGAGAGAGAAACAGAACATCACAAACAACAAACAAACACGTCTCATTCTTCCAAAGGCTCCGTGGCTGTTTGTTTTTATCGTTACATTGCTAGATTCCTAGCAATGATCTACTAGCTGGGAACATTCTCATGGCTTGTCACATTTATCACAGGTAGTTTTGTACTCATATCATTTACAGAGCAGGCAGTGATTTTCTGAATCTGTTTAAATGGAATGGTACTGAAAGATAAGACTAAAAATTAGCCAAACCTGTCCCTGGAAAACCATCTTATAGCCTTCTCTGTTCTTGATCTTATTATAGAGATACTCTGAGAGCTCCAAACAACGGTCTATATGCTTTTCAAATCCAGTGGTTCCCTGTAGAGGACATACAAAGCATACATAGCCTTAATTCCTTCATGTTCATTTACATATTCATTTATTTGTTGATTAATTTGCTTGCATCACCTTTGCCTTCCACATGAGCCAGAATTTGAAGATGTCCACGTGTCGGCCGCACTGTATGGCCTTGTCTCCTGTATCATAGGTGACATCATATTGTTTATCAGGCTGGAAAAGATATCCAGCACACATAGAATTGCAGCCCTGCAGCAGCCCCTGCACACACATAGATACACACACATACACAATGAAACCATCAGAGTCCCTCACATGCTCACATAATGACATGTCATTGCAGAGAGAGCAAGGGAGAAAGAGAGAGAGCGAATGCGAGAGCGAGACAAAAAGAGAGAGAGCGAGACAGAGAGAAAGAGCAAGAGACAGTGAAACCAGGGTGAGCTGAGTCGTTAATGATACACTTCAGTGAGCACACACCCTCCTCCACCTCTCTGTTTCTTCTGTCCTTTTGTTCTGTTCATCTCTCCACTTCACTTTGCTGCATAGATTCTTTCTGATATATTTTACTGAATCCCTCTCTTTCTCTCTCTCTCTCTCTCTCTCTCTCTCTCTCTCTCTCTCTCTCTCTCTCTCTCTCTCACCTTCTCTCGGACCAAAATGGCAGAGCACTGTAGTGGAACGCCCATCATCTTGTGAGGATTCCATGTGACAGAGTTTGCCCTACAGAAATAATACAGAAGAATTAGAGCAGGATCAAAACTATATGTGATGGTGTGTCTGCATGTCAGCATATGTGTGTGTGTGTATAATGTACCTCTCAATGCCATTCAACTTGTGTCTGTGCTTCCTAGACATCAACAGTCCACCTCCCCATGCCCCCTGTAAATAAACACAGCTATGTCTTTGCAACGCATTAAAGATGCACAGTTGCCTTATTAAGTGACAGAAACATATTCATGACTTTATAATTACCCTTTATAATTATCAGTGGACACTTACGTCTACATGGAGCCACATGTTGTATTTCTCACAGATGTCTGCAATCTCGTTGATGGGGTCAAAAGCTCCGTAAACAGTAGAACCAGCGGTGGCATTCACAAACAGTGGAACATACCCCTGAAGAAAAAGAAAAACAGGTACAGATTAGACATCAGTCTGAACAAATTACTTCCAATTGCCAAAGAAGACAGAGGACAAAGATTGTATTTATGAACGAGAGGTTCCTGACGTCACTAAAGCTTAACCTAGAGTATAGTCTGTGCTAATTAGGTGAGTGTGTTGTTTAAGGTTTGGTTGTTTAGCCATAACTGCACTCATTTTCAAGAGCTTTGTATTTGCAAAGGCCTTGATTTGGCTATCTTCTAAAGAAGGACTCACCTTCTTTTTGGCATCTATGACCTTGGCCTCCAGATCAGCAGGAATGACTCTACCTCTGATAAAGAAGACGGACATGTAACACAGACGCCCTCACACATACACACATGCACACATACACACACACACTCATGCATGCATACGTACTAGGCACTTAGAGAAGTTCAGAGCACAGAACTCTTACCTCTCATCCGTGTTCAGCAGAATCAGGTTTTCTGTCCCAAAGCCCAGAACGGCACTGGCTTTCTTTATGGAGTAGTGGCTCTTTGGAAGATTAAGCACATGTTTAGAAGATATTCTTCATAAGAAGGGCGGTATATACAGCTACATAAAAAATGGGAAGGGCAGTTGGCTTAATGATATGGACCAACTGACAATGCTGCAGCCAAAACACTCATTCTTTATAAATGCGTGATCTGTTGACCTGATCTCAAATAACAATTTGAATACAAGCATAGACAAATGCATAACAAAACATTTATCCACTATCAAAGAAACTTTTGTCTTAAGTCTCAATGAGACAGAGGATACATACATGCTCAGACGTGAACAACACAAGCCTGGGAGCTGCAGTCATGCCTTTAGTCTTCACCTCAGGAAAGTGTTTATACCGAGCTATCATCACACTGTACATGTTGGAAATCGCTCCCCCTGTTAGTGAAAGAATCAACGGAATAGATACAATTGGCAACTTCATCACCATATTCTAATCATTCAAAAAAGACACGCATTCCATAAAGCTGTGTAATAATTTCATTGTCAGTGCTGTAACAAAGCTACATTTGCACAGAAATAACTTTACATAAAAAAGTTTTCCTACAATTCAGTACAAGTAAATGTACCAGTTCAGACACAGTGGAAAGCTGATACTTTTAAAATAATGTGAACACTAAAAGGTTACGTTCCAGCAGTAACAACATCACAGCTGAACCCTCAAATAACAGATGCATGTGTGCCTCCATCTGCCAACATCAATATTCTGTTTATTAGCATTTGCGCTCACCTGGGGAAAATATGCCATCTCCTTCTCCATTAGGCCAACCAACAATCTCCCTCATTTTCTTCAGAGTCAGTTGTTCCATCAGTACAAACACTGGAGCAATTTCATACGTGAACCTGTTGAAACATGCATTGTAAACTCTTGTGATGTACGATAAACAAAACAAACACATGGGTGTAATATCATCATCATTATCATCCAGACTGCAGTGGGTAGTGTTGTCGCCTCACAACAAGAAGGTTCAGCATGTGTTTCCTAGCTGGGTGGCACAGGATTGTGCACATTCTCTCCTCAGTTTTCCTTCAGGAGCTCTGGTTTCTTCTCACAGTCCATGCACATCAGATCGATTGGAAATGCTAAACTGCCCCCAAGGTGTGTCTGAATGGGATAGGCTCCAGCACCCCGTGCAACCCTGGTCAGGATTAGTGATTAACTTAATGGAAGGGTGGATGGATGTTATCATCCAAGCACAATAGCTTTGTCTCACAATAATGATTAATGCACGTTTATGGAAAGGTACCAATAATGAATCATATAAATATATTCTGACACACTGAAAAAATCTTATAAAATATTAGAATTGAAAAATAATAGAATATTAATAAAAAAATATCCTGACACACTGATCCCAGTGAATGCAATTTTGGTCGAAAACATTGGACGCAAAAATCTCTAGTCTTTGTTTGGTCTTGGTTAAATAGTATAATAGTTCTGTAGAAAAAAGCAACATTAGAGACATTATAAGTCAATCCCGCCTGGTCTTGAATCACTCTTACCTGTGTACCTGCTTTTATAGTGAGCAAGCTGCAGGACTAGAATATGCCTAAATCAAAAACACCTGATTTCTAACAATCATTTATTTATTTTAGTCTTATTCATTCATTTATTAGAGTCACAGGTGGTACTGGAGCCTATTCCGATGCACATAACATGTAAATTCTTTATAAGTAATATGGTTTATTACACTATTCTCTTGATTTGATACCACAATTAGTTTGCCTGTCAAGCATTTATGGACCTTATGAACTTTTGGAGAATATAGGTGCCTGTTATTTAAACCACTGAAAGAAACAGAGGTCAGTCATTGTACCGTGGTAATAAATAGAAAAATAAAACAGCCTTGTATCTTTTATTGACCTTTTAATAGTTAGGCCACATGCCATAAATAACATAATGGAATCACTGACCTCTAGAGGTCAACCTGAACTGGTGCGTTCACAATTTGTTGCTTTTTTTACTTTAATGTTTTCTAAAGATGGAAAGTATCACAGGGTATTTATGATTAATAAAAGTGAAGGAAACCAGCATCTATTCAGCATGGCATGCTTGATGTGAAACAGGCTTACTGTGCTGTTTCTTTAGAATCTTCTAGGCCAGTTACCTGATCATCCTAATGACTGACGGTGATGGCTATGGATGTAAGTGTGGACTGTGGGAGTGTGTTATAAAGGAGTTATAGAAGCCCACTGTGTAATTCTGAAGCCATATGTGAAAACATAAGAATGTAAATTAGCTTTTACAGATGAGGCAAAACCTTCCATCCTGGTTTATCTTGGCTGCAGGCTGTGTATTAAACCTCTGTGCCATTTCACAAGCTAATTTAAAGAAATCCTTCCTTTTTAGCAACCACAGAAAGGGTTCCACCTTGCCACAAGTGAATGTTGATCATATTTTAATCACAATCATTATTACACTCTACACAGAAAATGATTTAAAAATCAAGATAAGCAAAGCTGCTCCCTGACAAAGTGATGAATAAGTTTTAAAGCTGTTGTGGGAGTGTTTCTTATCCTAAATAATGTTTCAATTACACCTTCTGCACATTCTGCAAAAACCAGTAAGGAATAAGAAAAAGTTGGAACTCACATATTAGTGTTTGCAGTTGAGGTGAGCCATTCGCCGGCCAAGCCGATGATGTCCAGTCCAGTTGAAAGCTGATTAAAAAACCTGGGGTGACCTAAAAAGAAAACAATGTTTTCAATTAAGTACATGAGCCTAATTGCTAAAAATGGTCAGGAACTGAAGATATATTTTCACAAAATTCTATTTTATTCAAGTGGTGTATGTACATGTTAACCATTCGAGTGGCATATGTGCATAAACATAAGTTTACAGGTTCGTCATTCTCTCAGCTACATGGGCTGCATGTCTAAAAGTATCCTAACATGCTTTCTCTTTTGTGGATTCAGGTTTTTGAAGTTCTATCATTGCCATCACAGGTGTTCAACTGCACAAATATATCTTGCATTGACTTCTCAGAAATGAAAATATAAACATAAACAGGAGCTTTGGAGCAGTGCAACCCTACGGGATGAGCAGAACTCTACAAGCAGTTAGTTTAATTTGGTAATAGATATAAATCATTATAGTTAATAACTGAACACCAAGTGTAAAGTTCTTAACACTTACTGGATCTACATACTAAAGTGCAGGCAAGATAACAGTTGCTACACAGAACAATTGAATGTTCTCTGTCTTTGCAATTGTTGTAATAACTGTTTTCTTGTCTGCACTATTAATCCTGCCTGCACTTGTACTGTCTTGTGCTCCATGTAATGTTATATGTTATCTTATGTGTAGCACCAGGGTCCAGGAGGAACGTTATTTAGTTTCACTATGTACTGTGTATGTGGTTGAAAAGACAATAAAAACCTACTTGACTTGAAGTATCAGACATTCCATTGCTCTCACCTGTTCTGACACCATATTTGAGTGTATCTCTACAGTCCACCAGGATCTGCTCCAGGCTCTCTGGCTGGTCTGAAAGCTCCAAGTTGAAGCCCTCCATGCCCTCCAGTAGCTGGTGTGGGTGGTGGAAGTCCAGCACTTTGGTGGATCTTTCAAATGTCTTCCGTACATAGTTAGTGAGGATTTCCACCACCTCCAGCAGGAACTGGATAGTAGGCTCCTCGCCATTTTTGGCAGGCAGTAAATCTTAAATGAAGATACATGACATGGAGACCATATTCAATTAGAATTGAGTAGTGTGATGCTGTGAAATTTAGTGAAATGTTTGCATATGTTTTAATATCAATAGCATGAGATTTGAAAACACATGCACACACACACACACACGCACACACACACAATGGAATAACTGATAAAAAATTGTGTTATTAAAAATAAAAAGCTGTTTGCTTTTCAGGACATTATTTTCAGTTGTTTGATGATGATCACATTGTTATGAGGTAAAATAAAATTAAAAAATACAGATTACAGATATTTAGTGAGTGAACAACTGTTTAGGTGCTAACAGTGTGTCAAAGACAAAAAGTCATTTTTTTAAAGCATTTTTAATCAAGTCCCACTATGAAAATAGAGGTAAACCAACCGAATAGCCATTTACACAATTTGTGTTTTCATCTGTTGATCAACAATGTATTTGAACTGATAAGGCACATGTACTACTTTACCTTTAAAGGAAACTTCTAATTTTCTAACTAATTATAAATATCATTACAAACCATTGTTACAATTATAACCGATTGATTGAAACAGTTATTTATAAAGGATGTAAACAGTTAACTAATTCATTTTCATTATGACGTTGTGTTTTTATGCGGTTTGTTAATTAAGGCTTGATGGGGGAGAGATTAGTGAGGGAAGGTATGAGCATGGTTCTGGGCTGGGTTCCCTGGGTTCTCTGGGTTCTGGAAGGCAGTGGATGCTCACCCCGGGCGAACAGGTTGGAGAAGTCGCTCTCATTGCGCCTGAAGCGCGTCTGCTGCTCGTTGTCCCGGGTCAGCAGACTCTTCTGGGGCGGCTGCTCTGTATAAGCGCCCGCCATCCGACTCTTCTCCTCCATGTTATTGTTCTTTTGTAAAAAACCTGCACAAGGAGGAGAGGAGGAATGAAACGCTCTGACTTTTCCAAACATTGCAGGAGACACTCCAGCTAGTATTTCCACAGCGTGCACGCGCACGTGTGTGACACTCTATGTGAGGCTATGTGTGATGGTGTGGGTGAGCCTGTGAGTAAAGATGTGTGGCGTCAAGCAACGTCTCTGGATGTCCAAAGTCCAGCCGGGCACAGACCGAGCTTTATTTTTTGCACCTACATTTCGGCAAGCCACGCCCCCTGCACTGTGATTGGGTGGGAGAGCGCCGTCTCCAGCGTCTAGACGGGCTAATAGTTAAAATACAGACGTGAACCGCTCATCAACAACTGCCGACCAAGCAGAGCGCAGGAGGCAGGGCCTGTCTGAATAGGAGTGGAATGAGAAAATCTCATTGGTCCGTTTCATGGCGGTACTGTAGAGTCCGCGGAGACAGAGAGAGAGAGAGAGAGACAGAGGAGAGAGAGGGAGACAGAGGGAGGGGAGACAGAGAGAGGAGACAGAGAGGGGAGAGAGAGAGAACAGAGGAGAGAGAGAGAGGAGACAGAGGAGAGAGAGGAGAGACAGAGGGAGAGAGAGAGAGAGAGGGGAGACAGGAGAGAGAGGGGAAGAGAGAGAGAGAGAGAGAGAGAGAGAGAGAGAGAGAGAGACAGAGAGAGAGGGAGAGAGAGGGAGAGAGAGAGAGAGAGAGAGAGAGAGAGAGATGGGGCAGTGTTAATGGTCTGATTCTGCCTTATAAACCCTATTTATTCTCCAAACTAAAGCCACAGATTAACTCAGACAGACAGTCTAACAGCAGTGCAGGAGGCGAGTTAAAAGGTGAGTCAGGGTGAACTGCTGGAGAGAAACAACCGCAGCTCAACTACAGAACCCAGTGAGGCTTTTAAAGAGGAAGCATGTTATTCTTCCTCTGAGACAACAGCTTATAGTAGCAGTAGGTTCATCGTGGTTTTTGAAAAAATCTCACTATTAAATTAAGGGTATTTAGGAACTATGTGTGTATTTTAGCTGCAGATCTACGAGTGTAAAAGGCTTGATTTTAGGTGATTAAAACCCTTGAGTTGAAATAAATCTAAAGTCTTTATAATCGGATTTATTTGAAGGGACCATTTTCCATCAACAATCACTGAAAGTCTTATCAGATGTTACAGAGGCGCCGCACACACATCCCCCCAACACACACACGAGCACACACACAATGACCGCATTATCGCCTCCACACACACGGACACCGAACACATTTCTGTTCACCCACTTCAGACTGAATGACTGTTTCCTAGAATCGCATTTAAAATCAGCTCTGACGGGCTGCTCCGGCAGGTGGGGGCGCTACAGGACAGCCCCATCCTCTGAAGCTCCTCTGAACCCGCCCACTGAGGGGGCACTTAGCCTCTCCCGACCAGCAGGTTCAGAAACATGAACATGATGAAAATGTGTCCATTAGCTCTAGTTCATATTACATGAAACAGAATCGACATTGCATTGAGTGTCCGTCCGTGTTATTCACAAACAAATTAGCACCCTGTTTCATTTTTGAAAACATAATTTTGAGAAAAACTGTCTGAAAAAAGTAATAATAATCATGCTTAAATGGACCTTTTAATCAAACGAAAACTAAAAGTTAAATTCTCAGATTTGCACTCAGGGACACTCAGGAAACATGAGGGTTTAAAGAAAATGTGACACACAGACACTATTAGATTCCTCGCAGACAAGGAGGCAACGACAGAAAATCTGGGGGAATTTTCCTTGAAAGAAATGAATTAAATAAAAATACACACAAACCATAGATCAAAATGGAACAGCAGAGCGTCCTGCTATTTTACATATTATATGTATTTAAATTTTATATAACATATTCACATGCTTCACTGTGGGTTGTGGGACGGGATTTATTCTCTGGGATCTTTACTCACCACAGATCTTCATGCCCAGCTTCCTCGTACACCCGTGGGCAACTCCGCTCCAGTCATAACCTTCAAAGCCCATCAAGAAAATAAACCATCAGACTCTCCCTCTGCTTTAACAATTCACTCCAGCACTTCCATCCCAACCCATCTGCAATTAAACTAAACGCTACCTGCTAGCTGCTGCTGGAAGTGAATGCAAGAGCAGGTGAAAATAGCCCCCCCCAACACACACACACACACACACACACACACACACACACACACACCCCATTCAGCAGCAGCTTTATCTCAATGGGCCAGGCCTCACACTCACGACCTCTCCGCCAAATCGCCCTCATTTCACTTAATAACACTCCGAGAATGTGGATCAGCACTGATTCACCCACTTCTGTTCTCACAAAAGAGTGAAAAACGTGTGTTAAAAATAAACCCCTTCTGCTTGGTTTTAATACAAAAGGAATTGAATGCGATGGTAATAGCCTATAATAAAATATTAGGAGAAACCCTCCCGCTCACATGCATGCACTGTTATGAATGTGTATTAGGGGTAAATATTATTTTAGGATTTTGTGGCCGAAATTGAACTAATCCCCTCCGTTTAAAAAGAAAACTGCGTCACGGGTTAAAATGCTGGAGAGCGACGATTAAATAGTATTGTGTATTTTGTTTAAAAAAAAAGAAGAAGAAGAAAAGAGGAGGCAGAGCAGCTGCAGGAGGAAGAGAAGGCGCGGTGAAAGGAAAGCGCTGCTTTCTGGAGCGCGGTTAAATGTGGGTGATGGACTGGAGGCGGCTGAGGGCGTCTGTGTGGAGGTTTTCACTCTGCCTGCACCTTTCTGTGGACTGAAAAGCTATTAAACCCCCACAGACTCCGAGAAACGCGCTGGAGCCAAAAAGGCAGCCATTAGGACCTGTTTAATATCTCTACAATTAGAGCTCCTCTTCACTTCATTACACAGCGCAGCAGACACACACCCTGCACTCCCTAACACACACACACACACACACACACACACACACACACACACACACACACACACACACACACACACACACAGGGGCCAATTTAGTGGAGTAACAGCCGTAGAACAGGGTGAATTCCTATGATCATTCAAATACTATTTCGAAAATAAAATAATAACAACAACAAGAGCAATGATAATAATAATAATAATTATTATTATTATTATTATTATTGTTGTTGTTATTATTATTATTGTTACAGCCATACATTTGCATCATTCTAATAATACTAGTACTGATACTCTAATAGTAATTATAAGTCTCAGTTAATTATGTCGTAACAACAACAACAACAACAATAATAATAACAATAAAAATAACAACAACACTAATAATAATAATAATAATAACAATAATAATAATAATAATAATAAAGTGCTTTCATTCCAGTTTCACACAAAACGGGTCATTTTGGCTGTGTATCAGCCAGGTCACCGGGTAAAGTGTAGCTAAACATGGCATTTTGTAATCGATAAAGACGGATGGTGCTGCCGGTGCAGTCTGTCTTCTTTAACTGTCCCGCAGTCCGCGCTGTTGGAGCTCGGAGCGGGCGCTGCTGCGGGTGGTCTCCGGCGCTGCTGCGGTGATTTGTTGGAGGTGAGGTGAAGCGAAGAGCGCCGTTTTACACCCCTCACCCCCCTCCGCCCCATCTACCCACCTCTCCAACTCCCCCAGCAGACACACACACACACACACACACCTCCGTCTTTCCCCCACACCCCCCTACCCAGCAGACAAGATTAACGACGCCGGCCGCAAAGCAAATAGCCGGAGTGAAATAGCGCTTTATCGGTGATGGACCTACTTGAGGAAGGTGGTCGTAAATTAGCCGTGTTGGGGTCCGGCTCGCCGGCGGAGGAGGAAGGTGCCCACGCCGCCATCAGTCTAAAGACACAGTGCCGGGGTCCCGCGAGCGAGCAGCGCTGTCACTTCAGCCCAACACACAGCTCTTATTCTAACCAGCAGGAGGAAAAGTCTCATCCGCTGGAAAAGGTGGGGACAAAGTTTAGCGTCGGAGGTGCCAGATATTTATAGACCACCATCCACCCTCCTGAATTTAGCACGCAGAAACCCGGACAGCCTCATTTAAAAAGCGCTGTTATTAAAGTCCAACACATAACAGAGTGATCTCATATAATTATACTTATTTATCGAGCACTTCATCAAGACTCAGTAAACTGTACAAGATTGAGTGCAACAATATTCCACCATTTAACCCATCATGTGCAGCATGAGTGATGGCATGGAGAAGTTGTACTGTACACGTGAGAAACGAAAGAAAGATGCCTGAAGGCTTCATCTAGTGGCGCAGTAAATCATGAGATAATCCCAAATATGCCTGTCCATCGCGCAGGACAGGAAAGAAATCGCCCTCAGCCATGCAAAGTGAATGTCAATTCAACAGAAAAAAGAAAACAGCAATGGGCAGATGAGTAAAATAAAAATGAAATGCAATTAGTCTGTTCCCAGACTGAATTCCCAGACTGAGACTGATTTACCACCAGCATCACCCAAGGCGTCTCTTCTGCGTGTCCCCTTCATCAGATTAAACTGAGGCACCTGTTAGAGCACATTTTACGAGCAAAATCCTTCAAAGTTACCTTGCAGATGAGGTGAAAGGCAGTGGAGACGGTGCAAAAAAAATAAATAAATAAAAAATAAAAAAAATTAAAAAAAAAATCTGCATGCAGGACAAATCTCAGCTCTGCGCCTTCACTCCCCTCCAGACGCGAAGAGGCGCAAAACCGGGCGGACTAAATCCCATGCACGGTGTCCTTCGGCGAGTGTGTGTCTGGTGTGCTGATGTTCAGCCGGTCACGGTGCTGAGCGCTCCTGCAGCGCGTGTCCACACAATGGCTTTGTGCGCTGAGAGCTCATCTCACGGCTGCACGTCCGGGAGCGCAGACACACTTTTTTTGGAGGGGAGGACGCGCCCGCAGGACTTTGCGCCTCGAATGAGAATCACGAACAAAGACTTGGGAAGTTTGACCCAATGGCAACACATTACGCTGAAGCACTTTGAGCGAGGAGGGAGAGGGAGGGGTGGGGAGACAGCTGTGACCTTCATAACAGGAAGGACAGCGGTACCTATAAGCTAATGATCAATAGTCTATTACCACTGACATATTGTTGCACTGACTCAATTAATGGCCTTGTTTACTATTTTGAAATAATTAATTACGGACCCATTGTCTTCAGTCATTTCACACTTCATATTTATTCTTTTACCTGGATCAAATGACGTAGATCAATGGCAATGGTCTGTAAAGCCTTCTAGCCTATATAAGAATTCAAAGTGAGAAATCCAGAGGTGAATGCTTTAGAAGAAAAATCCACACGAGGGCAGCAAGCAGTCAGTCTAATGAGCTCCGTCTCGACCTGCAGTCGTTCCTTAGCACGTTCAAGAACTGTAAATGTCCGCTTTCACATCTGAAGCATTATGCACATATTATGGAGAATCTTCTGTACAATGGTTGGTGCAGACCACTTTGAAGGAATAACAGTTATAAGACACCGTGCCTGTAGGAGATTAAATGCAGAGCAAATAGTGGGCACAGGTTTGGTGTGAATTGATCCCTGTAGTTATCTGCGGAGGGACCTTTCAGCACCTGGACAGCTCCTCCAGTCACTCTTCATTAAACAAAGATCCTTTCAGGGACTCTTTCAGGTGCACAATGCTGTGGTCCTAGACCTCCCTGTCTTCTGCTTCGCTCCCCCATACCTGTGAGGCTGGGACAGTTTATCCTCTGTGACTGGATATGAAATGTAAGGTCAAATAAATCAGCAGTTTATTTCAAGCCAATTAGTTCTAACGAGCACACGTTGGTTACACAACACCTGCTTTTTCAGCTTTAGCTATCAGACAAAAACTAATTACCTGGACATCTCATGTCCGAAAGTATACATCAGCACCTTTGTGCAAGATGAGCTGAGAGACACCCAGCTCATTGCTCGCGTTTGCTTGGGGAGCGCTTTTGTCTTTGGAGCACAAATTAAAAATGAGTGGCCTGAACCATCAACTACCGCCAGATGGCGCTACAATAAAGCAGCCGGTGTGATAAATCTCTTTCCTGAATCGCACAGGTAATCTGGGCCACGGCTGACATTGCCAGTGTGAAATATGACATTGAAAAGATGTAGGACTATGACTTCCTACATGCCGTACAACGTTTTCGTTGCTCGAGAGGTGGAATGACATTTACTTCATATTCTGCATGTATCTATGTAAAAGTGATGGAACATATGATGATTTGATTGATTTCAGACACAACTGCATTAGTCAGGTCAGACACAATCACCTCAGAGAATGCAAATACTGTGCTTCACTGAACAGTGCTGCAGGGTGCAGGGGGGTGGCGTGCTTGGCATTGAGCATGATGACTTTAGGCTGGTGAGGTTGCTCCAAATTGTCATATTTTCCATGCAGATTATAAAAACTGTGTTCAGTTTAACTCCTGTGGCCCAGATTACCTGTGTGATAGAAAAAAAAAGAAAGAACCGACTGTGCTCAGTTGTACTCCTGTTCCCTTAAAAGTAGCTGAATTAAAGAACATCTGGATACTTTGGGATGAGTGGATGAAAAAACTATTTAAGATTTGGATTTAGGTCCTGGGGGATTGCGGGGGTGGGGGGGGGGGGGGGGGTTGCAATCCATCATTAGAAGTATTTGTCCACGGTTAACTTCCATTTGACCAAATTGTCATGACGTTAAGTCTAGGTTTCTTTTTTTTTTTTTTTTAAATATATTGTTGTAAAAGATTGAAAATATTTTTAGATATTTCAAAATGTTTCACTTTTTGTTGTTTTAATTCATTTACAACTCATCTGAAATGTCATTCCTTCACCCTAATCCTGCAGGGCTCAGAGATAGAGATAACACATAGAACTATCACACCAAAAGCTTATTATTACAATTCAGCACAAAAATTCCCTCCTCCATAATTTTCAACAGAAATTATTTGCTGTAAACTTGGTGATTGGGGACTTAATCATGAAGATTCAACAAAAATGCAGTGTACACATTGGTGACTTACTGTAGAGGGAGTAAGCCTGCATCTTGTCTAATAAAGCCACATGGGAATCAAAGAAAAAGTAAACCATGCATAATTTGCTATTCAAAAGAAAAGAATGGTCTGCCATTCATGCTGGGCACATTGATGTCCGAAAAAAGGAAAAAAAATAGATGCATGTAGATTTAATGCAACCAAAAGAGCAAACACAACAGTTCTATTTATTGCACACATCACCAGGGCTGGAGGGGTTCATATGGCCAAACTCTTTCTTATGCCACACATTAAACAAGAAGAGCAGATCAGGCACAGGGATCAGTGCATGTTAAACTTATTAATGCATACTGGGCTGTGGTGGTCTAATATTTAGGGACCAGACTCTATGATCTGAAGGTTGTGAGCTGAATACCCAGATCAGTAGGCTGCCCATGAAGTTCATCCCCTTACTGCTCCCTAGGCGCTGATACGGCTGCCTGCTGCTCCATTTAGGCGTGAGGGGTTAAATGCAGAGAAGCATTACGTTCTGGTTCACTGTCTGCTGAGGTGTTTACAATGACCTTTTCACTTTCACTTCATACTGCCTTCAGGTGTACCTCCATGTGATATGATGTGTGTAGAACTGGAGTGGCTCGCTAAGAAAATGTGTAAATAAAATGTTCAGGCTACACAAACTTTGGATACAAACATCACCCCTTTAGCAAAGATTAACCTCTTCAATTATTTAGCTTTGGTGGGCTGTGCAGGGCGTCTCTCACATTAATATGCTTACGAGACTATTTTGGTATTCCTCCTCTATAAGCACGAATTGCAGTGAATTACAAAGGAGTCAAGCTTAATGAATATTTTTAATCTGACTATATCAATAATGCTAATTACTAACAATAAATAATAATATCACTGAGGGAGTTGGATGAAGAATATTGAACGAGCTTGAGAATGGAAAGATTTAGCAATGGGGCATTAATAAATAACATTTGGAACATGTGGGAGTTAATCAAAGGGCAGTGGTCTCTTAACAGAGTTTAAAGAAAGACCAGTCCTAAATCTCGATCTTAGACTCTGGGACAAAAAGTAACTAAAAAGCTATGAAGAAAAATACAACGTAGAATATGCGGCTTATTTCAGCAGGACACAGGAAACATAAAAACCTCTAGTTTTGAGCTAAATTAATCATCACTGGGATTTCCTCAGCATATGTATGTCTTTAATAAGTCTGAAAACTAGCCTGTAGAGGAATAAATAATTCATAATGATAACAAAACTTAAAATTGCCCAAATTCTACAAGCACCAAGATCCCAGATCATGTTGATCATATCACTGGTTTTGATGTCTTCACAGAGTTTATACTTTTGGAGTTTAGAATTCATGTGTCTGGATAGTCACTTATGAAGAGTTTAACCAAAACTGACCTACCCACTTCAGGAACGGACAGATTTTATTCTGCTGGTTGATTGATGCCATCATTGGGAAATGTTAAAGAACCAAAGAGCTGCACACAATTACCTTAGTAGCATGAATTGTTACTTACCATGGGGGGCGCTCTTGCAAGACAAATTACTCAGTTACCACAACAACTGCTGCAAAGGATTCTCATTACTGGTACCGATGGACTGTCTTCATGTACAGTTCATGTAGTAAACCTGTGACGTCTTTAGATGCTGTTTAAAATCAGCCAGCTGGTATCATTCACTTCCACAAACACTCCCTGTTTTATCAGATGATTACCTCACTTAATATTTCTGATTTTGATTTATACAATGTTTCATCACCAGTTATTTACAAATTCCCTATTTGGTGGTTCTGCATTGAACTGCAAAATTGCTCCTCTTACTTAGAGCTATTTTTTCCTAAAACATTTCATCAGAACGAACATACCGATCATTCACATTAAGTTCATTTTGAGCAATTTCCCTCTGAATGAAAGTTTTTCAGATTCTGATAATGAAAAAAACTGCAATAATAATGACACATATATTCATCTTTTCATAGCACCAGAAATACACATGAAATCGACTCCATTGCTTCAGAAGTCAGAACACAGAGGAAGAGCTGGATTACAGTTTTCAGCTGAAAGTCAGCGGAGGAGCAAACTTGAAAATCCAAAGCTCTACTAGTGACCATTAAATCTTGAAGGATCCAGCTGTGATATTTTAAAGGATTTGAATGCATAGCTAAAAAACTTTTATGAGTTTTTACATCATGAGAGGACATCTTAAACTTCAAGATGGTTCCTCAGTTTTAAGAGCATAAACTTTACTTCTGCCGCTTCTGATGTGCAAAGATTATGGAATTACCAAATCATCCCAAAAGTAGAATTATCACACACACACATATATATATACATATATATATACACACACAGTACTGTGCAAAAGTTTTAGGCAGGTGTGAAAAAATGCTGTAAACAAAGAATGCTTTCAGAAATATAAATAATGATTGTTTATTTTGATCAATTTACAAAATGCAAAGTGAGCGAACAAAAGAAAAATCTGAATCAAATCAATATTTGATGTTTCTACCTTTTGCCTTCAAACCAGCATCAGTTCTTCTGGCCCCACAGAGCCCTGATCTCAACATCATCCAGTGTGTCTGGATTACATGAAGAGACAGAAGGATGTGAGGAAGCTGCATCCACAGAAGATCTGTGGTTAGTTCTCCAAGATGTTTGGAACAACCTACCAGCTGAGTTCCTTCAAAAACTGTGTGCAAGTGTACCTAGAAGAATTGATGCTGTTTTGAAGGCAAAGGGTGGTCACACCAAATATTGATTTGATTTAGATTTCTCTTTTGTTCATTCACTGCATTTTGTTGACTGATGAAAATAAATGATTAACACTTCCATTTCTGAAAGCATTCTTTACAGCATTTTTTCCACACTGGCCTAAAACTTTTGCACAGTACTGTAGATATATATATATACACACACACATACACACACACCTCATGATGAAAAGAATTTTTACACAGCTAGCCGTATCCGTCTGACAGCAAACCTTTCATGTATGTGCTGATTTTTATGAATCTATGAAATTTATGAAATATTTCAATGACAAGCGGCTCAGACAGGGTGCATTCCTGAAACAGTGCCTCTGATATTATTGCTATTATTTTATTATTGCAAACGTTTCAGTTTTTTCCTCTCATTTACTTTCTAACCTAACAGCAGAATTTTTGCAGCTTTTAAAAGTCAGTTAGCCAATCAACACAGAGAGCCAATATACTAATCTAGTTACACAAATTTACTGAACACATCAACTGAGTTTCTGGCTCATTTGAAGCCCTTCCTGTAAAGTCCAGCAACAGCTGTGTAATGCTGTTTATAATGAAGTGTTCTAGCTAGTGGAACATATTTTAACACCCCCTATATGTATCTATTTATTACAGCTTCAGCTTTAAAGCACTTCAGGTCTAAACCTAAACGTTTAAGTGCTTTCAGTCTAAACACTAACCGTTTTCTTTATTCATATCCATCTTCCTTTTTTTGCATGAATTGCTTTGAAGCTGTTCTAAAAACTTTTCCAAAGTTTTGATGTGAGCTTTCTGGTAGCCATTATATCCCAAACTACATACTACAGCGAAGGAAAATACATCTGCTCCTAAAACCATGGCCTCCTATCAAAAACATTAACTTTGTCTGGTGTTCCGACAAAGAAGGCTGTCCCGGGACCCCATCCCAGATTGAAACCCTTTTCCCAAAGTTTTTAAGGGATTTTCCTAAAACATTTGATAGAACTGAGATTTCGAAAGGCTTTTGCTTTCTGCTCTGGTGTAAAACACTACTAACTAGAAGTCTGTTGCCCAACTTTTAAGTGGATGAACAATAGTATTCTTTATTTTCACAACCATTTATTTAACAGTTTGTCCTTGATAGCATGCTAAAACACCCCACAAGGAGCGAAAACTGACACTTTCCTTCAACAAAAGCTATTAAATATTATATTTACAACAAAGCGAGATCTTCCACCGAAGACAGAGCTCTTTAGCACAAGTTCAAAACTTGTTAGTGGTATTGGGCAGCACAGGGAAACGTCCTTCAGAGTCCCTATGAGAACTGGAGCTGACTTGAAAATCATATTTACAAGTCCCAGAAATTACTTCCAAGGCGTGTCTCTCTTGGAGCCAGAAATCCATCCCTCTGTTTAAGTTCCAAGCGTGCAGAGTGTCCCCACACTGGGCGTCCCCTCCATCACCTGCACTGGGTATTGCACTAGTCTGCGGTCGTTTTATGGTCTTTCTGTGTTTTATACGTGTCTCGTGTCCTCCCGCTTGACGTGGTGCTCGGTGGGCTTTTCGTGCGGTTTGCCCTTCTTGTTCTGATGCGTCTTCACGTGCTTGGCCAGGTGGTCGCTCCTCATGAACCTCTTGCAGCAGTCCGGACACACGAAGCGCTTCTCGCCGGTGTGTGTGCGCAGGTGCCGCTGCAGCTCGTCGGAGCGCGTGAAGCTCTTGCCGCAGAAGAGCCAGTTGCACACGAAGGGCCGCTCGCCCGAGTGCCAGCGCAGGTGCGCCTTCAGGTGCGACGTCTTGCCGTAGACCTTGCCGCAGCCCGGGATGTGGCACACGTGCTGCTTCTTCTTGCCCGGCTCGTCCCCGGAGCCGCTGGAGGACTGGCAGTTGGGGCAGCGGCAGCGGCGGCAGCGGCGGGCAGTGGCCAGAGGAGACTTGGTGTGCAGGAGGGCGGCGATCTGGCTCTGGTACTGCGCGAAGTCCGTGTGTCCCAACACCAGACTCCTCTGGAGCGGGAAGCGGTGGGGCGCGAGCGTGGACGCGTGGTTCACCGCGTTGCCCTGCTGGAGGCTCCACCACGGGATGTCCTCGCCCGTGTTGGGGGACAGCTGTCTCTGCTGCTGCTGGTGCACCAGGCCCGAATGGCCCGCCACGAAGCCCGGCATGGCGGGCGGGATGGGGGTGGGCGCCGCGTACGTGACGGCCGGGACGTAGGTGGGGGGGCAGGTGGACTGCATGGAGCACGGCAGCATCTTGACCGGGGAGAAGTCGTACGGGTACGCGGGGTCGGCCGGCGGGGTCAGCGGCAACTCATGGTGGGACGTGTAGGAGCCCTGCAGGTGCGCCGCCAGCTGCTGTTTGGAGGATAGTCCGAACGAATTGCCGGGAAGCGTGGACGGAGGACTCGCCTCGTTACTCCACGGGTGGAAAATCCGCGAAGGGGATCCGAGCGCGCTTTCGTACGGGACCTGGAGGAAGTCCGCCGGGCTGGAGCCGTGGTGGTGATGATGGTGGTGATGGTGGCCGATCCGGTTACACGTAGCCGCCAAGAGCGCCAGCGGGGAGTGTTTGGTGTTCTCCGGCGAGGAGTTGGGAGTGCGGTCCTGGATGGGCAAGAAAGAGGCATTTTAGGACGATCTAAAGTAGTGCGATCTTAGATCGCCTCAAAAAAAAAAAAAAAAAAAAAAAAAAAAAAGTCGGAGGCACAACTTTACCGCGTGGATTCTTCATCAAAAACTCTAGATGCCCTACAAATCTGTTTTTATTTACATGCTCACAAAAGAGAGCTCCCCAAAGCGAAGAGCACGATAACATTGCTGCCAACATAAACAAGTTCTAGTTTAGTACTTTAATGAGAAAGAAAGAAACACTTCCAGTAATTTGTACACCCCAAAAAAAAAAGTTCGCACGAACCTGCAGAAATGCTTGGAGAGTGTCGTTTCTCAGCACTGCCACTGCAGCCATGGCAAAGTTTCTGCCTCCTCTCTTCTTCTCCACAGTCTCCGAGCTGAGGGTTCAGAGCGCTGCAGAAATGACAGGAAAAGCGTCTTCTCATGGAAAAGTGGAGCCCCGGCGCTTCCTCTCCTCAAGATATCCTTGGACTATCTGAGGACTGAAGGATCACTTCTTAGGATTTGATAAGGACTTTGGTGGGCCGCCAGCCAGTCAGGAGTAAGATTTATTACTTTGAAGTTTGCCGCTGCCCAATCATCAAAGAATAGCGGCTCTTTGAGAGGGGGAAGCAAATCCTTTGAATCCACAAAGCTCCTATGGTGTGTTTGTTGGTCTGGATAAAAGGGCTGATTATTAGGGGGGATGGGAAGGGTGGAGATAAAGGCGGGACAATTAATGAAGTAATCACTATGTGGGAAATGTATATACACAAATAATTGGATTTTCTTGATCAAAGACCCCTCGCCGCCTGGAGACCCCCGTATTGGATGCCGGAGTCACCCGATCCTCCTTTTTGTAATTAAGGATTTGTAGCGTGGCCCGTTGTGACAATGCCACCGTGTTATCTCGAGAGATCTCTTGGTTCGGGCGTGTTGGATGGATTCACGAGGGGGAGTCGAAGGGGATAATGGGATTCAACTCAAAAGTTCATAATCATCCCGAAAGCTTTTTTCCCACCCTCTTTGTTTCAGCTGAAAATAAACGAAACATCTAAAGAATCCAGAAAACAGATTCATATTCAGACCACATTAACCTCAGACTGAGCAGCATTAAGGCAACTTTAGTAACTCTATAAAGGCAGAAGACACTAATTAATGTTCATTACATTGCTTAGAATGTCACGTATTGCCAAAGACATGATCAAACATTTTGCACAAAGCACAGCAGCTTTGTTTGACAGCTTTGGGCCATCTCTTACAAAATACAATTAAACTCCATTAACATTAATTGAAGTGAAGAAATGCCTCCACATTATCACAGCCTAATTGAAACTGATTCAAAACAGAACTAAGGATCCTTTAGTCGTTTACTTGTCAAGTGATTGAGGTGTCATAGTTGGCAAACTTGGCTAATTAAAGGTGTGGAAGTGACTAAAGCAGGATGATGTCTTATTTTGACATTTCCTGAAGAGTCAAGCCACTGGGAGATGTGTGAAAGAGGGAGGAGTTCCCAATCTTTAGAAAAGTGGAAACACTTTTCCGCCCCCTCCCACTGCTCCGCCTAAAGCTCCTCAAGACTTTATCTATGTGGGCAATTGAACCTCAGTGACCTTTAGACACTTTAACCTATAAGGCTGTGAGTGATAGAGCTTGCTCTAATATACTGACCATATATACTGTCCTGACCAACAGCACACTTTATTGAATAAAAAATAACTCCAGTCAGAGAAATGTTAAAGTAGGTAAAATCAATGAAAAAAAACAAATCACACATTTCTTCAAATTGGCCTGGACAAGAACAAAGGTTGAAGTAAATTATTTTAGTTTTAGTTTTCTACAAGAGCCACTACTGTCTCCCCAAAGTTTGCAGTTGCTGATTTTGAAGTGGATCAGTTGCTTTGAAGGGATTAACACTCCTAGTCCTCTCCCATGGCTCTGGACACAGTCATGGGGCAGAAGAGGGTTCCTGCTGGGCCCAAAGGCTATCTCTGTTTTCCTGCAACCCACAGAGGATTATCAAGGATGCCCAACATTTCAATTTGTCTATTATTTTTTCTCCACCTTTTACTATGTAGAGAGCCACACTTAAATTCGCAAAAAAAAAAGAAAAAGAAGAAAAAAACCAATTTAAAAAAAAAAAATCCTTGAAGTTCTTTTATGTTGGCCACTTGATCATTAGGATCTCTACACAATGTGTGAATATACTAATCCCTAGATCATTTTACATATAAAAGTTTTTAGTGATAAAAAAAAAAGTGAACACTCTTAAAGAGATCATGCTAATAATTAACGTATGATAAAGATTTCAAAACAATTTTGAGCAAGCTTCAGTAAATTTTAAATTAAGTATTAATTCTGGCCATAAATTAGCAAGCATCTGAAAAACAAAACGAAAAAAAAAAACTTTATTTTTCATAGATGATGTGGTACAGCACACAATGCAATTGGTGACATCAGGCAAGAAACAGCTAACAGTACACACATTCACACTCAAATCCCATTTCTACAAAAAGTGTCCTCACTTAAAACGTGTTTAAACTTTTTCCATCTTTCACCGCTTCACTAGGCTGAAGTGAAAGCATACGTAAGGTGGGATAATTTAAACTACAAGCTTAGTCATTTAGAAAGCAGAACTGCACTTTTTTACTGAAAGCCCAGTCTCACAGGCGTTATACTTTTTAGAGCTTCATACAGAATCAAAGTCAACATCCAGTGACATTTACATTAACTAAATTAAAACAATGCAAATCAGTAATAAAAAAGGAGAAATGTCACTAAACTAAAGTGAAAGAACACAATAAGAGTACACACAGAATCCTTTTTACAGTTGGCAATAATAATTTAATCTCAGCATTAAACATGGAAAGGCTTGCCATTCACATTGATTAAAAAACAGATCTCAGACTTTAAAACCTTCGTTATCGCTATTATCCAAAATATACAAATCAGTTATAAGAAAGTGTTAAAATAATAAATATTTTAATTGTGTCCCACCATTGACTGTAATACATAGTTATTGATAAGAAACTGAACAAGGCGATCTGTGAGAGAGAGAGAGAGAGAAAGAGAAAATTTATTAATCATGAAATAATGAAAAACAAGAGAAATGGCCACTACATTTTCTTGATTTAAAAAGATGAGAAATAAGCTTAAACTCACTTCAAGTGGCAGTTTTACTGAATGGAACTACACATATGGTTGATTCAAAATAAATAAATTAAAGCACTTTATTTTGAGACACTCTCTTTTAGACAGGTCAAAGTGAATAAATTGTCTTAAGTTTTCATGTTCTCTGGACAGACTGCAGAAAAAAAAAGAAGAAAGAAAAATTGGTTCCACATCTGTCTCCCACTCAAGAAAGGGAGCACGGGAAAGAGAGAGGCTGAGCAGGAAAGATAGAAAGAGAGAGAGAAATGAGAGAAGAGAGAGAAATGCTCGGGGCTACTGGGTACTTGAGCCGCTGTAATGGTGTCTCGTATGAGAAAACATCTGTGAATTTCCTCAGTGATCTACAACAAAGTCTAACTCAGAGCAGTCACTCAGCGAGTCTTTGAAGTCCCTGCCTGACAGAAAGCTGCCATTGTACTCAGCCTCCAATGCACTGCAGCCCAACTCCACACTCCCCAGTCTCTAACATTTTCCCCTGAAATCTGATAGGGCTGCCTCTCTTCATGCTGCCAGGCAAAGGCAAGGCATTTAAAGGCCTAGCTCAGGCGGTGTGCAGACAGGCCGGGGGTCACGAGAGGAGGGAGAGGTCAGCATCCCAACAGCAGCCCCGGCGCTGTGTGTGGCAAATCAGCCATCAGCTGCTGGGGGCTGTCAGCGCAGGGTAATTGCTGGGGTCACATTCTGCCTTCCTCAGGTTGATCAGGTTTGCATTACACAAAATAGTGAATGCGATTCTCAAATCTTCCCATACATTTGTAGAATAATATTTAAAGGCAACTAATACGAGTGTTTGTCCTTGAGAATAAGCGAGACCCCCCGGTTGCTGAATTATTAAACCGTTTCATTTGGAATACAGAGTTATTTCTAATTACTTCTCACAAAAAAGGACCCCCTACTCTACAAACAGAAAACTATAGTGATTTGCTTTCTTTTATATGAAAGCTTTAATCACTAGGTACAGCACAGTGGTGCATCAAATCCACATTCCAAAAATAAAAGAAAGATAAAGAAAGCTGACTGCTACAAAGCTTTAACACAATTCTTTTGTTACATTACAGCCCACAGACCCAACAACCCACACCACTTTACTAAGTAACATCATTATTGTGCTAATAATAAAAATGTTCAAATTTGTTATTTTTACCCTTTAGAACCATAATCTCATTGGTTCATGGATGTGGTGAGAGAAGACATGCAGGTGGTTGGTTTGAAGGAGGAAGATGCAGAGGACCGGAAGAAATGGAGACGGTTGATCTGCCGTGGCGGCCCGTAAACGGGAGCAACCGAAAGAAAAAGAAGAACCATAATCTCATTATAATGTAGTTCGGAGAGTGAAACACAGGCCTTTTGTCTCTTACAAAGAATCAGATAATTGATGCTTATCCAAAATGAAGATAATGGAGTTGATCAAGTTTTGAGTATAAGAGGGTGAGCAATCAACTCATGAGAAACTACATAGCTGAGACTTAAACTGCAGTAATGCAGAATAGAGTATGTGGAGGTGAACGTGGTGGGCTGTATGCGTAGCTGGAGGAGTTTCTCTCGGCCGCTCCTCCTGACGGTGGGGGACAGATTTTCTGCTTTGCCTTCCTGATTCTAAACGGGGCCTGAGCCTTTCTTGCTGAGCGCACCCAACCCGCATTTACTCAATGGCAGCTGCTCACTCCATCTGGGAGGGCTTCAGCAAGGCCAAACAAAACAGGTTACACCTTCGGCCATGCCAAGTCCCGTAGCCTCCTTCAGTCCGTACAAACAACAGGGGCTAATCGCAATTTCACGCTCTGATTTTCTCCAGAGCTCCCTCCAACCCCCACAGGCAAAGAAACGTTAAATAAGCTAATTTTCAGGGGAGACTGGGTACATGCTCACCCATATGGTCATATGAACTGGTACAATAAAGTGCTGCTCTACTTCAACCCAGGACCAGCAAGGCCATTACATTCATATTTTATATAATAGACACAGCTTATTACCTGGGTGTGCAAACGTCATCCTATGTCTCAGCATCAACTCTGTAAGCACTTCCTTAAAAGAAGTGAAGTAGCGTTTGGGGCAGAGCCCACACAAACTCTTCAGGGGTCTTACTTTTTATCCCTTTTTGTATTCACCCAGTGGTCATGCAAATGTGGGTAATTCAGTGGTACATAGAAAGCCCTCAACAAATTGCAGGTGTTAGGAAGCCGAAACAAAGGCCACTACAACCCCTAATGGCATCTCCCATCATTAGCAACTCTTTGATGTGCGTACTCCACACTCTCTTTTATCTCCTTCCCCTTCTCTCTCTCTCTTTCTCTTCATTAATGCAGTCTATAGGGAGGGTCCTTTGACACAGAGCCCCCCCACACATCTGACATCTGTTTGGCTGTTACGCCTGTCCTTCACTCAGGCATCAATCACTGCATGAGGTTAAGAGCACCACAGCCTAATCTGCTGATATCCTAAACCTACCTGTTCATTCAGCTCTAAAGAGAGACAGCAGGGATGCACTGCATAGACGACTTGCACAAAGCTCGTTCTTTAAGCTTCATCGTACCTGTGCGATTATACTGCAGTGTTTGCTTGGAGCTTTGTAGGGAACATTTAACAGCAACTTCACGCATGTATATAAGTGTGTGTGAGTGTGTGTGCGCACACGTATCAATAGCAGGTTACCTGCTTTACATCTCAGCAGGTCTGAAAGAGAAGCTTTAGAAACACTGCTATTCAAACTCTCTCTTTGAACTCTGGAGGATATAGAGGCAGGACAATGCAAGTCTATTTGTGTTCATCCTTTGAAGTCTGCCCTCACTATTAATGTGAGACAGAGTATCCTGTCTGACAATAAATACTTTTCTACCTTCCACTGAAGGATTATGCCTCTGAAATATGTGAAAGGTGGTGCAATGCTTTTAGTGCAACATATGAAACACAGTTTAAAACAAACAGGTAAAATTGGTGCAGTAATATCAGTGTTGCACAATGCAGACCACCTTTTTTGGTTGTCAGCAGCTCCAGATGCACATGGTTCTTTAATAAGAAGAAAACAAAGGGCAGTCATGCTTTTATGGTGGGGTATTAAAGAAAGCAGGTGCGAGATCCATTTGGTTTTCTTCATTTGGGCCTTCAGTGGAAGGGCTAGGCTAGTGAAGCTCTTATAGTTACTTTTGTTGGTTAAAAAAAGGCAATGTTGCCTGACAATGTAAAGGTACAATTTCACAAGTGCTTGGTGCACAAAGTGATCTCACAGTCTACTTTATGTTATATAAAGCAGTGCCATGCTCAACTAATTTGCAAGTCTCTGATTGCTTTTATAGGACATTGGTTACCCAGGACCCATGGCAACAAGAGGGAAGAAACTAGTGAAAGGGGAACTCCACCAAGGCACTTCAGTGGCTTTCACTGAGACAAAAAAAACTTGAGAGCTTTTTCCAAATTGATTTCCATGCCAAAGCAGGGCCAAAATAATCAAGGGAGCAAGATCTCCGTTAACGGATTTCGTGTAGTTTAAAGAGACACTCGCGGCTGTTAGAGTGACCTATTTCAGACCGAGAGCTTCTGAGAGACAGAATATTCTCAGACAGGGAATAATGCACAAGGAATATTCTAATTACCTCTCGATCCAGAGAGACCTCAGAAACACTGGACACAGTGGGCAGCAATTATAATTGGGTCTTCAGAAGAGCACCCGCACTCACACACAGAAGACTGCTCACTATATTAATAGAAGCACCATGTTATTGTGCACTACTTTTGGTGTCCAGATGTTTGGATGATCAATCTTAAACATTTGAGTGACCAGTAGCCATTTGTGTATAACTTCCTGCAGTAACAGCCTTTATTTGAAGAAAATGTTAACTCTGAATAGCAACCTGCTCTAAGGTCAAGTTTATTGCAACATCTTTAAGATCTGAACAAATGTTAATTTTATAGCGCTAATAACTTTAATAGCCTGAGTGAGACTTCACTCTCATTCAAACTACTAAGCTTGCAAACCTTTCTAGAGAGAGAGAGAGAGAGAGAGAGAGAGAGAGAGTGAGTGAGAGAGAGAGTGAGAGAGAGAGTGAGAGAGTGAGAGAGAGAGAGTGAGAGAGAGAAAGAGAGAGAGGAACTCTCAGTCCCATCACCATTTCTATAAAGATCAAAATCTATGCCTGGGCCCTGGGGTGTCAACAAAGGAAGATGAAGTAAATGATATGCAAATTGAAAAAACAGCACCACAAATCTACATGCCAACACAGCTTTGCCCTACACATCTGAGCAGGGAAAAAACACATGTTTCTGCTGATATTTCACAGAGCACTTTATTTTTTCTTCCCTCCCCACTACCACCACAGCAGCATTTCATCAGTGGAGGTGTTTGGATATGGACGATGATGAACGCAGCAGAGGAGGAAGTTTCCGGATGGATTTTGAGATGCACCACAATCATAACAGCCTTATCTCTGCACTGGAGCTGTCTCTGTGTCTCTCTCTCTCTCTCTCTCTCTCTCTCTCTCTCTCTCTCTGAGAGGGGGATCAAGAGAGATGAAGCTGGTTATCTGACTCCTTAAGGAGACCTCGATTTAATAATTTTATCGTTATTAGTTTTTGATAAGCTACATTTAATGAAAGAAGGCTATCAGAAATCTAAATTACAGAATAGACATTGTAAGACTTCCTGAACTTTCTAAGTGGATAGGAGGCTTTGAAATGGAGATATGGACTGACTCGATAAGGGCACACACATGCCCCAGAGGGAAGCATGGGAGGTCCACTCACTATGAAGGTCCTACTCTCTGCTTTACATTTACTACTTTTCTCTGCTGTGGTCATTAAGATGATCTTCCATATGGCCCAAAGAACCAACCTTGTAGTCAGCCTTGTAGTGATTTCCTAATATGTATGTTCCATTTTATCTCTCTTTTTGTGCGTTTTGGACACTGTGCAAGAAAATATAACGTTTCACATACTGAAGTCACATACAGTCCGTATTGTGTGGACTTCAGTGCTAAAACGTAGTTGTATATGAACTTTTATGATGGTGGGTAGACAGACAAGGCAGTCTTAAATAGTAGCAAGAGGCAGCAAAAGACACAAAAACAGTGTGTTCCTTCTTTAGGATAGGTCACGCTGCGAGTTTAGAGATGGATTACATAGTGACTCTAAACTATGTTTAGAGATCTCAATAGAATCATGTATGTTTCTTGCTAAGAGTGTGTTTCAGTTAGTCTGGCAGTGTCTGTCTTTCTGTAGATCAGCAAAGGGAAAGAATGAGTAAAGAAAGCTGGAAACAAAGTCACATTAAAGCAAATTCCTCTGAACTCTGAAACAAAAATACTCCTGATGTTCTACATGAATCTGGAATCTCCTGGGCCACAGTGTGCATGCTCACCCCCTCCTACCACAAAATGATAATTATCATTAAATTCTGTATTTCTTCAAAATCAGGAGCATGTGTCATTTATTTGTCACTTTTGCCTTAAATCCCAAAACAACAGAGAGAGATGAGGATGAGAATGAGAGAGAGAGAGCGAGAGAGAGAGCGAGCGAGAAAGAGTTTAATTTGCTCTGTTCCAGGCTCTAGTGTTTTTGTCTCCAATGTAGAGAAGTGAAAGTATTACTACAAGAAGCAGCTGATAGGGCTGCTGGGGCTGACTAAGCACTCTAATTGAAAAATAAATGGCATGTCTTTTTAAGTAAGTGTTTTTTTAGTTCAACCACTTTAATTCTGCTTGAGCACAAATTTCTAAACAAAGACAGCATTGTGCTGGTGTGAAAGAGATAAACACATGGTTTTTATGGGAAAAATGCTGAATAAAAATACTTTTTCTAGATTTCTGTATATCTGCAGGAACAAAACTTATATTGCCAATAAAGTGAACTGAACAAGGAAAAAAAACAACAAAAAAACAATAACTTTCAAGGTAAATTACTGAAACAAGATTCTGTGCAGTTCTGAACCATTTCCATTATTCCCTGTGTCACTTTGATACAGTAAAAACAGCACCTGCTATTTTCAAATTTTGCAAAAAAAAGTGTGTATAGATATAACATTCTGTGAACAGGTCGAAATTGCAGTCTAAGAGGCACATGTGTCTTTATGACTTTTTATTCATACAGAACATAAATCTGATGTTTATGCAATTCAGCTGACAGCTATCTATTCACTAGGTATGATCACAGCTGGGATTTAGTTCATTAGGACATTCAGAAACTGGATTTACTCTGCACTAGATGAGCTTAAACATTATTTGAGAGGGACTTCATATATATGTGTATGCATGTATTTGTGAGTGCGTATGCGTGTGCATATGTTGGCACACTTCACCTTCTGTGGCCTAGGCTGAAGTTCAGGTTGAGGCACAGCAGCATGCACTACTGTCAGCTCTGACTGACCAGCGCTGCTCTGGACAGTGGTGGAGCTGGAGCAGGGCCAGAGGGATGAGGAGGAGGAGGAGGAGGTGAAGAGAAGTCTTCCTCAGGGATAGACTCCACTGCAGAGAGCAATTTATAATACTCATCCTCACCATCCAGTAGTTTGATTTGCCTGATATAACAGATAACAGTGAAAAAAATGAAGAAAGAAAAAAAAAAAGAAAGAATAAAAAAGGGCCAAAAAAAGAAGAGTAAATATATATTTGAAAAAGAAAGAGTGAGATGAGAAAAATGGGGGGAAAAAAAAAAAAAAAAGGTTAGACTGCTCTCACGTGAATGTTACTCTTTATTTTCCTCCAGGGAGAAAGAGCGAGTAAATGTTAATCCTTTAAATGGAAGCACTGATAGCCAGCATGGATGATAGAGACAGAGGGGAAGGGGAGGGGGGCATTAATACTCATCCCTTTAAACCAACCTGGCACACTGAAACAGGCTTTAGTTTAGAGATAGAGAGAGGAAGTGTGAGAGAGCGAAAGAGAGAGAGGTCACATCCTGTATCTCACAATTAAAATTTGCATTCATGTACAATTTTTCTTCCCTCCCAAGAATAATAGAAAAGCGAGAGCTATTTAAAAGCCTCTTATTTTGAGCTCTGAATTTACATTAGCAGAAAACAAAATCCGTCTCTCGATCCTCACTTCCACAAAGGGCCTGTTCTGTTTAGATATGGGGGTGAGGAGAAAGTAGGAAAGGCAGCTATTTACCCAAGTTTTCTGGGCTTCCTCTTGCTCCCCTGGTAATCTAGAGTTCTCTGTAGAGAAGACACACAAATGCGCACACACACGCACACACACAGCACAGAGTCAGAGAGTCAGAAAAGACGAGCAAACGAACGAATGCGAGAGAGAATCATTAATTTTTAATTCAAAGTGATTTTGTGTTGAATGTGAGCAGATGCTGATAATATCAGAAGTCACAGCATAATTTTTTTTGATCAAAGAGGGCTGGGGTGAGCCTGATGAAGCATGCATCTTGCTTGGCTTTGATAAACCACATCAATTATTCACCGTGAAGGCAGACATCCTCACATGAAAGCAACAGATAAAGAGCAGAAGCCCATGCTGGAGACAACAGACGAGGAGCGTGGGGGTGGTGGTGGAGGGGGAGGCCGGGGCGGCTCGGGGGTCTGGCACAGGTACCTTTAATTGTATTATCATCTGGAAACAAAGTCGGACAAAGGGCTTTATTTGGGCTTTGAACTCACATTGAGCTGGTTGTAGTAAAGACTGTCCTCCGGGCTGTTGAGAAGCTTGGGCTGCTGGCCTCGGCGCCGAGGGGCGCGCTGCTGCACCTTCACTGCTGGACCTGAAGGGGAAACACACACGGATCAGCAACACACTGCCGAGAGTGACACGTCTCCCACTGAGCTCCCCCACAGAAATCGCATTAAAACAGCATCGCAACAAACTGACAAACAACATGAACACACTGTATGCATTCACACACACATCCAAGCTTACAGTCAAGCCACTCCTATAGAGCCTAGTGAGGAGACAGTCATAACACTCATATTTGCACATAAGTAGCCAAAGGCTCTTTTGATATTGGTACTGGTTATACTATACATTTCAGAAGATGAATGCAAACGACTTATAAAAATGTTCATCATCAGGTTATTATTTAGCCTTAATAATTACGTCACTTTTTCATTTTTTCAATTCTAAAAAAAGGCTTCAAAAAATACCTTTGTATCACTCAGCAGGTGGTGATGGCTGCTCGAACAGTTACAGTATCTAATTAATTAGTCATTTAAGCACACTTCAATTTAGTAACTATTTCCATTAAAAATAATTTTCTGGCCATAGACAGAATAGCATTAGCTGTCAATGGAAAGCATGCTCATATGCCAACCCAGACCTGAAGATCTACAAGAACTTTCTGAAGTTTCAGACAATTTGTGCTTAGTAGTTTTGAAGGCTAGAGTTAGTGAAGTGAAAATAATAATGTCCTTTTCTGTAACCCTTTAAAAAACAGAATCATCGATAGAATATGAAAAATAGTTTCAGACCATACGCAAGGAGAAATCTTAGCTGTGTGAAGAGCCGTATGAACCTGTCTTGTGGGCTGAATTCGGGCGCCAGGGCCAATGGATTGAGAGTTCTCTCCCATGTGTACGTTACTGCTGTTCATAGAAGTCAATGCTTTAACTGTTACACTGACACAAGAGGAACCAAAACTCACTGTACAAATGTTATTCCATATCATGATTAATCAATTCCACAACAATAAACCCAGGGTACTGCAACACCGCGATTCCTAATGTATTAACATAACATAGCTCATTTATAGACACATGTTTCAAGTCAAAGATTACATATGAGAAACTACACGTTTGGGTAATTATATTCAAATTGAATGTTGAAGATACAGTGCCAACCTTGACTCTGAAACTGAAACAGCCCATAGAGGCTAATCTCACTTTTTTTCTTCTCCATGATCCTGTTTAAAGAATGTTCAAAGTGCCCATTTGCCAAGTCCTATTCAAATAGCAGCATGTGCTTATTACAATATGTCCATGATTCTATGATCTGACAGTTGAAAATTCAGTGGGTTTACAATTATTGCAGATCAAATAGCATGTCAGGGAAGCAGCGGAACTCTCGCTACATCTCATGTTCACTTTTAACATTTCTGATCCACAAAAGCAGCCAACTAAAATCCGGGACACCTTTACAAGGCAGCATGTATATTTAATGCCTGATCCTGTTTCATCTTGAAGCCTTCGTGTTAGCACAGACAGGCCTCTTCTGCTCATCATCTTTCCGGATCCTTCCGCCAAAGCACTGTTCAGTAACTCACAGTTACAGCAGAACTCAGAGGAGAGCTAACTTTGAACAGGCATCGTCACATCTCAATCCTGCTTAGACTTCAAAGGTAGGAGGTTTCTCGCGCTCTTCCTCTCTCTCACTGACTTTTTTAGTGTAATTTCATTGTGCATGAATTTCACTTACTCATGTCCTAGTAAAGAGTGAAGAGAGTTGCGTGTCTGTATCTATGCGGTTATAATAGCTGACTTGGATATCATCAGGGCAGTGTTTTGAATCAGAGCACAATTACAAATTACAACTCTCTTAGTGATATTCAAATATGACTAGAGACTCTCACCTTTTTCGACATCCTAGAACTGTGATTATCCAGAGATTAAGAAATAAATAGATAGATAAATAAATAAGTAAAACAAAATACACATTTTTTTTAAAATTATGTTTTTAATATTTTCTTTATATATCATAATTTATCTCAATGATCACAAATTTGATCATAGAAGCCAGACTTTATTAAAGTGTACTGTTAATGAATAGTTCTCCAGGCCTCCAGAAGGACTTTCAGTGTTTCTGGCTCTCATTTTCAGTCAAGTCCCTGTATCTGACCAATTGCAAAGGCAAAAAGTGTGGAATCATCATGACAGAGAACGTAACAATGGCCAGGCAATGCCCAAGGAAGAGCTTTGGAATGACCTTCAAGAAGTCTGGAGAACTTTTCCAGAAGACTCTTTAAAGAAACTACTCGAAAGCTTTCCTAAGAAAGTTCAGGCTGTGTTGAAGAATAAAAGTGACCTTGGCAAATACTGATTGTACCTATGGTCTCATTTTCTTTCTAAATAGAAAGAGATGAGGAATGGTTAAAGACTTTTTTCACAGTACTTTATAGCATATCAAACAAATCTTGATTCACATAGTCTGGTATTCACATAGTCTGGTGCAAGTATGATGGCAAACAGACGGCAGCGGTGGCCTAGTGGTGAGGGAGTTGCCTCTAGATCGGAAGATTGTGGGTTTGATTCCCTCACTGGTAGGTTGCCCTGAGGTACCCCTGAGCAAGGTACCATCCCAGTCACTGCTCCCCGGGCACTTTCAATAGCTGCCCCGGCTGCATGTGTGTGTATGGGTGAAACGCAGAGGTTGAATTTCGTTGTGTTGTGCTGCGTTGCGTTTCACAATGACAAGAATAATCACTTTCAAAAGTGCTTTTCATTTAATTAAACAGTGCCTAGTATTAGGAATGAACCATTAAGGGGTATATTAATAACCTTTGAGTTGAATCACTTATCATTTGAATCATTAATCACCATTCTTAAAACTACCAACAGCACAGAGATAAACAAATCAGCCACAAACGAGGGACTGTTAGGAGGAGAAACACTCTTAACAAGGTTTGAAAAACAAACTTCATATTTCCCATGATATTACATCAAAGTACAAAATCTAATGTAATCACGTCTGGCAGCCTTGAACACTTCACTTAGGGCCAATCTGATCCATTTTTCAAACACAAATCTGCATATTTGCTTACAGTGATCATACGATGGAGATTATTCTACACTGTGTGAACAATTGAACACTTATTCCTCCCAGAAAGAGACCTCTAAAATCACAAAATCTAACAAGCTCCATGTCACCTTAAATCAAATAATGCTGGTTTACAGTCAAGCTAAAATCACGTACTTGCATAATATTTTACATATGCAGGCGTATTACTTATTAGGTTGAAGCATGTGGAATTCCACTTCTTAAGTAATCTTTAGTTGGGAAAGTGACCATTAATTAGTGTGAAGCACACCACAGCACCACAAATAAATGCTTCTCTGAATTTGACCCGTTTACCATATTAAGCAGTTATTTGCTTAAGGGTACCTCAGTGTAGCCTACTGGTCTGTGACACAAACCCTTCCATTATGGTGTCAGGCACCTAAACAAGGGTGGTGGTGGTCTAGCAGTAGGGTACTTGCCTGTGGACCCCTGGATCAAGAGGTCCCAGGTTCGAGTCCCACCTCTAGCCCTACCACCACTGGGTGCCTGAACAAGACCCTTAACCCTGAGTTGCTCCAGGGGTACAGTCCCTGTAATTAGAACATGGAAGTCGCTCTGGATAAGAGCATCTACTAAATGCTGTAAATGTAAATGTAACCACTGAGCCCCGACTGCTCCGATTATCTTAATGTAATTACCTCTCACTTGTAGCTCAGAGCAATGAGCAGAGAAATTCTGTTAAGTCTGTGTATCCTAAATTTTAAAACTAAATTACATCAGTATTCAATTTAAATATGCCCACATTACTGATGTGCATATAAAGAATAAAAACCATCATTTATATCTTTGCTACAGTATCTCACAAAAGTGAGTACACCCCTCACATTTTTGTAAATATTTTATTATATTTTTTCATGGGACAACACTGAAGATATGCTACTTTGATACAGTGTAAATTTGCTGTCCTCTCAAAATTACTCAACACACAGCCATTAATGTCTAAACCACTGGCGACAAAAGTGAGTACACCCCTAAGTGAAAAATGTCCACAATGTGCCCAATTATCCATTTTCCCTCCCTGGTGTCATGTGACTCGTTAGTGTTACAAGTTCTCAGGTGTGAATGGGGAGCAGGTGTGATAAATTTGGTGTAATTGCTCTCACACTCTCTCATACTGGTCACTGGAAGTTCAACATGGCACCTCATGGGAAAGAACTCTCTGAGGATCTGATGGCCTAGGCTGTAAGAAGAACAACACCCTGAAACTGAGCTGCAGGTGGCCAAGACCATACAGCGTTTTAACAGGGCAGGTTCCACTAAGAATAGGCCTCGCCATGTTTGACCAGAAAAACTGAGTGCACATGCTAAGCGTCATATCCAGAGTTTGTCTTTTGAAAATAGACGCATGAGTGCTGCCAGCATTGCCTCAGAGGTTGAAGGGGTGGGGGGGTGGGGTCAGCTTGTCAATGCTCAGACCATACGCCGCACACTGCATCAAATTGGTCTGCATGGCTGTTGGCAGAACTGTCTGCATTGTTGCATGGCTGTTGGCAGAAGGAACTTTTAAAGATCTTTTATCTTTAAAATCAGAAGGAATTTTGAAAGCCCGCAAACAGTTTGCTGAAGACGAGCAGACTAAAGACATGGATTACTGGAACCATATCCTATGGTCTGATGAGACCAAGGTGAATTTATTTGGTTCAGATGGTGTCAAGCATGTGTGGTGGCAACCAGGTGAGGAGTACTACGACAAGTGTGTCTTGCCTACAGTTAAGCATGGTGGTGGGAGTGTCATGGTTTGGGGCTGCATGAGTGCTGCCTGCACTGGGGAGCTACAGTTCATTGAGGGAACCATGAATGCCAACACGTAACGTGACATACTGAAGCAGAGCATGATCCCATCCCTTCGGAAACTAGGCCGCAGGGCAGTATTCCATCATAATAACGACCCCAAACACACCTCCAAGACGACTACTGCCTCGCTAAAGAAACTGAGGGTAAAGGTACTGGACTGGCCAAGCATGTCTCTAGACCTAAACCCTTTTGAGCATTTGAGGAGGAGCACAAGGTCTCTAACATCCTCCAGCTCCGTGATGTCCTCGTGGAGGAGTGGAAGAGGATTCCAGTGGCAACCTGTGAAGCTCTAGTGAACTCCATGCTCAAGAGAGTTAAGGCAGTGCTGGAAAATAATGATGGCCAAACAAAATATTGGCACTTTGGGCACAATGTGGACATTTTTCCCTTAGGGGTGTACTCACATTTGTTGCCAGTGGTTTAGACATTAATGGCTGTGTGGAGTTATTTTGAGGGGATAGCAAATCTACACTGTTATACAAGCTGTACACTGAATATTTTACATTGTATCTAAGTGTCATATCTTGTGTTGTCCGATGAAAAAATATAATAACATTTACAAAAATGTGAGGGGTGTACTCACTTTTGTGAGATACTGTACATTACTCTCATAAATCATGCGTCTGAGTATGAATAATAAAAAAAAAAAAAAACCAAAAAAACACCACATTCCAGTCTAATTGAATGTTCAGTCATTCTTAAACCTGCTGTTTCACTAGGGTACAAATACGAGGGGTGACAGAGGCCAAAGTCACATACTTGCTCTGCACAAACATTCCCCAGTGATACCACAGTCATCCATGGACAGGAGGTACACTCTGCACAGTCTGGGCGGGGTTGGGCCAAGGACCAAAGGTTATGTGTAACACCATGAGCAAGGTAACATTCCCGTCATTGCTCCCTGGGCGCTGAACATAGCTAGCCCTGTTGCCTTGTGTGTATGGCTTAAATGCAGAGGATGTATTTTGCTGTGGTTCACTGTGTTGTGTTCCAAAATGGCAAATAGTCACTTTCACTTCACTTTTATTCACTCATTGCTAGCTGATCCTAATGTTTGTGTGCAGATGTAACAGAATTGGTAATTATTGTTCTCATTTGCTCTTGCTCTCCAATTATATATTAGGGACATTTCAAAAAGGGTGTGGTGGATGGACTGGCTTTGGATCAGACGAAGCACATGCTAGCCTTCACTCACCTAGCGAGGGTAGAATTTTACAACAAATTCTACAAGTCCCAGCTAGTGGGTGAAATTGGACATACCTACATTTGGGGGAAAAAAAACAAAAACCAAAAACAAAACGGCACCACATATAGATTCAAGAAAAATAGTTTTTACAATAAGACTGAAGTTTTTCTTTTTTTTAATCCTTCTTTAGAGGAGAATAACCATGAGCTTTTTTTTTTTTTTTTTGGCGGGCCAAAACGAGGGAAATGGGCAAATTGGGCAACCCTGCTATATATTCTCCAATCTCATGAGAAGTTATGGCAGGAGACTCTTTTTGATCTATCATATGTAAACTGGCTATATATCTTTCATAAGATCAATGTAATGATTTCATAATGTAATGCAGAGTTATTAATCATGTTTTTACATTTTGTTCACCCATTCTATCTTGGTCAAGGGTGCCAATAATTATGGAGATAACTACAGCTGTCGTTGTTCTGTAATCACATAATTGCATTTCATTATTAGAACAGGGTGAAAATGAAACATTTAGCATAAAGGTTTGGCTGTAAAGTGCAGTATAGAGGCGGAGGACAGGTGAGTGTTGAAAGAGGACCCTGGAGGCTGTTGGGCAGAGAAATGGAAAGAGTGAATTGCAGGCAGAAGAGGCGGAGCAGGAGGGAGTTACGGAGGGAGGGAAACAGCTTGAGAGGCTGGGGGTGGTACACTCTGTAGTGGAGAGCTGACAGACACAGACACCCCCCAAAAAAACAAAACAAAACAAAAAAAACCACAAGACACACACAATTCCACTTGTAGCTCTTTGATCAGCTTTTAAACTGCAGCCTGCAGCTATTGCAGTGACCACCATTGATTGATACACACACAAACATAGCCACTTGCTTCACTGTTGTTTCCAGTATCAATGTTTTTTGAGATACTGATTGTGATAAGAAGCATTTTAATCCCTTAAAAAGAAGATTCTATAAGAAGCATCACAATTCACATTAAAATATTTAAATACTTCTTCACATGGACATATTCTTCTTCTCTATGCTGAAGAAACTGGTTCTTTTAATCATAGTTCTAAAATAGTTCAAAAACTAGTTTTAGTCTTTGTGTAGAGCACTTTTTTTTAAAAGCAGTTAATTTATTTTGCACTTTAAATAAATTTTAACTCCAGTGATGTCAGCCTCAAGCTTAGCATGTCAGGCAAAAAGATTTTTTAAGTTGCCAGATGTGTTCTTACACACAATGTTCATAATAATGAAGCATATACATGAAACACATGAAGTTGATACACAGCTTTTGTCAGATTTATGAGAGACCTTTATAAAGACTTGCACTCATATATGTTATTAAGAATCCATCTAAGAGAAGACTGAACTATTATTTTACACAATTACCTACAGACGACTCTGGCACTCAGGGTATGGATGTGTGCACAAGTGTGTATACCTCTTGGTGTGTATTTTTCTCTTATTGGGTGGTAACTTATAACTAGCAAAGGCAACACATATTGCCTACAGTCATTTATTAAGGAGCTATTGATTCGTCTATCAGACAGAGAAAGAAATAAATGAGGAAAAATAGAACAAAACTCCTGAGGTTTGAGTTTGTTATTCAAGCAGCTGCCTTGAATATTGTGAATGTTTGTATGTGATAGATAAAAAGGGGGAGAATTCTTTTTAAAGATAGGTAGGGCTTTCATATTTCAAAGAGACTTTTTTCATGCTATGATTCTCGATGCAACTCTTAAATACCACTTCTTAAATCCCTTGGAAATCTGAACGCTCCTCTGAAACTACATAAAAGAGATGGTAAAAGGGGTTTTTAGCACGTAAACGAGAGAGGCGTATCGATTCCCGTTCCATGAGCATGTGTTGTGATCACCTGATGTGTCCTGGGCCAGGGGAGGCCGCTGTGTTTTTTGTTTGTTCAGATGGAGAAGCTGAAGCACCAAAAGGATTATAAGGAAAAATCATCAGCACACACGCTTTGATGTCTAAATGAGGCATGTGCAGACCAGACCAGAGACTGTTTCTCCATGGCGTACACACACACACACACACACACACACACACACACACACACACACACACACACACAGAAAATAAGGCCATGGACTGTCTGGCACACAAAACTACAGAAGACGCACAGGCCCTGTTGTGTTTAGTATGCACACAAACTCATAGGATCTCAATGCTGAGCTGATATAATTGGACGGTTGAGAAGATCAAGATCAGTTTTTAGATCAGTACCATAACTGCTATAGAGCAAACCCTGTGGGCTTTAAGAACCCACCCAATACATACACAAACATACAAAAACATTCTGCAACTCAGTTGTTGCAACTGTCTATGCTATGACCTTGTCATCGAGAGACTGTAAGATCACAAACCCTGGTGATGCCACAGCCATCCATGGGTAGGAGGCCAAGAGAGCATAACTATCCTCTCTCTATCTAGGACCCCCACACACCCCATGTTTACTTTAAAACTGTGTTCACTTGCTGACTCTGAAATGTATTAGGAATTCACAAGAGTGTTCTAGATTTCCACAGGGGTCTTAAGGATTAAGAAAGCAAAGAAGCAGCTATGATATCTGTGTTTGATGCGTTCATGCTGCTTGAATGTGTGTATGACTGAAAATGGCAGCAAGGATTCCACCCTCTGTAGAGGGTTTCATTGACATTTGTGGAAGGTAAGCAAATGGAGTGCCTCATTAACCAATGTCACAGCAGGATGCATTCAAATCTATGCCACATGCGCTCACAGTTCACAAGAGATCATGTGTTTAGATGAAAAGCTGACAGGTTGAAAAGGCAAGTTGTTCATAACTACCCACAAGAACCAATCGTTCAAGATGATGAACCAGAAGAAAAGTATTTAAAAAAATCTCAGAGTCTGAAAAGGATAACACAACCTAGTTCCTCATATCTCAAAGACTAACGCTTAAGACAGTCCAGCGATGAGCTGTAGTCAAGAACTTGCAGTTAACTACTCCTACTGACATTAAGAGGATTAAAAACAAAGTTGTGGCCAACTTTTCTAAAAAATTCCATGGGTGGGCTGATCACTCCTGTGCATCCAAATCTCACCTAGTGTGTGACAGGCTGGGGGTTAGACTGTTTTAAAAACCAGAAACCGATGAGGTATTAGATATTACAGACAGATGATGAAGACAGGTAAGGTAGCAGAGAGCGAGAGGGCCAGACAGAGAGAGAGAGAGAGAGAGAGAGAGAGAGAGAGAGAGAATTGGGGGTGAGGGGTGGGGGGTAAAGGGAAAGAGGGAGGGTCTTTTGTCTGTTGAACACAAAGTGGGTGTATCAACTGTCTGAGGGTTGTCAGAAAGAGCTCCAGATGTGTGTTAAAGATGGTGACATCAGGAGATGTGATAGAATTGTAGTAAACTAAAACTGCTAACACATTATCTGTAGAATGCTTGGCCTGTATCCCCTGTTGCTACACAAAGCACCAGGTTACTGCATTTGAGATTTATTAGTGAAGCCTTTGAAATGCAGGACCTTCTTTGTGAATCTGAAGTCGGGAGTTAGTTACAAAAATTGTATTTTTTACCTTAGTCTTCTTTTACAGAAAGGAAACAGTTCTTCAAAAATGTTTAGGTCATTTTGTTTTTTAAATAAAATTATGCAGAATTGGATCCTGTTTCATATGCAAATAATGACATACATAGGACATTAGAGTGAAAGTGCATGGAAAATTATACTAAAAGCTTTTATTATAAAATAAATCAAAGAAAGAGGTGGATCAATAAATAAAAACTAAATAAAGTATTTGTTTAGCACAGATTCAAAGTTATTGAAAGTGAAAGTGACAACCCTCGTCATTGCGAGGTCACAGCACAGCAAGCGTGAACCACAACGACATTGGACCTCTGCTTTTAACCCATGCACACAAACACCGTGCAGCAGTGGGCAGCTATTGAAAGCGCCCGGGGAACAGTGACGGGGACGGTACCTTGCTCAGGGGTACCTCAGGGCAGCCTACTTGTGAGGGAATCGAACCCACAATCTTCCGATGCGGGGCCAACTCCCTATCCACTAGGCCACCGCTGCCCCTATTGAAATATGAACGTATTTTCTTATGTGAAGTGAAAAGAGAACGTGACTATATGTCATTGTGAAACAAAGCACGTCACACAGTGAAATACAACAAAATGTATCCTCTGCTTTTACCTCTATACACAACGTGCAGCAGGGGGCAGCTATTTAAAGCACCCGTGGAGCTGTGATGTGGACGGTACCTTGCTCAAGGGAACCTCAGGGCAACCTACTGGTCTGGGATTCGAACCCATGACCTTCTGATTCTGGTGTCTACTCCCTAACCACTAGGCCTAGGCAATAAGCATCTATGTAACTATTTAATAATTGGATGACGCCATTCACGTCAAGTGACAATTGTAACTAGGCAACCATTGACCCCTGAAGGAGGGCAAAATCACTTGAATACACATATCATTGTGTACTGCAGACATTTCACCCACATTTTTCTGCCATACAATGATAATATATCACAGCTGCTTTCTATGTATTTTGCATACACTTGCTTTCTATGTATTTTTTGGCCACCAAGATACAATTATCTGAACTCATCAGTTTAAAGTGATAAAGATTAAAGGGAACGAAGTCAGTTCACTTGTTGGACCATACTATTCAGTCAATAGCTATTCCATTCACTGCTTAGTGGTTTTAGGAAACTGGAGCATTAAAATATAATTCAGAATTTTTTTTTAAACCACTGTGAACATTACTTTTATTTGGACAACATTACAACATATGCACATGAACAACCATGAACGTTTTTTTAAAAAGAGAGAAGGAAAGTGAAATTAGGATGACACTTTTCAAAATGCTCACATTTACATGTGTGATCCACAGCCCTATTATACATTTAAATAAAGATACTGATGTTTGTTTCACAGCAAGGATGCAGGTGTAAACCCAAGCTCAGTCCACTCAAATAAACAAATTCTGCTGCTTCTTTTCTGCTGTCACTCTATCCGCTGATAGAGTTATAAGTACTGGGAGCATAAAATGCCCCAATAAGCTCTTTCTCTGTATCCTTCATGAGCACCAAGCATTCATTTCCTATCATCTTTCTCTTTGCACACTTCATAGACGCAAGTTAGTTTGCCTCTGTCTCAGGTGCTTCCTCTCTTTGCCATAATTGCCCTCTCTCCTTTTTATCGCCGTCTCACTCCTGACATGTATGTTTACCACAAGCATAATCTTCAAAAAGCGTGTTAACATAAGGAGCTCAGCTTTCATAACCCATAAAACCTGATCCTGTTTACTACAGAGTGAGAAAGGGAGGGAGGGAGAGAGAGAGAGAGCGAGAGCGAGAGCGAGAGCGAGAGAGAGAGTGATAGGCTGTGAAGGTGAGCGAAAGCTCTGATCGTATCTCTGACAGTTTTCCAGCATTTCACTGTGCAAGTATTTACGTGCATTGCAAGTTAAAGCATTAATAAGGTATTAATATAGAGGATTAGGGTAGAGGTGTGTGTGTGTGTGTGTGTGTGTGTGTGTGTGTGTGTGTGTGTGTTTGTAATCAAGTGGTTTACGTGTATTTCTGCAGAGCTGATCAGCTCAGTGTTTAAATTTCCAGCAGGAAGACAACAACTCAGAAAACAGTGAAAAAGACAGTGATGCTGTAAAAGACAGACAGAATGAGTGAGAGAGAGTGAGTGTGTGTGTCTGTGGCCAAAGCTTTAGGCTGCACCCACAGATCTATAAGACTCAATATCACTGCCTCTCTCTCTCTCTCTCTCTCTCTCTCTCTCTCTCACACACACACACACACACACACACACACACACACACACACATATATATATACACACACACACAAACCCACCACACAGCTGGGCTGGGATCTAAGGGTTTGAGGCACTTAATGCCCATCAAACGCAGGATAAAGTGGTTCCGGGTCTCGACACAGCTTTCTGGCCCTGACCTAAAGCAGATTTAATCTGGTGAGGTTAGAAAGGGATTTGAAGTATGTGTGTGTCTGTGTGTGTTTGTGACAGAAAGAGGGGGTGAGCGAGAGAGAGAGAGAGAGGGAGAGGGAGAGGGAGAAGGGACTCGTGTGTGCGTGTGTGTCTGCGTACCTCTCCGGGGGCGACAGCAGCAGGATGAGAGGCAGGAAGAGAGCTGACATCTGGATCTGCAAGCTCCCTGGACTCTTCTCTCTATCTTCCTCCCTCTCTCCCTCTCACTCTCTCTCACAAACACACACACACACAATGACACACTATGATCTGCCCCGATCAAAGTCTGCCCTGCCACGACAGACACACACGCACAGACACATGTGCACACACACGCACGCACACACACACATTCAGAGCCTCAAACGGTAATGCTGAGAATGAGCCTCGACTGGACTGGGAAAATGCAGACAAGCTACCCGATTGTGTTTTGTGTGTGTTCTTTTAACAGGCAAAGTTTAAGCAGCAGTCAAGTCTACAGCTCTTCGATGGCCCAGGGCTCGATGGTTGGAGGGCTGACAGTGAGCACTCAAGCCTCAGTGCTGGTGTGTATGTTTGAACTGGGCTTGCGCTACTCCAGTGTGTTCTTCAGGGTACTAGCCCAGGTCAGGCGCTGAAAAATCCCATAGGTCCATTAAAAGGAGCCTCAAGTTCTAATCTCTCTTACCTCCTCTTTTTGTTGTCTGACTATCTTGTCTGATTTTTCCTTCTGTTTTTTTCTTTTAGGATGATCTTTTCTCTTTTATGTATATCATACTGAACTAACCAATGAAATGTACATTATCTGGCACTGGACGTTTTCTAGCAAAAGTATTTTTCTCCTGTCAAGCATTTTTGTTTTTGGATTGCTATGTTTCTAAATTTGTATTTGCCATTGTATTGTGTTCAAAGTTTTTCAGAGCATTAAAAAATATGAAGCAATTTGTTAATTCAACTTCTACAAGACAAAGAATAGTAGCCAGGGGACCAGACTGGCTTCCTTCAGTGAAGTCCTAACTACTACATCACACACTTATATTTCATAAAAGCCACACTGTAGAGACACATTTCAGAATAAAATTCTGACAACTGTGCTAGTACTATAGTTGTCAAAGAATTAGAAAGACTGTAAAGACAGAAACAGAAAGCTCTGCAGCGACAGAGGTAGCAGAACACTTAGAAAGAGAAGGCGAGCCAGAGAGCGCATGTCAAACGAGTGTGTGCATGAGACAGACATGAGAGATGAGTAGGGTCACCTGCTCTTCCTCCTACAGAATTAGGTGCTATCTAACCCAGGCGTGCCGTGGCGAGCTGACAGTAATCCTGCGCCCACTGCAGTGCCGTGGCTGTGTTACATTATCATAGCTAATCCCATAATCCTCACTACGCTGCTAATCTCAATCCCACCCCCTCTCTCCCCTCACTCACTAATCATACTAATGATGGACCCCCATCTCCCCTGGCAACCATCGCTCTGCGACATAACTCGCCCCCCCACTGAAAAGTCTCACGCACCCCACCCACCCATACACAAAAAACACACTCACACAAGCCTCCCAGGAAGCACTCATTAATGGTATTCATAGCCCAGGGCAAAACACAAACTAAACATATGTTCAGCAAATCAGTGTGTGTGTGTGTGTGTGTGTGTGTGTGTGTGTGTGAGGGTCTGTGTGTCAGTGCCACCACAACTATGTGAGTTTATTTGAGCAACACAAGGGCTGGTTGGGGTGCAAGCTCTAGGATGCAGGATTTCTGGTGGCTTTGAAGTGATCAGTGCCCTTTGTAAAGTGTGCTACAAAGGCCTGAATCAGGCTATTAAGAGCAGACCTACACTCATATGACATGGCCCGTATTTATGGTTAAGTGAGGTGAATGAAGACAAGAAAAGAGAAAGGGTACTAAGAATGATGGATGGAGCCAGTAAGGTCTTAAGGAGAGCCACTTTGAGTCAACTAGAAGGATTCCGTTTCTGTGAGTAGGGAATTACCTAGTGCTCTAACTAGAACCTCAGCTCATAGTTCAGGATTCATGGTGTTCATGGTGTTGAACTGCAGTTACAAAAGTTAGCAGACACTTGAAATGGCAGGCATCACGGTGAATGGGGGGAGAGCGAGGCCTTCTTTTCCACCCAGAGTAAGTGAGGCCAACTGTGCTGTTTGGCTTTTCACAATATTGTGAATCATTTAAAAAAAAAGAAAAAGAAAGAACACGCTTCAGTATCTGCCCACATGTAGTCACTAGATACCTGTGTGCTGTGAATCTATGCATGAACATATAAGAGCCTATTTACACTTACATTTACGGCATTTAGCAGACGCTGTCCTGATTACAGGGACTGGAGCAACTCAGGGTTAAGGGTCTTGCTCAGGGACCCAGTGGTGGTAGTGCCAGAGGTGGGATTTGAACCTGGGACCTCTTGAGCCATTGGTCCCAAGGCAAGTACCCTATCACTAGACCACCGCACCCCTATTTGAGTTTAAGAGTGTGTGTGTACCTCCAGGTGTAGGAGAGGGTAGCATGTGTGTGTGTGGAAAAGCTCACCTTTGTCATGTGTAGCCCTGTTTCCACTGGTCTTCACAACAGACACTTCAGCAGAGCTTTTCTCTTTACTGTCAACTTCTCTCAGTCTGTCACCATTGATAGAACCGACCTTAAAAAAGTGACAGAAAAATGCGCACACACACACACACACACACACACACACACACACTAAAGCACATCTAGAAAGTCTAAACAAACAGACACCGTGAAAAGACAACAGGCCTTGTACATTAATTAAACTGATTTGCTTTGAATTCACTGTTCTGGCAGAGATATTTATTAGTGCCCATTAGCAGTGTGTTTTGCAATGGTAATTGCTAATGCACAGGCACTCTTTTTCCTCCCTTTCTCTCTCTCTTTCCCTCTCTCTCTTTCTCTGTCTCTACCTCTTTGAGCAGGGGCTCTGTCGCACAAGCTTAATTGTAATGCTGGAAATAACGACGGCAGTTCTCTCAGACTTCCTCACATATTTAATTTTATCTTTGAATAAAAGAGCTATAGGAAAGTATTAATCTGCTTAACATTTCTAAGTACATCCTCCAAAGGATTTTGCTTTTTTAATCTTACATATGCTCAGCAGAGTTACTGGCAAAAACTGTACGTTTTCTTCATCTCATCCTTTCAACATCAAATGGTGAGCAGCAAAAATTGGATCAGACTTCAAAGCCAGGCGATGTGCTCCAAGTCACAGAGTGGCTCCTCTATTTCACATATTGAATTCGAGCAGGATATCAAAGTGCTAGCAAAGAACCTCAGGTCTTTACTAAAAAAGGGCTCTAACATCTGTAGAGAGAGAAGCGCAAAGACAAATCACCTCAGGGAGAAGCTAGCATTTACTCTCCACCATGGATTTCCAGCCTTTTGATTCACTCTTTCCCTGTACCTCCCTTTCTCTCTCACACTCTCTCTCTTTCTGTCTCTCACTCTGCTGAGATTGGAGTTCAGGGTGAGCAAGCTTTCCCTCTTTTGTCTCAAGGACACATAACCTCCCCCCCACCCTAAGAAAAAAGAAAAAAAAAAAAAGGAAGAAAAGGTCTCAGAGAAGCTATCCACTTTTGTGTTATATGCAGATTGGTGATTACTACACAAAGTAACCTACTGTACATGTAACACATTATTATACTCAGTAAAGTTATAATTCCTGACCTCTCTTAGGATTCCACATTCAGAGTCACTTCTTCGAGGTGTTTCTTCCCTGAAAAGAAGATGAAAATATCATTGTAGTGTGGCAGCAGAATTGCCACACTACAAATAGTATGAAATTATAAAAAACAATACCCATGGGACAATAATCCACTACACAAATACTATGCAGAGGTATAGCCTTACATCTACAGATGCCCACATGGTGAGATCAGTGCATGCACACAACATATTAGGGATAGACAGAGGGGAAAAGAAAATGTATTGCCAAAAAAAAATACAAAAAAAAGGAAAAAAATAGAAAACTAACTTTTCTCATCAGCATGTATGCTAGCTAACAAATCTTCCAGAAGGAAAATGGGCAGTCCATGTCAAAATAAATCTATATGGATCCTCTCCAGAAATGATTAAACAGAATAGCAAAGTTTGAGGTTTGAAGTTTCACCACTGAGAATTAGGATGTAAACAAGCCTGCAAAAATCCCTCCAGAAAAACCACACAGACACACACATACACACAGATGCACGCCTCTCAAGTTTGGATCAAGAAAAGTGTGGAAAAATTAGTCATCCAAAAAAAAGATCTTGCTCAAGGAGCTTTGTCAATTTCTATTACTATACTACTGTAACAGGTGTAATGATCCATTATAATGGAACAATATAACAGTAACAATATTATAGGAATACCATAACTCATGGTGTATCCTACTGCCACAGTGGAAAATATGTAGGTATTTGTATGAAAAATATGTAATATGATAATATTGCAATGTAAAATGACACTATATTAGGGATAATCTTTCTTTCACTCATTTTCTTAGCCGCTTGTCCTAAATAGGGTTGCGGGTGTGCTGGAGCATACCCCAGCTCTCTATCTCTAACTCTATCCCCGGTCGCCAGTCCATCACAGGGCAGATATACAGACAAACACGCTCAGACCTACGGGCAATTTAGCATCTCCTTTGGACTGTGGGAGTTAACCAGAGCTCCCAGAGGAAACCCATGTGGATACGAGGAGAACACAAAGAATCCGGACCGTCCTGCCTGGGAATTGAGCCCAGGACCTTCTCACTGTGAGGTGACCGTGCTACTCAGGTTAAATTATTTAATTAATTAAATTACTGCTGCTAAAAATAAAGGTTGGGATAGGAATTAGGGATAGCAACTGAAGTTTTAATCTAATTTAGTTCAGTGCCAGAGTGTCTGAGAATTCTTCCATCTAAAACAAAATTACAATATTACCACAGTCATTTTCAATATTACCAAAGACAGTCATGTACAAGAACAAAGGCAGCACATACGAGAGCCTCATACACTGTTTTTAAATTCAAAATGAAGGTTAATAAAGTATTGCTCAGCAACCTGCATCAATAGTGAATTTAAAGATTAATACAAAAAAGTAAGAAATAACAGCCCTGGTGGGTAACATAGCAACATTATGCCAGAATATACTTATCTTAGCATATCAAGGATATTGTAAAAAATAAAAGATCACTGATCATTTACATGTTTAATGAAAAAAGAGCAAAGTATGATTACCTAGATTTAGTACAGTATAAAAAATATTACTACAGAATATAAACAGGTTTATAGTTGGCAATATATATTTAACATATAGAAATGAAAGATTATGCATGATGGAAAATATTATATATTTGCTATTTTGACTACCACTAGTTTTTAACAAGCATTATCAAAAAGCACGCAAAGACACAGTCCTGAAATCCCTGCAGTTCTGTAGTTCAGCAAAGCACCAAACTAAATCAAATAGACGAGCGGAAATATTGAAAGATTGCCAAGTGCAAGCACTAAATTTAGTGACTCAAGAACACTCGAGTGAGAAGGAGGAGAAGGCTGACAGAGGTGGACACTGGTTGTTCAAATAGACCCACACACACACACACACACACACACACACACACACACACAGCTGCTTAGTGTCTGTTCTTCTGTTAACTACATAGTTTCTTAATGACTAGACTCAGCCTCAGTACTTCAGTGTGCGCACGCATGCACGCACACACACACACACACACACATCTGGCTCCCACTACAGGGCCTACTCTCTGCTTTGTGGTGGAGTTTTGGTGGTGTTATGGTGCTGGAAAGATATTTATTACACTTATTAGAGGGAGAGTGAGAGGAGGGGAAAAAGGAGGTGGGCGTGAAGAAAGTACAAGTTAAATAATGTTGGTAAGTGATTAATATGCCAAACTGTATTCTCTGCTGACTATGGTCAACATGACAGCGAGAGAGAGAAACAGAGAAAGGGAAAAAAAGACAGACAGACAGACAGACACAGAAAGAGAGTGTGTAAACAGTGCAAGGAGAGTAGCTCAGTAGGGAAGCACCACAGGCACACAAACACTGACCTGCAGAGGGCTTTCATGTGTTTAACTACAGAACAGCCACACACACACACACACACACACACCTGAATGAGGCTTTCATGTCTTTAACTATAGCTTGGTCAAAAGTACACAACAGAACGCACACGCACATGCAGACATCTACAAAATCTCAGAGTGGCTCTAGGAACCCTACTGTGAGGAACAAACACATGCACTTAAAGCAAGGACGTGCAAGTGAGCACACACACAGACACACAGTAAGTTCTACAGAAATACTTGGACATACCGGGGTGACGACAGTGAAGATGAAGATGGCTGCCGGCTGTGATGGAACTCTTTACGGACTCTGTGTCCTCTGTATGCTGCGATACACACATTTCAACACCATGAGTCACTACAGTATACACCCTGAGGTTTTACACTTTATTAGCAGGACTCTGCATGAAAGTTCTGTCCTTGTCCCATTCAGCTGAACAAACCGGCTGTGAATTCTTTTCTCTCTGTCTCTCAGACACACACACACACAAGATTTGTGGATAGTCACAAAAAGTATGATCAAGCATCAGTAATTACTTTAGCAAGTAATTTACGCTTTATGACTTACAAATTAATTGTGGGAAGAAACAACTCAAAACTGAATACACATGAAAGCAAAGCAGTTGGACTAAAAAGGCAGAAACATTAATGTATTCTAGTTTAAATGCAATTCACCAATTAATGCTTCATTTTCTAATCAGAACACAAGTGAGAGTGGCCTAGTAACCAGATGAGCTACAGCGCCAAAAGGGACGAGAAAACTTAGTCACAACCAGTCTGTGGGAAGAGATTTTAAATCAGAATGAAAGAGAGAGAGAGAGAGAGAGAGAGAGAGAGAGAGAGAGAAATAAATGAGAGTAAATGGTTTTTGTGATAAATGTGATATTTCCTATGAGTTTGATATCTTACTGCATGGAAAAGCCCATATTTATTTTAAACATGCTAATGCAGATGAACTCAAGGAGCTGAACACAACAATGTTAATGTGCTGAAGCAATGCAGCAGGAGGTAGTGAGTCTAAATTTATATAAAAAAAAAAAAAATTCCCCATCACCCCATGAAAACAAACACACATGCATAATCACACACACGCACACACACACCAATATTCTCACTCTTGAGAATAAGAAAAACAACTAGTTGTGGTTACAGTTAAGTAAGTGTGAGTGAAATGGGCAGTTTCATGATGCATGATGGGCTTTATAATGTTTACTTTTTCCTGAATTTGTTAAAGTGAACAAAAAGCTGAGTTTGCAAAATCGAAAAGGATCTCCAGGTGTTGCATGCAGTGCTGACAAAAAGTACTGACAACAACCACAAAACACTCAGAAAAGTTTATCACCAACATCAACTGATTCATACTCTCCTGCCACCACCAATTTTATGCTTAGGACCATGTGAGCTACATCAGGTTTGTTATCTTTTCAAACCCAGAGATCTGTTTATGTGATAATGAAAGCTGACAGGAAGCTGAAAATGAATGACAGAGAGAGAGAGAGAGGGAGAGAGAGAGAGAGAGGGAGAGAGAGAGAGAGCGAGAGAGAGTGCGTGAGACGAAAGTATGTGAGTGATTGAGAGAGAGAGAGAGAGAAGGATGGCCAAAAAAGGGGGAGAGTAGCACTTGAAGAGAGGGCAAGGAGAACAATGGCATCTCTCCTCCCTTTCCCTCCCTCTTTCTCTCTCACTACCTCCCTCTGGTACCCTGCTACCACCCTCTCCCTCCCACCCTTGCTCCTCACGTCCTCAAAGGAGGAGGGAGGGAAGGAGGGGGCGCCCCGAGAAGGTTAATATGCCTGCTTTGATCTCTGCCAGGCCACAGTGAGTAAGAATTCATTTACATTTCAGATGAAAAGGTTGACAGTATAAAAAGGCATCTTGTTTCTGGTATGTGAGAGGGCTGTAATAGGCCGGGAATTTGAGAGAGGAAGTGGCAAGGAAACAGAAGGGGGATAAACCCCCACCTCCTCCATCACTACCCCCCCTTCTTCTCTCCTCTCTTCCACTGCCTGCACTGGGAAAGAGATGAAAGGAAAGAAAGGGTCTCAATATGCACTGTTCTTCTGAAACATGGGGACCAAATGCTGCAGCTCAAACTTTTTTTCCTTCTTATTCATTGGTAATTTATTATCAGTTTTTTTTTAGGATTATTTGTCCAAAATTAAAACACCATAGTTCTAAGAGAGAACAGCTTGGGAAATTAGATCACTCATCCATAGTCTTTCAAGGAGAAAGTGGATGAGCAGCTATGAGTGAGCACGCTGGCAAAGCAGTGGTCACTCAGGGTGAGGAGGGTCCGTACCTGACTGAATCTGCACTGCTGCTTTCTCACGCTGCTGCTTGACCTGTTTCAGATTCTGACGGGCCACATAACCCCTCCAGGCTAGAGAGAGAGAGAGAGAGAGAGTGTGAGTGTGAGAGAGAGAGAGAGAGAGAGATGAGGAATGATATATGCATTCTTCAACTCGTTAAACCCACTATATCTTTACAGCCAAAAACTTTATCTTTAAACACTTTACAGTACTTCTTTCAGGTCTTATGACATAAGAAGAAATCGTTTTGAAATCATGAGTTCATATCATTGTAGCTGTTTTGTACCTGACTGAATGATAATTGCTCCATTGTTGCGTTTCTCCTTCTCTCTACGGTATCTCCTCGCCCCCAGCCAGCCTTTAGTGTAGGCCTGCAACACTACCACTCGAGCCATCACCTCTCTCAACAAGAGATTCAGCTGCTCCACGTGGTAGTACTTCAGAAACACCTGTCCCACACGCACACACAGACACAGACACACACACACACACACACAAAGTACACATTTGTGTGCAAACAGACGGTACCTTTACTCACCTCAGAGAAACACACAATGATTGCAATCAAGGGGTTTATAGGGGAATAGCACTCTTTGAACTTCTTATTTCATTTTTTTCAAAGCTGCAGATGCCAACCATCTGGTCAATTAGACTCATAGATAACAACCTCTCTCAGCTCAGGGATTTAACTCTTGAGAGAGAGTGAGAGAGAGAGAGCGAGAGAGAGAGCGTGAGAGAGAGAGTGAGAGAGAAGGAGAGAGTGAGAGAGAGGGAGAGAGACAGTGAGAATTAGAGGCAAAGGAATCAAAGAGAGGGTTTTGTTTTGTATGCAATGGATAGGGTGGGAAAACAGCCTTGTGTGGTATGGAACAGGTATTTCATCACTCTGCTGCCTGTCTAGAGAAGTGTAAGTAAAAGATGACTGTACCTTTGTCTTGCCCAAAACCCAGTTGTCCAGTTTGGCTCTCTGTAAGATTGCCACTGTGTTTTCTTTACTGCTCTCAGGCATCTGATGGGCACGGAAAGCCAGATAATAGTACCTGGGGAGAAAACAAAGCTGAGAGCCTGAGAAACATGTTCTTTTATTAAATTAATTTAATTTAGTATATATTCAAATGTGTAAACATTCTAAGGGTAAAATACAAAAGTTGCCAGTCATTTATTTCAGTTTTTGTCATAAAAGTGAGAGCTGGAGTGAAATTGAGTAATATAAAGTATACAGCACCCAACTTTATTTTGGTACTTGATTAATGAAATGCTTAAAAAAAAAAGTTGAAAACCTGAAAGAAAGAATAACAAAAATGTAACTAATATTATTGCATTGCAGTATTGTGTACTTTAACATCATGACCAGATGAAATGGCCCAAAAAATGGTTAAAAAGGGGAGATAATTATGCTCCTAATTAACCAAAAAGATGATGTCATCATCTAGTGAAACTAAAATTCTTAACCTAAACATGTCTAAAAACAGGAATCCAGCATTTCTACTGAATTTTCCACCACAATTGTTTTCAGACTGTGCATGTTAAGCTTTGAAGGCCAGTGTTCCCCATAGTTGGAACCTATGAGATTGTTTCACCTGTTTTTTTGGCTTTACAATTGAAAATAAAATATAATGCATGTAATAAACATTAAGCTACACCAACATTATATAAAAAAAAAAAAAAAACAAAAAAACAAAAAAAACAAAACAAGACATTGGAGTGTTTTGCTGTACATAGTTTAGGCGGCGTTAGGACAAATAACTTGATTTATCATGCAAATAACTTCAGGTAGCAGTTAACTGATGGCTTTGTAGTAAAACATCAACATAAACATCAACTTGTCAAGACACTGGGCCTCTTTTTTTTTTTTTTTTTTTTTTTTTGACTGTACAAGGTGCCCCAAACTCATTCTTTTAGAAGCACCAGCAGCAGCAGTGGGACTTAAAGGTCTTTGTTCAGAGACATCAAGGCTCATGAAGGGCCCTGTTGATCCTGGGTGTTCACTCGCATTGCGGAGGAAGATAACAACTATTATGTTTCCTGGAGGAAAAGTCTCTTGGATTCACCACTACCCACTGCCTTTCATACTAATTCATGTTGATACCTGTTATCTCTTTGATGATAAATTTAAAGAGGACTCCTCCATAGTTTCATAGAGAGAAGGCTTTGCTGAGATCATAAACATTCAAAAACTAGTTTGTAGCAGTGGGCACATCAGGGCTGTTCATCTAGATCCTTGGTGGAGTCATTGCTAAACTCGCTTAATATGGATTCAGTGGTCACAAAGCACGGAGGTCCATAACAGCCAGCGTCAGTATAGAGGGGGAAAAAATTGATAATCAGGACAGTTCTCTGATCTAACAGATGAAGAGTATCAAGAGTGCCTGGAGTTTGTTGTGTCCCTCTTGGTGGAGAGTGAAACTGTGGCGCTTATGTAAAGAGATGACCTATAAGTAAATTTTTTCTTTGGGCTGAGAGATGAAGAATGCTGGAGGGCTGGGGGAGAGACACAGAGAGAGAGAGAGAGAGAGAGATGACAATTTGAGAATGAGTGAGAGCGAGAGAGAGAGAGCGCTGAGAATGAGGGATGAGAGAGATGACAATTTAAGAATTAGAGAGAGAGAGAGAGAGAGAGAGAATGAATGAGGGATGACTATAGCTTTATATTTGTCAAAAACTTTACAGCACTTTTTCAGATCTTATGACAAGAGGAGAAATCAGTTTCAGATCATATCAAGCTGTTATCTACCTGACTGAACTGCTCCATCATTGTTTTTCTCTTTTCTCACACCAACTTCATCACTGTTAATTAAATGCATTCTATGTTTGCCTTATTTCTAAAATCATGAGGTTAATCTTCAACTATCAATTGGATAGTTCTATGATCCAATCAGATTTCATTACTCAGACTTTTTTTATTTAACACACAAAACCTAGCCTTTCTAGTCTTTACCAGAAACAACACTGAGGGGAAAAGACTTTCCATTCTCCACATACAGATGAGGAGATCAGGAGCAGCAGAGGCTGGGGGTTTCTGTGATTGTCACAGGTTTTGGTTAAATACAACTTAGTATATCCTACCCCACTTTAGTTTTATGGCATTCTAGAAAAAAGGTCATTTTCATTGTTCATTGCATAATTTTTCTTGATTTTTGAGTTTTTGGACTGAGATTCAGAGCATGTTTACATTAGTCAAAAACACCACTTCATTTTGGAATGAGCATTATGTGCCAAAAGACCACAAAGCCATTTCCATTTCAAGCAGTTCTTGCATTTTTCTATCAAACACAGATGCATGCAAGTAAAAATCTGCACACATTTATAAAGGGAGATGTGTGTTGTGGGGCACAACTGCGTCTGTTCTAGGTCTACTTCCCTTTGGCTGCCAGAAACAGATATTTCGGGGGGGGGGGGTTTGTACACGCTCATTAACATCCTGCTGAACATCCTGAATCTTTTCCTAAGTGCCTTTGCCTTCATTCACTAACTACATTTCTCAGAATCTTGTCATCCTTCTCTCAGGGAGCAGTGCTTTGCTGTTAATAACTACACATTAGTGAATCTGTCCCATTTGTTCTCTCTAATTAACAAGTCGTGTTTTGTGTGATGTGGCTTGTACTACAAGCACTCCTGAGCGACAGATACAGCAGCTCAGTTTGTCTCTTGACTTGAGTGCTGTTCTCCTACCTGTTAACAAACTCGCTGAAGGCGATACGGTGGGAGTAGCCCTGGCGCCGGATGTTGACTGTCTCCAGGATGCCAGTGTAGCGGAGCTGTACCAGCACACGCTCCTCACAGAAGAGCAGAGCCTGCCGGTCGTCATTGGGTTTGATGCAGCGCACAAAGTGAGGAGTGCCCACTACCATCTTAGAGAGCAGATCCATCAGAGAGTACTAGTTTACACAAAGAAAAGTAAAACAATTTTATAATCAAAAAAATACAAAGTTTTGAAATAAAACAACTATTGCTATAGATCACTGACGTTATAGTTTCAAGCAAAAACCAATCGCTTTAAGTGAAGGCCAACCATCACTGTTCTTTAGGAAGCCAAAAGTAGCTCTTCTTTGGTGTTACTGCATAGAACTCCTTTTGGTGTCTTTGCTTTTAAGAATGCCTAAATAAATATGTAAATGATGTAGCTATGAAACCGAGGAACCCACATTTGAGCACACATATGAGTCTAAGGGTTTTATAGGTTTAGAAAACTGCATATAGATAAACAGAAGGTTGTGTTGACCAAAAAAAAAATAATAATAAAACAACAGCATTACAATATATAAAGAAGTTACAGTTCTTTTTAAAAGTGACATTTTAGTCAGAATGAAAACACAACTATCATTATATCTGTTTCAGTCTTGCTTGCTAGCGTTTAATAAATGTACTGGAATAGCCTTGGATTTTGGGGAGTTTTTGTAATTTCTTGATGATGTAGTTTAAATATCAGCTTTCTTCAAATCATCACCAAAAAAATTTCGAATTTATTACTCAAATGACCGATGAGGAGGACAAGTTATCAAGCAATCCTATTTAAACACTATACTTCAGTATGGCTTCTTTGTCCAGGCTGAAACTTTAATTTGGCAACCATGTTTATTCTGAATAATCATGGAATCACAGTTTTCTTCTAAGTAAGAGTATCACATATACTAGCTGGGTTGTATTTATTAGCCCAGAGCTCAGTGGGTAGGCTGTCAGTCAGGACTGGATCCCATGAAAAGTATTCTTAGTGGTTACATTTTGTATTTGCATAATGCATGCCGGGTATTCTTCTTCTTCTGGCTGCTCCTGTTTAGGGGTCCACCACAGTGGATCATCTGTTTCCATTTCTTCCGGTCCTCTACATCTTGCTCCTTCAAACCGATCACCTGCATGCACCTGCACCACCTTTCCTCCTTCTTAGCAGCTCTATCGTCAACTTCCAATATAATCCTTATTTCCCCTCGTCATGTCCAAACCAAATCAACCTTGCTTCTCTAACGTTGTCCCCAAAACATCCAACCTGTCCCTTTAATATACTAATTTCTAATCCTGTCCATCCTCATCACACCCAACAAATATCTCAACATCTTTAACTCTGACACCTCCAGCACTGCCTCCTGTCTTTTTCGTCAGTACAACACATACAACATAACTGGTTTCACTACTATCCTGTAAATCTTCCCTTTTACTCTCGCTGGTACCCATCTGTCATAAATGACTCCAGTCACGCTCCTCCACCCATTCCAACCTGCCTGAACTCTCTTCTTCACCTCTTTCCATACTCATTGTTACTCTGAACTGTCGATCCCAAGTATTTAAATCCTCCTACCTTGTCACCTCTACTCCCTGCATCTTAACCACTCCACTTTCCTCCTTTTCATTCAGACTCATATATTCTCTTTATCCTACCCACTTTCATTCCACTGCTCTCTAGAGCATATTTCCACCTCTCCAGATTCTCCTCAAGCTGCTCCCTACTCTTGCTACAGATGACAGTATCATCAGCAAACATCATCGCCCATGGGTCTCCTGTCTAACTTCATCCGTCAACCTGTCCATTAATATTGCAAACAAGAATGGGTTCAGCACTGACCATTGATGTTGATCTTAAATGCATCCATCACTCCTACTGCATATCTCACCACTGTCACTCTGCTCTCACATCTGTAACACCTGACTTCTTCATACAAAACCACAACTCCTCTCTAGGCACCCCATCATATGCTTTCTCCAAGTCCACAAAAGCACGATGCAACTCTTTCTGAGCATCTCTGTACTTCTAAATCAACATCCTCTGAGCATACACTGCATCTGTAGTGCTCTTTTTGGCATGAAACCATACTGCTATTCTGAAACCATACTGCCAGTGCTCTTTTTGGCATGAAACCATACTGCTATTCTGAAACCATACTGCCATCCTTTTCATTGCTGCCCTTACTTCCATCTCGCTTATTTACTGCACTTCCTGCTTCATTATCTTCACATCATCTCTCAATCTTCTCAATCTTCTCTCCCTCTCTCTCCCTCATTTTCTTCATTCACCAGCTCAAAACTTTCACGCTCAAAGTACTCTATCCATCTGCTCAACATGCTCTGTTCATTTGAGAGTATGTTTCCATTTCTATCCTTAACCACCCTGATCTGCTGCACATCTTTCCCAGCTCTGTCTCTCTGTCTAGCCAAACAATATAGGTCCTTTTCTCCCTCCTTACTGTGCAACCTCTCATAATATTCACCAAGCACCTTATCTATTAAAGTGAGCAAATACTGATTAAGCCTAAAAACAATATATTATTTGAATGAATTATTTCAGACCAATATGGCTAGAGTATCGCATTACAAGAGAAACATTCAACTTTGCTTTTCAGTTGGAATGGCCAATCTTGGACATTCACCCGGAAGTAAGACGCGACGGTCTGTCTCCTCATGTTAGTTGTCTCCTCTGGGTGTTTCATCATCTCCATAGTGTCCACCTAAAATCATCAGCAAATATTGTGTCAGTTCAGCAGTAATTACCAATATCACCCATTAAATCAGTTAGTAGAATTTGCTATTTTTCTTTTAAGACTCCATTATATTTGAAAGAGGCTTCTGATCTCAGAGGTCTGAAAATCCTTTCTTCAGTCCACACACATAAAAAAAGAGCCATTCAGTGTGCGGGTCAACTTAAGCCTACATAGATAAACCACCACCAGAAACAGTTACTATTAGGTCTTTTCAAACTGAGTCATTTTTATGAAACCTTCAAATTTGTGTATTAACACAATCTTTTACACTGACTTTTTAATTAAACAATAAAGCAAAGAGTCAGAGAAATCTGAGTTATACACTGAGTAGTAACAGCACGTTATTGATCATCAAAGATACTTTTAGGACACTGCTATAAAGTTCACCCCTGATCAACAGTGAACAGCCATAATGTTTACAAGGAGTCTGAAGTTCTATTTCCTTCACCCACCATTAGCTCTAATGTGAAAGACAGTTTTAATGGGTCCATTTTCAAATTATGTAATTTTTCTGTTTGTTATTTTCTTTGTGGAAATAACAAACTAAGTCTTCTGGGAATGGAATTCATTATAATTTGTAATTTTAAACATGTCTGTGCTGATTTGTGCCCATAAAGTCAGACACAAATATTGGATGAAAAAACCTGGCTCACAATCGATGTTTAATTTATCCCAAGGGTGATCACTCGGGTAGAAATCAGAGTTTTTCCTTTGGTTTTATAGCATGTGTTTATATAATTTTGTCTTCTCATTTTCATTTTCTTTCCCCCTTGTCCTGATTTGGGTCGTGGTTGGTGCAGGAATCCATCCCAGCTCTCACACTGTGAAAGGAGGGGAAACCCCCTGGACAGGTCACCAGTCCATTGCAGAGCAGTCACACAAACAAGCACTCACACATACTAATGCAGGGCCATTTTAACATCTCCAGTCCATCTGACCTGCATGTGCCTGGATGGTGGGAGAAAATCGGCGCACCCGGAGGAAACTCATGCAGACGCAGGGAGAACACGGTTTAAATGGTTTTAAAAACCAACACCATGCAGGATTGGTATGAAGGTCACATAATGGTATCATACCTCATCACTACAAGTGAACTCCTGCTTATTAGAACTGTTTTAATGAGGACACAATATAACAGCCATCTCCACTCTTGGACTCGTCAAATTTAACGACGTGATAAATATTTTATTGCAAGTCTATACAGCAAAGTGCATATCTTAATACTTCATTTCTTTTGAGCATGGGTAGAAAGGTATGTCTAGAATCTATTTCACCAGCCCTGCATTCTGTAATTGTAGGCTTTGACAGCTACACATGTTCCATGTGTCAACGAAAGAAATAAAGGAAACCGTAACATTCCTGTTTGAATGTTTAACAAGACCTCACTTGCTATCTGTCCCACTTCTGGCTTTGCCTGTAACTCTCTGGGAAGCTTTTCATGTCCCACTGCTGCAGGTGGTAAAGTTACTACAATAATGATTGAAGCAAAAATGAGCAGCTTCTCATAAAAGATGGTGGGAGTGAAAAATGATCTCTCAGCTCTAAAGATAAGCACAAACTGAACTTTCTAACCTCTGCAGACATGAACTCTCACATATTTGGGAATTAAAAGAATAACTGTACATGAGACTGTCTGAGGGAGGCCAAGTAAATCATTAAGAAACATCTGAAAGCAGAGCAAACTTCTGAATTAATGTGTTAAGCCAACTCTACTCGCGGTACAACTTCTAGCATTCACAAAGCAATGGCTCAGTAAATCTGATGACTGCAGACTACCAACAATATAAACAGGCATGAACAAGCAGTAAAAAAGACAAAGGAAGATACTGGTAGAAGCAAGACTCAAGCGATTAGCAGGATTCAGAGAACAGTTAAAATATCAAATGTTCTTACCTTAAGCAGGTATTTAGGAGACTGAAAGGAGAAAAGGCCATTTGGAGATACAGAGGCAGAAATAAAAGAGACAGGTGAGTGGAAAAATAAGAAGAGAGCTGGTATTCTACAAGAGCAGCGAGGACTGTAGACAGTAATTAACATTGGGCAAAAGTTAGAAGAGAGTCACAGCCTGCAAGATTAATCCTTTTTTAATGATCCACTATAGATGCATTTTTGATGTACTGAAATTTTTTGATGGTCCACTGTAGATGAATACATGAATAAAATATATTACATAAAAAACATTAAGACTCAAAGGTAATTTAAAAAAATGATTTAAGCTTATTTGTGCTCATCTTATTTTTTAACTTTGTATCTATAAAGTTCACTTTAATATTTCCCTCGGTAAATGCTAACCTTCACCCAACTTCAACCCAAAATCTAAACCTGAAATTATGAATTATGACCAAGCCTAATGTTTATGATTGTATGAAAGAAGTTGTACAATGCTGCATTTGTGGATAAGCTATAATGGACCATTAAAGTGTGAACCAATAAAGAAAGGTAAAGGGGGTTGAACTAATTGAAAGTGAAACTGCAAAAAAAAAAACAACACAATCTCTTAAACATAAAAATGGAGGACCTGTATTGTCACTACAGAATAAGGCAATGCCTCTTTAAAAAGACAGTCAGTTACATAATTTGCCATTTTTAATGTTCGACGAGCTGGGTATCTACCTTGCTGCGTCCAGTGCTGAGCTGGGGTGGTAGAGACCTGGAAGCTGCAGTGACTCGGGCTCTGGAAGTGGCCAAATTACCTGTCGAAGAGCATGTGCACAGCTGATTGAGTTGCATTAAAACAAAATAAAGTTCAATTTGCATGTATTAATTAATTATTAAATTACATACATTTGAAACTTCATACCTCTGTTGTTACCCATCATTGGAAAATATTTATATTGCATTTGAATATTGTCATTTATATTGCATGAACATTTAATGATAATCGCATGAATAAAATGCGACATTAAGAGACATTCCGATTAATAACATTTACTCTTATTTTATAACTTTATTCTGTAGCTTAATACATTTATATTTCAAACATGAGATTGTTTGTTATGACAGTGACAACATCCAACACAAAGACCATTATGGGCTAAGTTATGTTTTTGATGTCAGCCTGTATTAAGCAGTAGTGGCCTATTCTAGAACAAACAGGCTTGCTCCGCTGACATTTTGACCTGCTAAAGCATCTTCCTTTTCTCTCATACACCAGAGTCCTGCCCCCCACCCCAAACACACACACACACACACACAACTGTTCTACGGGAGACGGAGTCCCACTGTAGCATATGCAGTGCAGTCTGAGCGTTTCAAAAGTTTCTGCACAAGATGTCCAAATGTTTTCTCTGGCTGTGTCTTCAGAGGCTAAACTCTGATTAATGGCACTGAAAGCAGCCTTTGAAGCAGGATTGGTGACATCAAAGTGCTAATCCATGGGTGGCAGGAGTTTTATAATGAGTGGGAAGCATTTTAACACATTTCAAAGGCTCCGCTGCATGAATAAACAATGGCAGCACAGATGTGCCACACACCTTTAGAAAAATACCCACCACAGAAATGGAAAGCAGCACTAAACCAAAGCCATGGCATGTGTGTGTATGCGTCTGTGCGTACAGTGTAGAGGAATCTGGGGCAGTGAAACTTCTGCGCTTTCTCTAGTTCAGTCTCAGCAGATGTCGGTTTATGAAAGGTCACAGATTTATAAACACTAACAACAAGACACTAAATGATCGGCACAGACAAACGTTTAGGTCCTCTGTCTTTTTATAATATGGTGCTCTTCTTGGGGAGTTATTAGGATGCTAGTCTCTCTCTCTCTCTCTTTCTCTCTCTGTGCGTTAAAAATTCAACATAATGTAAAAGTGAAGTGAAAGTGACTATTCATCATTGCGAGGCCACAGCACAGTACACAGTGAACCACAACGAAATTGGACCTCTGCATTTAACCCATGTAAACACCGTGCAGCAGGGGGCAGCTATGAAAGTGCCCGGGGAGCAGTGACAGGGACGGTACCTTGCTCAAGGGAATCTCAGGGCAACCTACTGGTAAGGGGTTTGAGCCCCCAATCTTCCGATCCTGTGGCCAACTCCCTAACCACTAGACCACCGCTGTCCCCCCAAGAATGTCAGTGTCCACACAGCTTTTTTTCCGAATCTAATGTAGTGTCCTCTCCAACAATATCAGCAATTCTGCCCGGGTACCACAAAGTAATATAACTGACTGAAAAGAAAGAAAACGGCTTTTTAGCTTTGCAAAACAAATTTATATAGTTAAATCAGTAGGCTAAAACAATTTCACCAAACTGTGAGCAAATTTCATAGATTTGCATGCTGGAATAACTATCCAGTCCTTATTTCTGAAGTCAGATACCTTTACTATTTCACAAAGCAGCTGCATAAGTAGTTCCTGGCTTGCAGAGATTATTCTTCAATGCTGGAGACCCACTAAACCATACACGTTGCATGGAAACACAAAAAGCTTCAAGAATACAAAGCTCTATTTATTCTTATGTAAAAGTGATTCTGCCATTGGGTTTTGTGCATATGTTTCACAATTACACACACACACACAAAAATCTGCTTTTGTAAAAATAGAAGCATAAAAAAATAACTAGATACATATAAGAATCAAACATTTTAATAGTCAATAGAAAACGAAATTAATACAGTGAGAACCTAAAAACTGTGAGGCAAAAGACAAAGGTTTTACGAGGTGAATGATCTTCACTCACCCTGCTAAACAAGTTTGGCCCTGTCCATGACAGAAGTCACATGAGACAAATTTGTCCTGGATTAATTGATATCCATCAGTCCTAACTATAGCTAAGGAATCCTGAAAGTGCTATCCAACAGGCTTAGTGGCAGGAATCAATGGTATGTGTGTCACATCACCCTCCTCTGGCCCCACAACACTGATGTAAAACTCAACTGATAGAAGAACAAACAACCACTCATTCACCCCTCCCACCCCAAATATGTGACATTAACTGAATGTGATGCCATACTTAAGCTTTCAAAGACATCATTTTCTGCATTATTTATATTCAAATACTTTTAGCATAAAATTATTTGAAAAAAATTTGATTAACTGATCATCTGTATGGGTGAGGTATGGATGTATTGAATATATTGATCATCAAGTATTCATCTTAAATATTTGTCAAATAATACGTTTTTAAAAAAGGCCAAATGAAATAGAAAATCAGAATAACAAACAAACAAAGTCTTTTAAAAAAGCCTAATAAATGAATGAACGAGGCAAAACATACATGTAAATGTGGTTCACATGTAGGAAAATATAAAACATGCATTATCATCATTATGCTGAATTCCAGCCAATCATTGAAGCTTTATGAGGTGAAAGATACTTCTGCACACTGAGCTGTTACTGCATGAAATTTAGTCTACTATCACACTTAACCACTTTTTTTTTTTTTTTTTTATAGCATCAGCTGGGTATTTTGGTGAGTTCAATTCAATTTAAGCTTGCATGTTCCTTCTGGGATTTCAGAGGATCTATTGATTTCAGGGGAGTATGGTGAATAAATGGGGAAACTTATTAGAAACACTTTTGTGCACTATGGGAGGATAAGAGCAGTGTTTGAAATGTCATTCATTGTCCCATAAGGAAGATCATCTTAGATGTGGAGCTCCTCTTATGGGATGATCCAGGCTACAGGATCACAACTTGTGGAGAATTTTTTAACTCCTCAAATGTGTGTTTACAAAAAACAGGGTTTAAGATTCTAGACTCACACTTTGGGGAGACTTTAATGAGTCTCAATTGGTTCTAATGCTGACCAAAGGCTCTGCTTAAATAGCACCAAGAGAGCAGTCACAAGCAGGAGCTCCTACTCCTCAGTTCTCACTAGTTTTCTATCCATTTCCCTCTCTCTTCCACTCTGAAATCTACTCCTTCATGTTTTCTCTGTCACCTGTCAACATCACTGAACCCACACAGTTTAGCACTTTTCTCTGAAATACTTTCTACAGGGAACATCAACATGTTTCTCTCCCTCAGTCTCTATTCTCTGTGTTAACACAAACCTCGAATGATCAGCAATACTGGAAAATTGTATGCGCAAATGCACACACGCGCGCGCGCGCGCGCGCACAACACACGCAGATGAAAGGAATTATATGCATACTGATTTGTGTTGTTACAGTCACTCATTTACTGTATTTCTGCACTACATATCACCACTGTGTTCAAAATCTAAATGTGTTTAGCTCCATTATGCAGCCCTCTACCTTGTGAACGTATAATGATAGAAAAGACCAACAGAAATGGCCAAAGGTTAAAAGAAATGTGCTTCAATTTAAAAATATTTTCCCTTTTATACAACTACAGTAGAAGAGATATGAAGTTTAATTAATACATTGATGATGTGCAATGATGTTGAAGTTATTTATAAGACCTAAATCAGTTCCTGAGTCTGTACTGTGTCAGTTTCTCCAAGGATGACACTGGAATCTGATCCAGGATATGGTTATTAACTGCACTGGATCAATTATATCTCTTTAATGTGGTATTTTCTGCATGGAAAAGTGCAAAGACTACTGTTATGGTCAGCATATTTCTAAAGAGAGGTTAGGAGGCAGAGATGTGTGTGTGTGCCTTCCTCCTTACTGGGTCAGTCTTTTTTTTTTTTTTTTTTTAACAGCACAGGCCTATGAAAGAAGATGACACCCATCATCTCTGCTTCTGGCAAAAGCTGCCAACACACACACACACACACACCAATATACATAGTGCAGAGGGGGAAAGAAAGAAGGAGAAAAGGAAAGTAAAAAGCCCTTCCCTGGCATCTGTGCATTCACTTTGAAAATTAAGCCCAGCAAGATTCCTATAGAAAGAAAAAAAAACTCAAGCTGGCACTTGTATTGGGTTTCTATTGACAAGAATAGTCAATGTGCCCTGGATTAAAAAGCAATCCCTGGTTCAATATGACACCTCTCCACTCTCTTTCATCAGAGGCTACGCAAGCCTTGTACTTCAGAAGCCCAGGATCGAGCTGTCGACATGGGGGACAATCAAAGTTGTCAGACAGCAGCCTTTACAAGCCGACTTCTGCTGAGGAGAGCTGCTAGATATCACTGTTTTCTCTCCCTCTCTCTCTCACTCTGTCTCTCACTCTCACTCCCAGTCTCTATCACTCTCAAGCCCCCCTCTTCATAAATATGATCTATTCTTGAAACTCAACTCAGCATCCAGGCAAATGAGATTGTTCCACCGCCTCCCCCCACCCCTTCTGTCGCCTAGCGTCAGTGCCCTGTTCTCAGTACTAGTCCAGAGGCAGTTTGAACATGGTGTTTTTCTGTCAGGGAGGATCCATCAGTGGAACGCACGCTGTAATGGGCTTTGGGTGCCTGACACAGCCTCGCTTTATCAGGAGATGTTCTGGCAGTCGACGAAAGTGTGGCTGCTTTTCCATATCGCAGCAGAAAAACAGCAAAAGATTCTGCCGACCTGGTACGAGCACAAGATTGAGGTTAAACATTTTCTTAGTTATGTGGCGAAGCGCTTTATCTCTATGGTCTAAGCACTGGTGGACATCTGTAATCGTCCGGAGTTAAATTTATAATTCATCATTTATCTCTATCTCAGCTAAAATGCTGCTGGCCTAGACTTGGATTTTTGAGATTCCAAAAGGTCTAAGAGTCATTGGATTCAGATTTAGCAATTCAGATGGTTAGTGCATACAGCAATGGAAGTAAGCCAGAACCAAAAGAAAAAGCTATTTAGAATATAGTCAATTATATGCATGCAAAGTTATGTACAGAATTCCTTATGTTTCTGTTTTATAAAAGACAATGCCCCATACACTCCCAAATGATACCCTGTTCCCCACAAATACTTTCATTTCTTTCGAAATGGCCAGAACAACACATGCCTCTGCTCCGTTTAATGTAAAGCGACTCAGAGGGCCTTCTAAAGAACATATACATATTGTCTGACCGCAGGCTTGAAGAGCAGGCCCCACAGAGCCTTTTAGAACAGGGCCAACCCAAACACACTGATCTGCCTGATCCACGGATGTGCTCAGGCTTTTAGGGGAATTTGTCCATGCAAATATAACCCATTTCCTCTGACAAAGCTGCACCACATGGTCAGGCTGCAGACCACCAGTGCCAAAATTGGTCTCTGAATGACAAAATGGGTTGTTCAGACATGAACAATGGCTTATTTTACATGTAAAAAAAGGAAAATAAAATTAGTCAAATAGAGTCATAAATAAAAGTTCAAAGGCAATGGGGGAAAAAAAAATGCAAGAAAATATATATACTTTGAGCCCCATTAAGGATGGCAGCTCTACAGGCCAATGGTTCTCTTTTCTAAGTAAAGTCTCTATTTAAACATATTCCAGTTTCTAACACAAGGGACGCCAAACTTGCTGCTGGTGCTGAATTTCTCAAGTCTGTCGCATTTTTTTTTAAACCTTAAAGCTTCAGCAAGCTGACCAACCTCATTAGTACTTATTACCACCATTATCAGTTGTAGTAGCATGAGCAAATTTAACCCAATTATTCATATTAGTATTAGTTTTATATTTAATGAGCCAATTCCCTAACTGTCTTAAATCTAATGCGTCATTTATTGACATCTTGTGTCTTGCGTTTCTGTTGACAAACGGTAGTCTTAGGCACTTAAATAAAATGTTTTAAACTTTTTAACTTGGCAAAATTTACTTTTCATATATTCTAATAACACAATTCATCATCAGAATAAATTCAAATACACATATGTTCAATAAAGAAGGAGGAGGATGCAGAGGACCGGAAGAAAAGGGAAAGGATGGTCTGCTGTGGCAACCCCTAAACGGGACCAGCCGAAAGGAGAAGACAACACATACATTCAATAAAGTAATAAGAATGTCTTTTTTTTTTTTTTTAAAGCAGGTTTCTTTAAAAACATAAAAAAAAAAAAAAAAAAAATTAATTTAATGCAGCACTGATTAGGGGCAGCGGTGGTCTAGTGGTTAGGGAGTTGGCCACAGGATTGGAAGATTGTGGGTTCAAAACCCTTACCTGTAGGTAACCCTGAGGTACCCTTGTGCAAGGTACTGTCCCTGTCACTGCTCCCCGGGTGCTTTCATAGCTGCACGATGTTTGCATGGGTTAAATGCAATTCTGTTTGCCGCACGATGTTTGCATGGGTTAAGGTCCAATTTTGTTGTGGTTCACTGTGTGCTGTGTTGTGACCTCGCAATGACAAGGACAGTCACTTTCACTTTCACTTTATTAGCCAAACTAGGTGGAGAACACAAACTGCAGATGCTACAGAGATTCCACAGAGGTAAAGCAAGTTTTGAAATACATAAACTACTGACTGTATATATTTGTACTTCAATGTATGTGTTTATTAGTAACATTAGTGTTTCTCTGAGTAAATTAATGTCCACTGTCTAAATAATAATGAAAAGCATTTTAAATATGTTTTTCTCAGATACCTAAACTTTGCAAAGTACTGTATGTACACAGCAGTTTGAGTACAGTATGTTAGACCTCCTTATACTTGGATGATAGAACATACCACTGAAACAAAACATCACAGAAAATCACTTCTGACACACTGAACAGCCCTGGCTGATTCTGTAGAGTCACCAATAGTGCCCCCTAGTGGTAATACCCACCCCAACAGGCGCCTGTGATCACTGCACATCAAAACCCACCAGGGACAAATAGATTTTTATCAGATGCTGCAGATAGCTGTAATTTCACAGATAACAGGGGAAAATGGAGTAAAAATATATGCAAATTCAACTCCCCTCATATCTCAGCCTGAAGATGCTGTTTTCACTGGCTTATACTAAACTTAAGGACAAGACCTTTCTAGGATGAGCAGGAATAAGCAGAGAAGTGGACAACATAAAAGCAGTGCCCCACCACCCACATTAGAGCTGTAGAGCAGCTCAGTGTCTGAAGCTACAGAGGCACTGAGCCAATAACAATTACAAGAGAATCTCATTTACGACACAGTGACAGCCTCCTGTAAATGTTCTAATCACTAACAGGAGACTGCTTGTCTGAACAATGTAACAAATAAAACACATACATACAGAAGATTTATAAATATGAAACACATGCACACTCACACATGTGGAAACAGACACATGCACACACAACCAGGCAGTTACAGTTATGAGTTTTTTTCACCCAATAAAAGAAGAAATTCCTTGGTTAGAGACCAAGTTTGGTCAGTCTCCTTAAAAATGTTCTTCATCCGACCTTCTTAACGATTTTGATTCTTCTTGACAAAAAAACACACTGAGTCTGAAAGGAGAAGGGAGCCAAAAAGTGACTAATCTTTGAAGGTGTGTGAAATACGTATCTCGTAATTAACCACTCTGCCCCATTTTTCCACACTAAGTCTAGTGGACGAGGCCTGCCTGCATACCTAGTGCCTTCCTTTCTTAAGCACCTCTGGCAGCACAATGAAGCGCGAAGAGGAGTTGCATGTGCTTTAGAGGAGCTCTAAATAGCTGCGTCTCATCCCCTGGGAATTTGAAAACCTTATCACTTATATCCCAAATGCTACTTCCCAATCGTGAGAGATAGCAGCAAAACAGTGAGAAAGAGAGTGGGACAGCTTAGTGAAAATAAAAACAGATCCTCCTATTCAACGGTCCATACTGCACCATCCTTCCATTCCTCCATCCAAAGATCAGCCCCACAGAAGATAAAGCAGTAGAGAGATTTGTAGTGAAATACAATAGAAACAGAGAGACACAGAGAGAAAGAGAGCGAAAGAGCGCAAGAGAGTGAGAGAAAGAGAGAGGCAGAGAGAGTGAGGCAGAGACGGGCAGAGCGAGTGAGAGAGAGAGAGAGCGCTTAAACAGATAAGGTGCTATATGCTTGACAACCTTTACCAAAGCATCTCCACTTTCTTCACGTGAATGTCAGTTGTGTGATCACTCTATAAAGGTCCTGCCCAAAGGATGACCTTTGCTGTTGCTCCAGCAGACTTTTCTAGGTTTGTGATTAAAAACACTCCCCAACTTTTCAGTGATGCGTTCTGACCCTTAAATTCACTGCAAAAATTAATTCAACTAAAATACATGTTCCTACAATCTTCCAAACTGTGTGCCCTCTTCCTCCTCTTCTTTATCATCAGTTCTGAATCTTAGAAACCATGTCAGTAGTGTTTCTCCAGAATAGCAAGTCTTGTTTGGATTTCTTAGGATTCTTAACGACCCGTCATTGACCTCTAATGGTCTCCATACAGCCTGTTGCTTCCTGCTAGTTGTTTTTTTCCTTCTCTACCTTCAACAGTTCCAAGCTTAATTGTCCTATTCAATAAACCATTTCCCCCCTTGATATATGTCTAAAGAATTAGTAGTCAAAGATTTTTTTTCTGTCCAAAAATACTCTCAAAAGTTCAAAGGCATCATTATTTTCCAGTCTTACATTTTTACGATGCAGCTTTCACATCTATATAGACCCAGAGAAAAGACCATAGCCAGGGCAATTGTGATCTTTGTTTGTTGAGACACATCATTGCATCTGAAGATCTTTTTTTCAAACTCTTAAATCTGCCAAGTGCTGGTCTCTGTCAACTTTCTCGGCTGCTTGGTCCTTTGTTGTTAATTATTGATCCAAGTAGACAAAAGCTGTCTACTACTTCTGCATCTTCACCACCAATGATAAACATCTCTTTTACCCAATGTCATAATCCTTGTTTTTTCATATGAAACTAAAGTACAATGTTATACTGTTTAGGGCTTAAGGTCATACTGACTTTCCACTATGAGTGTTGTTGAAAGATAATATTTCTTCCATTAATCTTGAGCCCTCAAGCAACCTTCTTCCAGTCTTGTTTCTTTTTATTATATTTCTGACATACAAGATGACTATCTTCTTCTTCTTCTTCATTCAGCTGCTCCCATTTAGGGGTCATCAAGTGGATCATTTAGTTTTCATTTCTTCCATTTCATCTGCATCTTCTTCTTTCAGTCCAACCACCTGCGTGTCCTCTCTCACCACATCCATTAACCTCCTCTTTGTCCTTCTTCTTCTCCTTTTCCTGGCAGCTACATCCTTCTCCCAATATAATCTTCATCTCTCCTCTGTACATGTCCAAACCAACATGATCTTGCTTCTTTATCTTTGTCTCTAAAACGTCCTCCCTGAGCTGTCCCTCTAACATACTCTTTTTTTTTTTTTTTTTTTTAAATACAGTCATCTATTCCCTGCATCCTATCCATTCAACTGTTCTCACTTTCGTTCACACTCATGTACTATCTTGGACTTTCATTCCTCTCCTCTCTATGTTCAGGTCCGTAAAAGATCAATGACACGGTGGACGCTGTGTGAGATGTGTTAGAATCAGTAACTGTGCTGATTAAATTACTGTTAAAATGTCACTCTGAACTAAGATAAATGTGAGTTAAATGTGTTACTATGAAGACTGTTCTTGCTAAAAAGGATAAACGGACAGCAACGGTCTTGATGCAACATATAATATTCTCTTGGAAACAACTTACACTTCTTAAATGTAAATTCAAAGCACCATTATTTTCTGCGTGCTTTTCTTAATGGGTCCCACAATGTTTGGAGATAAAAATCTTTGGTCTCCTAGAAATAGATAGACAGACAATGACCTCTTGAAATAATTTTAACCAAGCAATGATTATTAGCTTTCCTTAACCTGAGGACAACAAAGAGTCATAAAAAACTGAAATGGGAGAAGGGAGATTTAGGAAACCTATTTAACAGTTTTCCTGATACTGCTCAGTACCTTTGGGCCATACCTGTTTTGGTGAGTGGACTGGAGAAAAGCTGCTGCAGGAGCTTGTTTTCTGATGTTCTCAAAACCACCACAATGTCTGCAGGAAGAGTATCTCTGTTCTTCTCCAGAAAACTATTTACATTATACAAGACCTTTGGGAGACACAATGACAAGTATTTGAGAAGTTACATTATTTTCTGCTTAAATTAATATCAGTCTTGAACCTTGAATTAGTGGCAATAGGATTCACACCTCAGTTCAACATTTACTCACACAGCAGCACTATCAACATTTCGCACCATGAGGTCCCACCTGAATTTGGTTACTAATGATAATTCAGAATGAATAGAACTGCGATGCCTTTGATGCGGTTTCGGTTCCAAAAACTTGTTTGATTACCAAACTGTGTGTGTGTAGATACAACAAATCACTCCAATTAAAAACATGACTGTAAAATTCTTTTGGTCATGTTACATACTTATAATTAATGATGAGTCACTTTATACTACTTTCTGTAGAGCAGGCTTTCTTGATTCATGAAATATTAGATCATTGTTCACAGCCAACAATATTACATGTGGAACTTTTCTGTTGCATTTATTTTGAACAGCACAGACCGGGGCCTGGAAAAATGATCTTTTAATTATAACTTTTCTGAAACTGAAAGAAACCAAACAAGAGTGAAAGTGATAATTAATGCAAGAAATAACGTTAATCAAGTAAGAAACTAAATCAGCAACTAAAGCTTTTTTTTTTCTTTTTGCAATTTCAAAAAGCAGTAATTTCAAAAAGTCGCAAAGGCTCACAAATGACAATTGTCTGGGAGGACGGCCAGGTTTATGATAAATCTAGTTACATATGTCACTGGAAATGACATATGTAGTAGTTTTGATCATGAGTGAGTTTTGGGTAAAAGGATCGAAAACTGGAAAACTACCAAAAGAACTGTGCTGTAATCATAACACTATTTTATATGATATAATATTTACATTTACGGCATTTAGCAGACGCTCTTATCCAGAGCGAATCCTATGTCCTAATTACAGGGACAGTCCCCCCTGGAGCAACTCAGGGTTAAGGGTCTTGCTCAGGGACCCAGTGGTGGTAGTGCTAGAGGTGGGATTCGAACCTTGGACCTCTTGAGCCATAGGTCCAACAATATAATAAGCAGCAGTTTCCTTCGGTTAGTGTGTTACCTTTCCAGCATAATGTTGAATTCCAAAGGACAACTCCACACGCTTTGGCCTCCAGAAGTACTTGCACCTCAGGTTGTCCTCAAACTTGTCTTGAAGTGGTGAACATAAAATCAAGTTAGTTATTTATGTAGTACTTTTTTAAATTTTAATTTTTATTTATTTATTTATTAAACACAACTGTTGTCGCAAAGCAGCTATACAGAATCTGGGTCCGAGCCTGTAGTAAGCCCAAAGTGACAGGCAAAATTCCCTAAAACTGGAGGAAGAAACTTTGGCAGGAACCATGGAAAATCAAGAAGGAAAAAGAAATGTTATAATTAACAGATTTCAGTAGTGAGTTCTGGTAAAGTGTGTGTTATTATAAAAGAGGCCCATTAGAGTCCATAATTGGATGTTCAATTGGCTAAAAGTAGTAGTTCTGTTGATTTTTGAGTTCTTGATTTGTCGCAACATTAAAAGCAGCAAAATGGCTAAATGCTATATTTACGCACTTCAACCCACTTTGTCTGCAATGTTTGTATCTAGATATGCCGCTAAGGGTAATTTCTAATAACGTATGTCTATCTAATAATAAAGTATGATAAGATGATATTTTATATATTGTTTTCATTTTATTGCTCACAGTTTAGTCTCAACTGTTCTGTTTTTACTGGTTGTACAATTTATTAAATATAGAGATGCAATAAAGACTATCATATAGTGTTTCATAGTGTGTGTTTATTGCGTATTTGTAGCGTTATTTGCTGCTGTATTAAACTCAGCACTGGCTCCTGGAGGAATTTCATTACTCACTCATCATGTCAGTGGTAGCATTGTTTGAATGGGGAAGACCTAGCAACTATGTGGACATTAGCTTTGACTAAAATTGAGATGAGACAAGATTAGACAAGATAAAACAAAACTAAACCAATTTAAACCAAAATAACACCACAGCACAAAACAAAGCAAACGCTTAGGCACTGCAGATCAAATGATAAGTCTTTGCTTTTTTTCCATTAGTGAAAATGTGAAAAATGAAAGTGACTATCTGTCATTGTGAAACAATGTATACTTTTTTTTTTTTGCTGCTCCTGTTAGGAGTCGCCATAGTGTCTCCATTTCTTCTCATCCTCTGCTTTTTCCTCCTTCAAACCAACTGCCTGCACTCTTTTCTTCATCTCCCTTCCACACTCTCCTTGCTCTGAACTTGTTGATGCCAAGTATTTAATTTCTATAAATCCAAAAAGGCACAATGCAACTCCTTCTGACCTTCTCTGTACTTCTCTACTAACACTGCACCCATTCAAACATGTAGTATTGGTGCAGCTATATCCTTGCTTGCCATGTTTATATTTATTTTTATGGGAAATTACGCTTTTGGATTCAACTGTATGACCCGGTATATCCCTCGTCACTTCAAGTAACTAATCAGCCTTACTGAAGTGCAATTACTGCTAGCCATCACAGTACTGGAAGGGTAAATAACCACTATTACGTATGGTTTGAATGCATCTCAGACCACTTCCAGAAGTGGCTTGATGAATCAGATTTACATCGGTTTTTGATGCGTCTTGGGTGCAATCACACATTTTTTATGTGGCTTGGGCTTCAGACATAATCCTGGTGCTCTAGTGAAGTGACTGGGAGTGCACTGGCTGTATGTTTGCTGCTGTTCGTTACCAACGAGCGTCTGGTCTGTAGCCTGAGGAAAACGGCTTTCTTCATCCAGCAGAGATAGCAAGCCCATAGGCTTCTGCAGGAACATGTCTAGGATTGGCCTGTTGTCTTCATAATCGACCAGGCTGGCATCTACACCCTCACTCTGATATTCCATCTGAAAATCCCACACAACCACATACACAGGGGCTGTCAGTTATCCAAACCTTAATATATGAAAAAAAGCATTCACCTCGAAGCCACCATTAGCTCTATTTTAAATTCTAAGGGAGTCTGTCAGTTTTACAGTCTAAAGTAGGAACAACATTCAAATGCAGTTTAAAACTGCGTTTAGCTTTTTTTCACCAAAACACACCTATAGTAGTAGAATAGCAGAAAAGATTATTTAAAACCAAACAAAAAATTTGATTCAGAAAACAGAGAGGTTGACTCATAGTGGGACTAATTGCATACCATCGCAAGAAGATTATGCAAACAAATACATTTCTTTTAACATAATCTTCAGGAGATGAATCGTGACTGGCGGCTTTCACCCACCCTCATGTTTTAAACAGCACGGTGGAAAAGCGCTGCTGTGTGTTTATCATTAAGGAGGAGCAGTGTGTGTTAAATCTCATTCAGCTCTATAATGAAGCTCACAAATGCTGCTGCTGGTAATGAGGGAAATTATGCATCAGGCCTGGCAGGCCAAATGCTTACAAAAACACACCTGCCTGCATGTACACACAGGCATAGTCACACACATACAGACATACAGACACACACAGATACACAGACATATAAAACACAGTCAGAACCACAGATGCAAACAGAATCACACACCCAGACACTCACCTAGTCAGACAAACACACACACACACACACACACACACACACACACACACACACACACACACACACACTTCCCTAATGGACAAGATAATAAGCAAAAGCACATGGCAGTCAATAAATGTGGCATTAGCAACCACTAACTGAATTACTGGAATGCTCTGGGGGAGGCTTTCAAAACACAGCACTTTAATTAATTTGGTAATTGCTCACTTTCAGCATTTTTACTAAATGAAATATTTGGGACAAGTATATATTGTGTTTAATAAAAGACCTGTTGAGGAATAGTTCTCTAGGCTTCCTCAAGGGTAGATGTTTTTGGCTCTCATTTTCAGCACAGTCCCTGTAGCTGACCAGTTTCACAGGCAGAAGCAGGTGATGGATCATCTTCACTTTGGAATGTCCTTCAAGAAGCCCAAAGAACTATTCCTGAATTAAATCCTGGAGGTTTATAACAAAGCTGATCTAGGAGAGTACAGGCTGTGTTAAAGAATAAAGGTGGCATAAGACCTATGCACAGTACTGTATTTGTGTGTGGTCAGAACAAAAAAAAACAAAAAATCTCTGGGTAATTTAACAGAAAGAAAAAAGCATTTATAGCTTAAGGTCAATTAAAGCTAATTTCTAGTTAATTGTGGACCATATCTGTTGGTTTATTCATCATAATGTAGAGAAAGAGAACAAAATGATAGAGAGTGATGGTCAGAGAGTCTATGAGAGAAGGTTTGACAGTCTGAGAGAGAGAAACAGCAAGAGAATGAATAGAGCAGGAAGGCTGTGTGTTGATTAGTGTGTGATGGAGGAAAGAAAATCGTCCTTCGATTAATTTCATTACTGCAACAGCGCTCAACACAACACTAAACAGATTACAGTCTCACGAACACACACACTTTGTCTGGAATCTTCCTTTTGACATTATACACTACTTGAAATAGATCTTAAGAAAATCACCACCATTACATCAAATACATGTAACAACATATGTTATGATGTTTGTAGCTCAACACCATTTCCTTGAGGAGCATTTCCCATCATCATATAACATTAATTTAGCTAATCATCCCTTCAATAAATCACAAGATTGCACATAATAGTACCTAATTCTTACACAGACCAAATTACAGTGTTCAGAACCAACTTGCGTTTGGATAACTGCGTTTTATAACCATGATATAAAACCAAAAGCATAAAACTCTTCTCAAACACAAAAGAAAGCGATATACACAAGACTAATTTCAATTCTTTAAGGCTGTTTATCTGGGCTCTTAGGATGGTTATACTTGAAAACGTGTCTCACCTGTTCAAGGGCAAAAATATGCTGGTTAAAGTAGAACTGGATCTGTTCGTTGGCAATGTTTATACACAGCTGCTCAAAGGAGTTCTTCTTAAAGTTCTCAAAGCCAAAGATGTCCAGAATGCCAACATTCATTCCACTCTCTGAAGCACTTAAAAGAAAAAAAGAACAGACACAATATCCCAAAATTAAGACAATGTCAAACAGCATCACAGTGCACACTTCTCTGAAAACATGAACGACTTCTATTATTTGAAGCCGCTCCACAAAAACACAATCACAACATAAAAACACTATAATGGAATATGATCTGAGCTGACTAGGAACTTGGTCCTCAGACTGAAGTGAACATTGAGACTGAGACAGCAAACTATTCAGGAAATTTCCAAAGGTCACCTTTTCCCAGGGTTAACAGGTTATTAGTGGCAATAAGGTTGAAACCAGGGATGATTGGAATGGAAGCGGGTGAATTTGGATTTTGTGCAGTGAACTGGAAGGCATCAGAGTCTCTGACAAGTCCAAATGCTGATATCTGAAGGGATTCACTTGGATCAATGAACTGCCTTTTACTCTCTCTCTCTGAAGTCTTTTTAATCATCTGAATATTATTTTCTCAATGCAACTCCATATCAAAAATTTATAGAAACCTTTTTTTCACTGCACTTTTCTTGTCTTACTCTGGCAATTAATATTCTGTGGTCTGTGCTGGGCGATTTGAAGGTCACCTTTAAGATGGAGAGACTGTGCATACAAACTGAACAGTGGGAAAGATCTGAAGAGCCACAGAGCAACATCAGGCAAACACAAAAAACATCTTAAAGCTGTATAGCTGCACATTTATTAGAACCATGTTGGTTTCAGTTTCCGCAACAATAACTGTGTAATGCAACAGCTTCGTAAATACATAACACACAAGACACGTTTGGGTATAGCAGTCTCTTGCTCAGACAAGTAGCATCAAATTTTGAGTGATGCTTACAATACATACCTATAGTTCCATGGAGATATACAAGTTTCTAATAGTGGTGATTTAGCAGTTTTCTTTTAGTTCAGAAAGAGTGGATCATTTAAATATAATGAAGCACCCAGCAAATGACACATATTAGTGTCATTTGTGGAGGTGGTCTAGTGGTGGGTTCTTGCCTATGGACCAATGGCTCAAGAGGTCCCAGGTTCAAATCCCACCTCTAGCACTACCACCACTGGGTCCCTGAGCAAGACCCTTAATCCTGAATTGCTCCAGGGGGACTGTCCCTGTAATTAGGACATGGAAGTCGCTCTGGATAAGAGCGTCTGCTAAATGCCATAAATGTATTCAGTCCCCCAAAAATGTTAATAGTGAACTTAATATAATCAAAAACCTAAAAACAAATAGTTTGGTTACAAAGCCAGTGCTGTATTGTAACAATTAATGTTTCTAAAATATTGTTAATACAGAAAAGTAATTCCATGTTGTGTCAACATTCTGCAGTTAGAAATGTTTTGGATAGTACTAGATTAGATGAATGTTTGACTGAAGGACATTAGGTTTGATGGAATCATTTAAACACAACCATAAGCAGGGTAGCCCCTGTTCTCTTCTAGGGCCCAGTTTGGCATCAGTTATTTCCCACAGAGATTGCTTTTGCACTTGGTAACATCTAATTCCTCTATATTATCTGAGGATGAGTAAAGAACACTTGTAAGGTCTCATGAGGTAATTTCTGAGGATTGCTATTGGAAATTTAGATATTCTTGAAAACAAGAAAATTTTTTTTTAAAAAAGCCTTTTTTAAAGGCTTCTAAATCATCCTCTCAGACAATATTAACCTGTCAGACTGAGCATAAGTTGCTTCAGTTGTCTGCCATTTGTAATCCAGTAAGGAAAGCATAACCCATTTTTCCATAAATGTATACATAGAATGTTTTTTGCATCTAACGTTTGTTAGTTTAGCAACTAGTATTGAAAGATGTGTGTTAATTCAGATACATATGAGATACAGCTTAGTCCAATTTAAAGGAGTTCTTGAGAAAAAAATAATATGACCAGCATGTATAACCAGCATGATGTACATTTTAGATTTCGTAAGATGGGATGGATCCTAAAGTAATTAAGTGCTACATGTGCACATGGAGCCTGATCTAATTAAACTGATCTGTCCCATGTTTCCTGTTGTTCCACTTAAATCAGTATTGTTAACCACCATATTAATCAGTTTTGTTTTTGGTTAGATTCTGACATTGTTGAACTTGGACATGCTAGACTGGAGTCCCTGTGGACTGTGATGTTTGCTTAAAATATTATCTGTAGTGACAATAGGAAGCAGCTTGAGGAGAACCTGGAGAGATGGAGATATACTGTAGAGAGAAGAGGAATGAAATTGAGTAGGACAAAGACAGAATACATGAGCTTGAGCAAAAAGGAGGAGCGTGGAGTGGTTAGGATGCAGGGAGAAGAGGTAACAAATGGAGGTGAAGAAGAGAGTTCAGTCATGTTGGAATGGTAGAGAAGAGTGGCAGGAGTGATCTGTGGCAGATGGGTACCAGCAAGAATGAAAGGAAGGGCTAATAGGACTGTAGTGAGACCAGCTATGTTATACAGGTTGGAGACAGTGGGACTGACAAAAAGACAGCCAGCAGAGCTGAAGGTGACAGAGTTTGACATTGCCTTAAACATGCTAAGACTTTCGTTGGGTATGATGAGGATGGACAGGATTAGAAAAGAGTATATTAGAAGGACAGCTTGGAGATAAAGTTAGAGAAGCAGGAATGCATTGGTTTGGTCCAGAAGAGAGACAAGGATTATATTGGGAGAACGATGCTAAGGATGGAGCTGCCAGTAAAGAGAAAAAGAGGAAGACCAAAGAGGAGTTTTATGGACATGGTGAGAGAGGACATGCAAACAGTTGATTTGATGGAGAAAGATGCAGAGAACAGACAGACATCGGAAGCAAAAACTGATGCTTTTTTCCCCAAAATGCTTGTCCATTTCTCTGTAATTAAATCCATTTACCAGATGTTGTTGTCAGGCTGTAGCAGGGCATTGATGCGGTTCACTATCCAACTGAAGAGACGGCCATAGAGGGCCTTAGACATGGCATCCCTCACATCTGTAGCCTTGTCCACTGTGTTGGTGCGGATGATGGTCTCACCACGTGTCACCACACAATGAGAGGTCAGGGCCTCTTGCAGCTCTTCTGGTCCTATACATAGCAGAGCTGCCGCTGTGTAGAAAAAGAGTCAGAACACGTTTTCTTTTTGCATTTAATTTCTGATATCCTTGTTTTTTGGTATCTATGTGTTTTCACCAAAAAAAATCTTGATTCATTAAATCACAAAACATCTATTTATTCCTTTGAATTAAAATTGTTGGTCTGTTAAGACTAACAGACATAATGGTAACTGTTCTGATTGGTATGATACCTCATTCAAAAGGATTTGATTGGAACATTTCTTATAACACTGCTAAATGAGTTTGGAATGGGAAAGTGAAAGTTAAGTGAAAGTGAGCATTTATCATTGTGAGTGCAGCACACAATGAACCATAACAAAATACATCGTTTCCATTTAACCCATTCACATATGTATATGCAGTGGTGGCAAACACAGAATGAACAAAATGAAGTAGCATGGAAATGCCTAAATCTTACCATTCTCTAAGGGTTCTGAATTAGGCACTTCACTCTTATCAGTCTGGTGCTGAGAGGTGATAGAAGTAAACTCTATATTGCCAGTATTCAAAATAGCTGCTAGGATTCTGTATACAGAATTCACCTCCTGTAAGTGAAAAACAGAATTTAGAATCGATGACTAAATGACTAAATTGATGACTAATATTAAAATGAAAAATTAACCACCATACGACACCTCTTCTGAGAAACCTATTATGCGGAAGCAGTCCTGAATAGCATCAAACTGTTCTTCGTATAATTTGCTGGAAACAATGTCCAGCATCACTTTACCATTTGCATTATCAATGTACCTGAAAAGAATGGAAATTATTAATATCTGATGTGAAAAATGTGAAGGCTGGCCATAAAATCAATCAATGTCTATTTAAAAATTCACACCTAGGAGCCGTTTTCTCTGGCAACCTGTACTTCTTGAGGCTTTCTTGGTGATAAAGACCAGCATATATGTAATAAAATATATGAAAGTTTTTCTCCCCTCTGACAGAAAAGGAAAATGGAAAATGGTTAAACTTAACTTATACCATTTATATCAGTAATTTATAATAATGATGGTGTGCCATCATCTTCTGGCAGACTAATTAGTAAAGACAAATTTCTCACGTGGCCTGCTTGATGACTCTTGATTTCTCCAGAAGATACTCCGAGATCTTGGCGCCCATTACAGCACCTGTAGGTGTAAACTTCATCTCCAGGTACTTTCCGAAGCGACTTGAGTTATCATTAATAGCCGTGCATGCATTACCAAACGCCTCCACCAGTGGGTTCACCTGCAGGATCTTCTCTCGAAGTGTGCGGTTATTCGCCTGCAAATGGAGTTAGCAGAAAGAAAATGCAGCACGGTTACTGATTTAACACTAAACGCTTCTGTTTAAGATGTTACTAATCATGTCAGTCTTAATGATGACTTAAGTGTGCATAGCAAGTTTATAACGCTGGAAAATGTATATCAGTGACTACAAATGTAAGAATACACTGGTACACTTTTTTGAAAATTCAATTGCATTGAATTTGCTCCTGGAATAATATCAATAATAACTGCACATTAATAATGCAGTGTGTTAATATTGATTGGCAACAATGATTTTTCATAAAAAGGTTATTACACTGAAACAAGTACATTCTAATAACACAGTCTGATTGCATAACTGCTCAGTCGCAGTCGTACAATCAGCCCCAACTGACCAAAAATCTTTGAAGTGTGGACGTTTTGTGTGGACTTAATGTGAAATCAACTCAAAGGGACTAAACATTAAGGATAAATAAGAACAAAAAAAATCCATCCTTTGAACCTTTCTTAGATTTATTACGATCGTCTGTAATAAATACTAACACTGCAAAAACAGAGGAACACAATTATTTTTTATTGCTCAAAAAAGGCATTTTCCTTTTTTATTAAACTTCCAGTCAGTTAAACAACAAGTGCTATTATACCTTCCCCAGAAATGTGAGATGCTGGACGATGAGATGGGCACTTTCTGTTTTACCAGCTCCGCTCTCCCCACTAATGATTATGCACTGAAAGCACAGAAAGACAAGCCGACACACAAATTTTACAGAAAACATTCAGTGAATTAATAATTACTATTAATTCACTTCCATTAAGATTACTCATGCTATGTATAACAATGTGAAATTAGAATTAGAATGAGACATATTCAGTAGATCTAATCCACATGGAGTTACCTGGTCCTTACAAAAAGTCACCATGCCCTGGTAGGCTGCATCCGCAGTTGCAAAGATATGAGGAGGATTATCTGATCGTTTGGCCCCATGATACAGTTTAGAGAACTGTAGAGAAGGACAATTCGAAATGTGAACATGCACAACATGATTTAAAAAAAGCACAGATGATGTTGGTCTCATAACACACTCTGGAGATTATTTTGAGAACATAGCAAGCAAAAAAAGGGAAAGAACAGTGGTGACTGACATTGTGCCAAACATTGCACACAAAAAAAAAAACAAATGAACAATCTTTGTCCTTACATGTCAGTAACTGGCCGTAATTGGCAGCTAACTGCCATGTGGTAACTATGGTGTGTCAGACCACACTGACCTGTGGTGAGTAAATGCTCAGGCTCTGAAATGGATTCAGGGCAATGAGAATGTCTCCAACATAGGTGTAAATCTGTAGCTCTTCATAGCGCTTCTGAAGATGTGTGATTATAGTTTCCTGTGTGAAGTAACACCAAGAAACTCCGTCACCTCCAGAATTATTGGCAAACTTCAAGAAACTGGGCAAAGACCATCACAAAATGAACAACATATGAAATGATTCAATGGGTAACCAGATAAGTGGATATCCAATGCTTTTGTTTTAGTGGCTCGGGCGAGATAAACTCCATTTAATTTTCCATCAAACCTAATCTGTGTGTGGATTATTTCATATATTTATATATATATATATATTATATATATATATACATACATACATACATACATACACACACTGTGTAGTACTGTGTTTGTACTGTATATACACACACACAGTACTACACAGTATATATTTGTTGTAATGTATTTATTCAGCATTAAGCACACTAACCTCATCTAAGACTTCCAGGTTCACCAGGTCATCATTTGGGCAGCTCTCAATAAGCAGTGTTTTCCTTGTATTGATCCTTTCATGCCTGTAAATGATAATAATCGATTTTCAGTAAAGCTAAACACAAATATTTCCCAAACTTGAGCAGTAGATTATTGAAATGTCTTCAAGGGTTTGTAGTCTATTAAAGCAGGTAGCTCTGGCACTTGACAGAAGCTTGCCTCATATTGTGTGTTATGACCTACAGAATGAGAGGTCAGCAGGGGACCAGCTCAGCCATTCATGCATGGCACAAAACCCTCAGGCCCCGAACTAACACACTGTGAGAATGTGTTATACGAGAGAGAGAGAGAGAGAGAGAGAGAGAGAGAGAGAGAGAGAGAGACAGGGACAGAGATGTGTTGAGAGTTTCAGACAGTTTGGGGTTATTTTGTCATTATTTGACAGTACTTTTAATCAGTACTATGATGATCAACAGTCAGCTACTATCAACACACCAGTTAGTCCACTTCACAGTGGCTGAAGGGGAAGAATTTTGTGTTCTGGAAAAACCTAAAAAAAACCATAGAGAAGAGTCCATGCAAGAAAAGTAACAAACATTACTGATTTAAAATGGACGTGGGACCTAATAAAAGTAGATGTGTGGTTCTGAATAAAAGTTATGATGTCATCAGTACTTTCAAGAGATTGATGCCAAATATCTATCCATTAAATGTTGGGTCAATTTATTGAATTCATACATTAAAAATCAGTCACTATTTGTTTAACCCTAATTGTCTATGTTCTTTTATTGGTTACACAGTTTTTCACACTAATGCAGAAGTTCAAAACTTCTGTCAGCTTCACAAACTTTCCAGCAGCACGGTATACATAAAATAACAAGCAGTTTTATACCCACTTTACTGTAAGGGCTACATAAGGCTACATGCCACCTGCATAAACCTTTTATAAACACTTACATTAACCTAAATTTATTTAGGACATTTATATTGTTTATTCCACAGAGCTTTTATTGTCATCACACTTTACAGTTTGAAGCAAATGAAAGAAGCCTTTGTGATGATGCTTGCCAGAAAAAAACTTTATAATTGTCAACATAGGTGTGTCAGCTATGTGGTTCAGTGTGTGCTGTGTTTCACAGTGACAATCAAATGCATTCTCTGCATTTAACCCAAACAAACACATGCAGCAGTGGGCAGCTTTATTCAGCACCTAGTGAGCAGTGTTGGGGTTGCAAGTCTATGCTGTTTAAATATATTTGTGTATGGAGTAAATTATATAAAAGTGCTTTTACATTATCGTTTTTAATGCAACTAAAAGAAAATAATCAAAACCTTTAAACATTTCTTACTTGCAACTCTGTTTTCAGGAGTCTAATGTTCAGCTTAAAGGCCATCTCTTTCTGCAGTGATGTCCTCTGTTCAGCTGGGAATATATTCAAAGTCTACACCTTTGTGTACCTCACATCACACCAGACCAGTGGCCTTCAAACACTGCAGCATCTGAGCGTGTTCCTCAGTTTTTTTATTCCCATATTTTCTAACGCTTTATGGGAGTCCAGCTATATGCTCAATTCAATGGTACCTGAGTGAGCACAGATAGCTGACATAATTAGTCCAACTTCTGTCCCATGTGGAGTCAGTGTCAAGTCTCTTCCTAGCTACACAACTAGAATCAATCACTAACAAGTAATTATATTATATTATAAGAGCACAAAACCAACCAAACAGTACAATCAAAACAAGCTGTCAGAACATTTAACACTGTACTACATAAAGAAAATATTGCAGTGTTTTAATACTACAAAGTACTAAACATTGTTAATAAGCTAATCTTTCCACTTACCTGAGGAAAATAAACTAAACTTGCAAAAGAAAAATAGTGCTTGATATTTTGTGCACATTTAATCTCCACTCACTTAAGATGCAATTAGTGATAAAAGTCTATTAATGTACGCCAGTATCCAAAACTCACACACCTAACAGGGCAACCACATCATTTACACACCTTCACTACATCCAAGCACAAACATACTACAATGGTTTACCATTCCCAACCAGATTAGCTCAAAGAGAAAGAGCATTCTGCCCCCTTTTGGTTATGAAAAATATAACACAACAGAACAGAATATAACAGCAGTGCAAAGATGCAGAAGTTTTTACGGCAGAGCAGAGCCAGATACAAAAGCCTAAGTAGTCTTCAAAACAGCGTAATCAGACAATGGTGCAGGTTGCTGCCCTTAATCTGACCAAGAAAATACCTGCTGTGCTCCAAACCCACAATGTGCACCTTCAAACAGACTACAGACAGGAGTTCAGTGCTATATTCAGAACAACTGCATTCTGATATGAAGGACATAAGTAACAAGTTAAGATAAAATCCATAAACCAATGCACTATTATATGCCACTAGTTTGTTCTGAAGGCTTCAGTAACTTTCTGCTGACTGACTGGTACATACTTGGTCCTGGTCCTGCAGCCAACATCCTCCTGGTCCCGTATAAGAGCTGCAAGCCGTTTCCTGAGTGCATTGTCTTTGCCATGAGCCTGTTTAATGAATGGGTGTTCCAGTAGATGGGTCACCGATGGACGTGCCTCAAAGTCTTTTATCAAACACCTGTGCAACGAGAGTGACAGCAAAAGATTATTTCAAAGAAATTGGTGCAGAAAAAAAAAAAAGTATACAACTTCAGTATAAAACTTGGGTTTGAAGAAAGAACTATTCTGATATGAAGTCCTCTAAATGAAGAAGCCTGAATTAAATGAGACTATCTTAGCGCAATGATAAGCCACCTGAACATCCTCCTGTGGCCTCCTCACTGTCTCAGATCTACAATGTAGCAGGTAAGAGGTCCAGAGGACCAACAGAGGCACACTCTCTCTCTCTCCCTCATTAAAACCCAATACAAACAGTCTTATCCGCTCTCCACAGTTCTGCCTTTGTTTCAGTTCTGAAAGCACCGTGTTCTGTTGACAAATGGATTACACAAAAGGATAACTTATCTGTCTGTATCACATCACCGTGTCTTTACAACGTAGCATTATCAGTTGAACAATGATACTAAACACATGCCGTTTATTGCACAAAAGGCTGGGCAATATGATGTTTATCACAAAAACTATCACAATATTTGTTGACATTGTCAGTAATTAAAGATTACTGACCAACTGCATTCCAAAGAGGGCATAACTAGTTCTGTCAAACTGAATTTAGTGCAGTGCGCTTTATGATATGGTAATGAATTTTTTCATTAGCATTGTTTTTATTGTTGGTGGTACTACTGGATGTTGTGTTCTCAATCTCACTCATCAGATGTCCAAAAAATAAAGATCATGATTTATTGTGTAAAAAAAGGTCTTGGCATATCAAGATATTGTATTCTTGTTTTGCCCATTCATTCAAGCACATTATAACAACCTGAAGAGTCCCTTGGAAGAGGACAGTATTACTAATTATGCAGTTTTCAAGTCCATGAATTTCAACATACAGTAGCAGTAGGCATGCATTATTCACTGTCAGCCATTTCTATATGTAGCACCAGTGGGTTTGTAGTATTCAGTACCATTGCAGCAAAGTGTAATGTCAGTGCATATGCAAAATTCAGTACCATTCACTAAAGTATTAAATGGGTGTTAATATTCATTCAGATGACTGCTGATGTTCAGTACAACAGGTACTTAACTACCAACCATGTGGCCATAAAGCAGGCAGGGTGTATTCACTACAATCCATGTCTGTGTATCTGGGTATGCAGCCATGATCATATGAATGTCAATGAACAGTAGTACAGTGCAGGCAGTGTACAGTACTGTGCAAAAATTTTGGGCAGGTGTGAAAAAATACTGTAAACAAAGAATGCTTTCAGAAATGGAAGTTTTAATCATTTATTTTCATCAATCAACAAAATGCAGTGAATGAACAAAAGAGAAATCTAAATCAAATCAATATTTGGTGTGACCACCCTTTGCCTTCAAAACAGCATCAATTCTTCTAGGTACTCTTGCACACAATTCCTGAAGGAACTCTGCTGGTAGGTTGTTCCAAACATGACTGCGTTTCAACCTCCGTGTCACGTTGATGATCATCAGCACCTGTTTGGTAAAGTTGGTTGATCATACACCGACTGTAATCCTACAGAATCCCTGACTTTGTGCAAGTGTACCTAGAAGAACTGATGCTGGTTTGAAGGCAAAAGGCAGTAACACCAAATATTGATTTGATTTAGATTTTTCTTTTTTTCTCTCACTTTGCATTTTGTAAATTGCTAAAAATAAAACAATCATTATTTATATTTCTGAAATCATTCTTTCATAACAGCATTTTTTCCACACCTGCCTAAAACTTTTGCTCAGTACTGTATACTATTTTTCATATCTATGTTCAACACTGTTGTGGGTGTAATATTTATGTATAGTATTACTGGGTAAGCAGGAGGGACTTCTAACCCATGTCTGGATATTGTACCACTTGTTTTGTATGCTGTCAAGTACTGATGGTCTATTTTGACTTTTTTTTGACAAAAATGTATATTGCTTAAAATGACCTAAATGGCAGGTAATGAAAGCTAAATAATTAAGTTACAATGTATGCAGTATGTAATAGAAAGCAACTTCAACTGTTCCATGGTGCAGTTCAGATGCTCATATCCCAATTTTTCTACTTTCAGCACTGGAAAGTGGTCAAAACGGGCCCTTTCTGCAACTACGCAGCCCAGTACTCTAAGCTGCAATTCACTGTGTACTGACACACTTCCATCATATGAAGTATTAACCTCTTCATCAATGTATGTCACTGTAACAGTTCTGCTGGATTGGACCAGAGGGCCTAGTGTTTACCACATACATTAGGGGCCCATAACTTTAATGCTAGTACATCTATTGTTCTTTCTTACATTTGCCAATTTTTCTGGCTTCCAGAAAAAACTTAAGTGAACGGACTGTTCACTTGCTGCCTAATACACCTTGAAATGTTCCATTTTAATGAGAGTGTTCTGCCTTATATAGTGTGTGAATGTGTGTGCCTAGAGACAACATCCAAACACATTCAGCATATGCATTCGTTTACGCTGATAAAATCCAAATGACATTATAGTATTAACGACATAATTCAGTATCGATAAATAGGCAACCACATGGCAACAGTGTGAGTAGGATAGGCTAATGGGATAGACAAACTACAGGTACCTAAACGACACTGTCCTAATCTGCACTGAAATTTACTGTGTTTGCCTCTCATCTCTACCATTCTGTAGACAGGCATTCTAGAAGCCATTAGGATCAGAACATTACACCAAAGGTTTTGCCATTAGCGCTGTGCATGGCTAGGCTTCTAACAGCAGGACCATGCTGATACGAAAGGGGAAGCAATTTCACTTCGCAAATATGGACACCCCTGATGCATTTATTAGCAACGGAAAAGTCTCTCATTCATTTAGGGGAGGGAGGAGTCCAATAAACAGCCTGCAGAACCTGATAACATTGTCTGCCCTCCTCTGGCTAAACTGAACAGGAACACACACACACACACACACGCGCACACACACACACACACGCACAGAATTTCTGAACTGATTTTACCGCAATCCCCATTTATCAGTCATTAATGCCTTTAGAAATTGAATTTCTTTTCAAATTCTTTAGATTTATAAAAAGCCTTTGCAAGGTAAAATTGTACCTTGCAAACGAAGCTGAACAAGTGCAGCTTTTGAGCTGTTTTAATTCGAACGACACGCTGAAATGCATTTTCGGCAAGTTTCAAGTGTTTTAAATTAAAATATAATCGTAGATTCACAGAAAGCAAATACAGAAAGCAAAGTATTTCATCTTTCCTTGCAAGGCAAAAGAAAAGCTCTTGTTTCATTGAATGTATGTTTTGTTCTTTCTTTGTCCTTCTATGAAAGTGAAAGTCAAAGTGACTATTCTTGTCATCGTGAAACCCAGCACTACACACAGTGAACCAGAACGAAATGACACCTCTTCGCTTTACCCGTACACACAAACACGTGCACAGCTACTGAAAGCATCCAGGGAGCAGTGATTGGGACGGTACTTTGCTCAAGGGTACCTCAGGGCAATCTACTGGTCCTGGATTCGATCCCATGACCTTCTGATCCTGGGGCCAACTCCTTAACCACTAGGCCACTGCTGAGGAATACATGAAAGGATGTGCTATTGAAGTCTCCTGTTACAATGCAAGTCATTCTTACGGCTCAAATGGTTTGCTGTATCTCAATCATGTATTGCAACAAGATGAATTTGGCTATTTCTGCATGTGCAAAATACAAAATGAAAATGGCCTTGGCAAAAATATGGTCCAATTACATACAGTGTTGGCGTTTGGGAGAAATAGTAAATAATAAAGAAAAATTCAATAACTCTGAGCTTGTGTGTGGAATATGTTTCAGCTGTGTCAGAGAGAGAGAGAGAGAGAGAGAGAGAGAGAGAGAGAGGGGGGGGGGGGGGGTCACAAGACTCCAACTATTATATCATTGTTGGAACTGAAAATCCTGAGCTTGTGTGCACAGCAGGAGACCGAAATTGCCTCATTTATCTGAGTTAGTGTGAATTTTTCAGTAAGGCAGGACTATCAGCCAGTCCTGATGAATTAAAAGCAGAGATGGGGTCATATTAATATTCCATATTATTAAGATTGGGGCTTTTCAGTGTTGTTAAAATAGGTTTATGACCCTTTAAAGGCAGGAAAATCCACATGAACTGCCTTTATCCTATCCTACAGAATATTGATCTGGTAAATATATAAGATATTTCAATAGTGCTAAAATAAATCCTCATTTTGTTCTTCACTTTAAACGAGACAGTGGAAGTAGATTTTTTTTCTGTTTAATTAAGTGAAAGGGTTTGGTGCAGAGTTTGAAAGGTCATTCTTATACAGACTCAATATATACACTTTTTATATACACATTCCCTCTTAAACTCAGTGTAGAACATATTAAAGACACTATAAATATTTCAAAATGGTTATACACCGCCCTCCATTGTCAAACACCCTTATATGCTGCAAGATGTCACTTATGCTGCACCTTTTTATTAATACTATTCTTTACACTTCTGGTAGATCCTAACTGCATTTCATTAGCCTTGTACCTGTACTCAGCACCATAACAATCAAGCTGAACCTATTATAAACAAAACTATTCAACAGTTCAGAACAGTCCATTTCTTAATTTTTTTTATGATGTCACATAAAAAAAAATACAAATAAACAAGTACATACATATTCCACCGACAGCAGTTTCTGTACTAACTCTCCACTTTTAACTTGGTGTTAATGTTATGAGGAGTGTTTCAGTATATGCGCGCACACACACACACACACACACACACACACACACACACACACACACACACACCTTACAGAGATGTGAGTGTACAATAAAAAAAAACTATTATAGGTAATTAATGATCAGCATGCTTTGATTGGAAACAAATTGGACTATATGTATATAATAAATGTATAATATTAAATTCTCTTTTTTTTCTGCTTTTAGTAAGAGGACAGGAAAAGAACAGGTAACAGGTGTGAAAAATCCAAGGCATAGCACTAAAAAACAAGCGTGTAACAGTCTCTGAGAAAAAAAAAAAAAAAAAAAGACCGCAGTACTCACTGTGCAATGAAGTGGCTGAAACTCCTGCACCACTGATCTGGATGGCGAAGAGTAGGAGATGGGTTTCTACATACAAAATAAACAAACATGCACATAAATCTCAGTGCAGCTGAATTCTAAATGGTCTGAAACTTGAAATGAAATTATGACAATTAGGGACATATGGCCAGACAGGAGCCAATCTAAAGACACAACGAGGCTGAAGTTTAGGGGAAATACAACCTCTAGGCCCGGATAGAGATTATGACTTCAAAAACAGAAATGGCTTAATTTGTGTCACAGTGAAACATTTTACTGTACTTGACTTTTAACTGGCTTTGCAGCAAGAATCACAGGAAGAACTATAGCAGAACTGAATGAGTGGAATACTCCCAGGCCAGTTACGCAGACAAGATAAACACAATACTAGTGACAGTAACTTGGCAGTTGAATAAGAACAGTAGAGCAGCAATAGCAGGATGGATTAACTCAGAAGCTTACTCATAAAAACAAGTTACCTGGTAAACATTTAAAATAGGCTGAGTTCAGTTTCGCAGTAAAAAGATCCATTAAAACTACATCAAAACACACAGCTTTCTTACTCCATCCATATGAAAACACTTGGCTATAGTTAGTAAACTGAATTCTCTCATGTTGAATTGTTACTGAAGATTTAACGAATCTTAAGATGCACGTTTTTGTTGCTCTGTCTGCATCCCTTGACATCTATAAACAGCAACAATATATTGCTTGTTACATGAGAATTTATTCAAAGCTGATTAAAATATTTTAGCAGTAGAGAAGTGAGTGGTGAAGTAGTGAAGGCTGAATTTGGTGGTGGGCCAGGAATGAGCCAGTGTGCTGGAAGATGACAAACGAGCTAAGGCTCAGAGTGTCTGTCAGGCAGCATCTGCCACAGTGCGGTCGAGTTATGAGAGCAAGTAATTCCCCTGTCAACAGCCCAGGCTTCGGCACATCCATTAAGAGAGAAACACCCACCCACCAGCAGGGGCAAGGAAGGTAGTGACCCTGCATGACACTGCTGTTCTATTCAGATTCTTCCAGAATTCCTCCTGATTTGAAAAGCTGAAGACCTGAAAGCATTTCAAACCTGAGAGCTGGCGATTGGCCATAGAGCCACTCACCACCAACCCAACACCATCACCTTTACCTTCACATGATCCTTAAGCTGAGCATTTCTGGCCTCCCGGAGAAGATAAGCTACAGTCAGTGCTGAAATCCTGGAGAAAGTTCAATCTCCCAAAAACTTTCATCTGGACGGATTGGCCTTCCATGAGATACAGCCAGATTCTATTTCATCATTTAATTGCTTAATTGCCAGACGGATATCAAATCCTTTATATTTCACCCTCCATTTCCCCATGATACTCCTTTTCTTCAGTTACTCTTAATCGCTGTACTTTAGTGCTGATTGAAGTCTCAACCAAGAGACAGAGTTGAGACAGAGAGGTGCAGTACAGGTTTAAGGACAGACACTACTTAAAGAGACATCCCCTCACTCTCTTTCATCATAAACTATCAGCGAGAACAAAGCAGCCCGGCACATAAACCAAACCCCTGTTAAGCACTGTTTTCTTTTTTTTTCCTCGCCAGTAATCTGTCATTCTCGACTGCTCTAAGTCACTCCGTTCTTTGATAGAAATTCAGACAGACAGTCCTCTCTGAAGAGCAGATCAAAGGAAAATAACTGACTCCTTCAGTGCAAACTATAATGCGGGCCTGCAGCTACGCTCTTGCCTTGATGTTGCAGCGAGCTGCTTCTACATAACAAAGTGAAGGCAGCATGGCTGATGGCGCTGCAAAGCTCATTGTGCTGGTTAGACTCTGCCATCGTGTCTCCCCCTTGCCTTGTGTTTGTGAGGGCACAGAGACAGCATGTAAACAGCAGAGGTTTATTCTAATGGAGGTGCGGAGCAGCTAAACGCATGTCAGAGAGCACAGTGCCAAACGCACATGCTGTCAGTAACAGGCTCAGAACATTGCTTAGTTACGCTGGGATGACAAGCTGGAGACAGACACACACACACACACACACAAATTTGTTTTCCTATTTTTACAGGTTAGGCTATTGCCTTCTGTATTACTGTATTGTATATTGTGCTGATGATCCAGCAAATAACCAATTATATACATAAAATTGCATGAAAGTGACATAAAATTGTGTGCAACAGGCTCACTATGTCAAAACTGTATCATCAAATAGCTGAAGAGAGGAAGTATTTAGAATTAAGCCAGTTATTAAAACTTACCATAACCTTAACTTCAGCAACTAAGAAGAGTAATTTCAAAAAGCACTTTACAAAGTCAGGACCACTGGGTTAGTCCAGATATTGCTTATATTGGTATATTGCTTAATGTTCTTATGATTTACATTGCTGAAGAGTGTATAAGTAATTATAGAATTTTAAAGAGTGTTTTAGACTACTTTAATGCTGTAGTTTAATAATATTCATCCTACAATAGCAAGAAAACAGCAGCTGTAAATGGTGGTGTGGGGGTAATTATGTGAAAGAAGAAAAAAAAAAAAAGTTACACAGGATGGCTGTTGCCATTATGATGCTTGAAAAACAGCTTCTGAAATTCAACAACTATTTTCTTATTGGTACTTTTGCCGAGAAGTGATGCTAAGGGGATGGTAAGGGGACAGCACTATAGTTGGTCACCACAATGTTTCAAGTAATCACTACATAAACCATGAGCATCCCTCTCACTGAAAACTGAACTTCATTTACACTGATTAGTATTAACATTAAAATCACAGGCCTATATTTTGTAGATCATTTTGTGCTGCCAGAACAACTATGAACCAAGTGAAGGTATGAGCTCCACAAGACTTCTTAAGGTGTGCTGTGGTATCGACCAGCCTCTGAAGCAGAAAAGCATCTGCACGCTATCTACCATTATTTGGGAACATTATTCCCAAACATTTTGGGGGTAATAAAGACTAGTAAAATATTTACCAAAAAAAAAAAACAACAAAAAAAAAACAAAACATGTTGCTCTTACTTATTGGCCTCTCCCATGGATATGGTGGAATTATGACTACTGACATTGAGCTGAGAAAGACTTGTAGCTCACTAAACTTTCCTTTGAGTCTCGAGTCTTCTATGAGCTCTTGGAGTAATTTTGGTGGACTGGTTCCATGTCTTCTAAATTTAGATATGATTGGTCTTAGAGCAAGTCACTCCAATCCCAAAGTTTGAGAGCTTGATTTAAAACCATTTCCTAACTGAAATATTTCAATAACTTCCTTCAATCTTCTGGAGATTTGAGGAACTCGGCTCAGTGGTGCATTGTTGAAAACTTTTAGGGAACTTCATATGGACTGAAAGTTAGTCAACAGGGCTAACTGCAATCAATCTCAGATGGGGTTAATTTAATTGAACCTTTTATCAATTAAATTAGGTTTTTTGGTTGACTGATTGACTAACGGGGCAATTACTCTTTCAAAAGGGTGAAATAAGTGTAGGTGAACACATCAAAGATCATTTGATAATGGCAGAATATTTTCTTATGCTATGCTTTGTGTTAGACTATATTTTTTGGAAATCAGCAAAAATGTAGTGTTATGAACAAATAAAACAAAGTAAAAAACAATAATTCTTTCCCCACTGAACTGTAAATGGTAAAGGTTGCACTATAAATGCCCTGCCAAAGGCAAAAGACCCACACACAGATGGAGACTTCCCCTGTTCATCGCCCACAGGAAATTCACCTCATTCATCATAAGAGCCCTGCCCACGTACAGCACCATCACAGACACACACAGCTTCTCTCTCTATCAGTCTGCAAACTCAAGGATGATGCATGCATGAAACTTTTATATATTAACAATTACATTAGAACCCAATACGTGGCTATGAAAAGAGGGTTTTCAAATTCCAGAAGAACTGCTATGCACAAAATAAGATCAAGTTTTATAGATCTTAAAAAAAAAAGAAAACAAAGTATATATAAAGAATAAAAGGGAGAGAAGTAAAGTAGGCTTTGGATAAAAATAACCATATAGACATACAAACATGACACAAACAGAAAGTCTTACAGCGTCCTGGGCTGTGTATGATAGATGGGCTGGCTGACATTTTGTCAATAGTAATCTGCCACATACAAAAGGTCCTGCAATTTTTCTGAACCACCAAGCAACCGTAGCGGCTCCTCAGCGATTATTTCTGAGAAAAGCAGTCAAAGTCATGGTTCAAACCTTGAGCAGCCCACAAACTAAAAATAGATTTAGGGCTATTGCTCGGTGGGATAGCAGAAGCAAGAGGCCTGTGTTCACATCTGTGCAATTTTTAGCAACTAACTAATCATCTAACAATGATTAAGTGGGATTATTTTCTTTTCTTTTTCAGAGCTGCAATATTAATTACTACTAGCACTAATCTTAATTACTAATATTAATCTCTAATGTACCGACAAACTCAGGTTTTCCAGATAACCCAATATCCGTTTATCTAGTTCATTCTTTCCAATTAATGGTCCTGGTTCCACAATGTAGTTATAAGATTCATGCACTTATACAGCCGACTAACCTCACGAAGGGGCTTTGTAATTAGGTGATGCAGCAGGTTCACACACTTAAATCGTGCAGAAACTCAGACTAGGTAGTCCTGTATACATCAGATAATTCATGAAGACTCTGGGGTCAATATTACATTTTTATGAGCAGGTAACAGCATTGAGAAAGCAATTAACATTTAAATCCTCATCAGAAATATCACAGCATCGTCTACAGTTGGCAGTAATTAATTTTGCTGTTAATGGTTTTTACAGCTTCTGTCTTTTATTCGCCCCATTACTCTCACCTCCGATAAGTTTGACTCTTGCATTGCATGATATATCAAGTAGAAAGCATTACATTAATGTCTTCCCACAACACAGAAGGGAGGGGAAGAGGCATGTCCTTCAAAGCTGGATATTTCTGCCAGACATGAAGAGGCTTTGCTTAGTGGGGAAGAAATAAAAAGTATGAATGCAAATAGGGCAAGAAAACCCGCCATGCTAGAGCATGAGCTTCAAGCTCTACTGGGTATGCAACTGATAAACATGTGGATTAGTTCCAGAATCCTTTACATCATAAACAACTCTGGCTTTGAAGCTTTAACAGTAAATATGGGCAAATATGCACTGCTCTTGCAAGTTGGGGATCTACAGTGCAGGCAAGTTCTAGCAGATTTCCTCTGTCACGTCAGTTAATGGGCCATCTCTCACACCTGGGGGGGGGCAATAAAAATCTATAAGAAAACTAATAGTAGTCTATAATTGTGTGGTAGCATAATAATCAATAGCAACTTACTAGATTTTTGAAGTATTATAATAAATCTTTTTCATAAGGTCATGTTCAAAGATCAAGAGCAGCTAGATAGTTACCAAGCTATCTTAAATAAGTTTGATAGTTCTTTACCAAGATGGGTTCATTTTATTCAGAAATTAATGTAGTTTAACTTAAGTATCATGTTGTACATTAGGGGTGGCGGTGGTCTAGTGGTAGGGTACTTGCCTGCAGACTTATGGATCAAGAGGTCCCAGGTTCGAATCCCACCTCCAACACTACCACCACTGGGTCCCTGAGCAAGACCCTTAACCCTGAATTGCTCCAGGGGGACTGTCCCTGTCATTAGGACATGCAAGTTGCTCTGGATAAGAGCGTCTGCTAAATGCCGTAAATGTACATTTAAGGAATCCTCTAAACTGCATGTATTTTAGGGAACTAAAATTCTTCTTTTAAAAACTTCTTCTTTTGTTTTTATGTCATTGAAGTGTCAACATTTTTCCAAGGTTAATCTGCAAACTTCTTCTAAGGTCTTACAAGGTCAGTAGGGTCTGCTGACATAACCTGTGCCAAAGCAGTGGGATCTATGATAAACTGGTTAGTCTGACAGCCAAAACAACAGTGCCCTAGTCCAGGGCTGCAGTAAGCAGGGCCTTCTCATATTAGTATAAACTTTTTTGAAGCCTGTTGTACAGAAGAACAGGATATTAATAGTGCGTCAGTAACAAAGGCATTACTTATCGACATGCATGACTTTTTTTTACAGCCAAACTGTAACCTTGTTTTGAATGGCTGTTCCACAGTCACAGATGTCCTTCATTATGAGCAGAACATCTCCCACTGACACAGTGAAGTCTCCACACGCCCCCTCATAATCTCAGCGTTGGAGGGCAGCCTGACGAGGGAGTGTGTGCAGCCGCCGACAGATGACATGTTAACAGAATCATTTCACGCTTCAGTGCACGCACACACACACTGATTTATTCACACTCTGCCCTGGTAAAGGTCCCTATTCTACTGATTTATGTGTCCCAGCCCATATATCTATTTTCATATATTTTCATTTCAGTTAGAATAGAGAACAGAGAGAGAGAGAGAGAGAGAGAGAGAGAGAGAGAGAATGAATATATTTTCTCAGGGTATGTTTTGATGGCCCTAAGTTGGTGATGTCAAGAAATTTATTTAATAATGATTAATGATTTATTAATGAAGATTTGTTTCTTTAAATTAATATTATGGTTAATAATTCAATGCCTAGTGTGATATTTTAAATAACATAATGCAATTAATAACTAAGCAGATGATCGTACAAATTATTTTGTAGCTACTATGAAATACTCAGTAATTAGTATCAACCACAAATCAATTATTCAGTAACTACTCCAGAAACTCTTCCAGGAACCACTATGAATCTTCAATGATTATTCATTGAACAACCACTATGAATGTTATAACTAATATGAATCAGTGAGGAATTACTAGGAGTTATAGATATGAATTACCCATTAGGACTACTATTAGGTACTCAATAGTATGAAGTAACCATATGAATACCCTTAGCTTGTATGTGTGATCATGCGCTCTCTCTCACACACACACACAGATTAGCCCAAAGCTGGGCAATTTGAAATTTGTGCAGACCAAACAGGACATCAACGAATTCATGAAGGTCTCTTTTTAGAACTGCTGTAATACCCTTACTGCTAAGCAGGGCACATGTTTTGCTGTTTTTCAAACCTAAGGCCTGTATAACAGCCTGTCTCTCCTGTGGGCTCGGTGAGGGACAGATAACATTGTGCTGGGAGCCAGAGTGTCAGCCTCATCTCAATGAGAAAGGAGAGGGCTAATCACACATGCAAATTGCAATCAGGGGGCACAGCCACACTGCATTGTGGGAGATAATGGTGTGATTGTACTGATGACAGAAGGTCAAACTCTTCCACCATCAAAGCACTCAAATAATCGCTAATCAGAATACCGTGTCGGGACAGATTACCTGATTATGTAGGGAAAAAAGCGTAAAAATGTCAAGCAGAATGTACTTCACTGAGATTTAATCACAGGATGCAAAAGTGGAATTTCGAGAAGGAAAACCTTCAGGATGGCAAAGACGACAGCTAAGAAAAATTGCGGGAAAATATCCTTTTGAGCTGAAAGAGACATTTGATTGGCTTTCTTCAAAACACATTGTTCCTCTTCATTGTGAACAAGAAGAGCTTTTATGATATCAATGGAGCATTTCAGTGATAGACAGCAGTGTTTCCCTCTACACAGTGAAATCTCTGCTCTCTTCACGATGCATTATTCTTCTCAAGACAGAGAGGGCAAGCTTGAGGAGAAGAGGGCTGTCATTCTCCCCCCCCCCCACCCCATCTCTGCCTGCTAGAGTCTACGCACCTTTATCAACATACCACACTCTCTCTTTTTCTATTACCATCTTCTCTCCAGCTGCTCTCTCTTTCATTCCCTTCTCTCTTTTAGGTGTGTGTATGGTGCCCTCTGGTGTCTCACCGTGGTATTTTGAACAGAGCTTTTACAGGGTGCATCTCGGCCAGTGGTGGATCTCCATCTGCCAGCTCTATGGCAGTGATACCCAGAGACCACACATCACAGCGAGCATCATACGAGTAGTCAAACTGCTGCTCACAAGCAATCACCTGCAGACAAGCACAGAGACAGATCAGTTCCACATACACACACTGTCCATTCACAACCTTAGTGCGCATTGGTTTCTTTTTCTGCAAGGGTTTGTGCCACTCTGTTGTACGAGCAGTCATGACCCAGTAGAGCAGCTCCTTCAGACTGAATTCTAATTGGCCTGGAGGGTGAACCCCCTCTCTCCCCCAATCGTCTCGCTTCAATTCAGAATAACACAAGACTGGGGGAGACTGACTCTCGGCTATTAACCTTCACTCGACCCCCAATACACTCACACATGGGAGACACACTTGAGAGCAAGTGCACACAATTACACACTTGCACACACACACCCATGTATTTCAATAAAAATACTGTACTTCAGGCAAGGAGTACATGAAATGACAGAAAAACAGTATATCACATTACATTAACATTTTCACGATAGTTGAAAGGCATGATTGTTATGTTTTGAAACTGGAGCACAGAAAAAAGTAGTGCCACATTAAAAATATCAAAAACTATTCACACACTTCACTAAATGTTAGTAATAAACCATGCAGTTACTCAATGTTCTAGAAACACTTAATACCTAATAATACTCAGTAATGCTCAGAAATACATACTGTACAATGAAGCATAATTATAAAATTCATAATTCCCAACTTTTTTTTTTTAAGCCACGTGTGTGTGTGTGTGTATATATATATATATATATACACACACACACACACACACACACACACACACACACACACACACACACACACACACACACACACACACACACACACACACACACACACACACACACACACACACACACACACACACAAATGAGTACTGTGCAAAGGTTTTAGGCAGGTGTGGAAAACAAATGCTGTAAACAAAGAATGCTTTCAGAAATGGAAGTGTTCATTTATTTTCATCAATCAACAAAATGCAGTGAATGAACAAAAGAGAAATCTAAATCAAATCAATATTTGGTGTGACCACCCTTTGCCTTCAAAACAGCATCAATTCTTCTAGGTACACTTGCACACAGTTTTTGAAGGAACTCGGCTGGTAGGTTGTTCCAAACATGACTGTGTTTCAACCGCCGTGTGACACTGATGATCATCAGCACCTGTTTGGTAAATTTGGTTGATCATACACCGACTATAATCCTACAAAATCCCTGACTGTGTGCAAGTGTACCTAGAAGAACTGATGCTGGTTTGAAGACAAAAGGCAGTAACACCAAATATTGATTTGATTTAGATTTCTCTTTTGTTCGCTCATTTTGCATTTTATAAATTGATCAAAATAAACAATCATTATTTATATTTCTGAAAGCATTCTTTGTTTACAACATTTAACACACGCATTTCTTCTACACCTGCCTAAAACTTTTGCACATTACTGTATATATGTGTGTGTGTGTGTGTGTGTGTGTGTGTGTGAGACAGTATAACAGTATTACAAAATGAAGAAAGAGATGGAACATGAGAGACCCACTTCAGGAGCCATCCAGAAAGGTGTTCCCACTGAAGTGTTTCTGCGCAAGCGTGCACTCGTCAGCTGGGCAGACACACCTGAAACAAAGAACAGACTAGGCTCATAATAGGAAAATAAGTTTCCAGAGAAAAGATGTGCCATAAATTTAAACAATGGCTTCTATTAACCTCCACATCTATTCACATTTACATAAACCAACAGCAAGCAGTAAAATAATGAACTGAATAATAGCATCAGTTGACACCAATAACAATAACTTTTATGGTACAGATACAAGCACACAGAGCTACAAACACATCCTCAAAGAGGTGGCACATAATTTGACATGGCACCAGGCCACGGCCCACTGAAGCAGCAATCATCATCATCATCATCACTGTTTGTAATGAAATGGAGCAGCTTTGTCTCCCTGCAGGGTTCCACTTGCCTTCTCACACAAAGAGACAAACATGCCTCAGGCAAGCCAAAGTCATTTACCCTCCATTCATCTCTGTCTATATACATATTTGTATGGAAAGGGACACACACACACACACACACACACACACACACACACACACACACACACACACACACACACACACACACACACACACACACACACACACACACACACACACACACACACACACACACACACACACACACCCCTATCCAAATTAACTGTGCTTAAGTTCTTGTCAGGGTTGGCATTATATAAACATTTGGCACAAGAAGCACCTCAAGGCTCAGGAGACTTTTAAATCTGTTCATTGATGATCTATTTAGATGCAAGAATTAATATCATGTTAAACAGTACAGAATTTCACATTAGCCGTCCGTAATTACTCCACTGGTTAATACAGGCTCATATTCTGCCCAGCAGACCACTCTGCAGGACTACGGGGCCCCCTACAGACATTCTGTCAGCATGTCTGGGTGAACAGTAACACTACGCCTGAGGCTCCGTAGCTGTCAGCACTCACTGAAACAGACACAGCCATTACCAAAGTCCACCAGCTTGACTCCTCCATCTGTGGTGAGCAGGATGTTGTTGCCCTTGACGTCACGATGGATGATTCTGTTGTTGTGCAGATGCTGCAGGCCCTGGGAAGAGAAAGTGGGGGAGATGGAGGAAGGTGTCTGGTGATGTGTGATCAATACATAATCTTTAGTGAATAGAGATTAGCGGATCCTATGCCCTGCTCTCTTTAAAACAAGCATAACCAACATGATGTTGTCATTTCATAACCGCAGACTAAACACATCATATTTAAAATACATAATCCTTTTGATCTTTCATTAAATATTATGACCTTTGTCTGCCTCTAAAGGATCATTTAATTGCTTGACCATCAATGCGCCTATAAAATGCCTCAAATGCAGTTGACGCATTTGAAGTTCTGTAGCTGAAAACTATGCCCATGAAGACTATTTGTGCATTTTAAATGCCTTTGAGCTTAAACAGGCCTTATTAAACTAAAATGTTGTGGAAGCTGCTGGGGCAGAGTAGCCTCCCCTTGCTCTGCAGCTGCCCCACAAATGCTTTCCTTCTCATTCTACAGCAGCATCTGTCCCATATGCCCCCTCTAGCCTTCCTATTGTGATCCAAAATAAGCACTGTGCTCCTGGAAGACTGCTGAGCCAGCCCCACTCCACTGTGCTGGTGTTAGAGGATTAGCTTAGCTCTGTGTGTGTATGTGTGTGTGTGTGTGCGCGCACACTCACCAACAGCGCACCACAGAGGATGTAAGATATGACAGGCTCCTCGAGACGTTTCCCCCTCATCAGCAAACCCTTTATCAGGTCTGTTACTGAACCCCCATTACACAACTGAGAAAGACAGACAGAGACACTTAGTGAGTCCCACATTCATTTCTACTTCATGATTTATAAGCAGAGAACAAGTACAGCACACACACACCCACCCACCCCCTGGCTGTCGTTATGAACTTTTACATTCATCAGTTATATCTCTTCTGCTGTCACAGCTAAAAACATAACAGTGACTGACCACCTACACAGAGACATATCTTAAAAACCTTTTCCTAAAAGAAAGATATATTTATTACCCTCTTACAGTAACCTGTGCAACATCTCCAAGCATTTAGTGTGAAAAGTGAAAGTGTCTATTTTGTCATTGTGAAACACAGCACAACACACAGTGAGACAACGAAATCCAACCTCTGCTTTTAACCCAAACACACCTTGCAGCAGGGTGCAGCTATTTAAAGCACCTGGGGAGCAGTGATGGGGATGGTACCTTGCTCAAAAGTGAAAAGTGAAAGTGAAAACCTTTTTCTCATTGTGAGGTCACAGCACAGCACACAGTGAACCACAACGAATCGGCATTTAACCCATGCACTCAAACACCATGCAGCAGGGGGCAGCTATTGAAAGCGCCCACGGAGCAATGAAGGGGATGGTACCTTGCTCAAGGGGTAACCTTCTGGCAAGGGAATTGAACCCACAATCTTCCGATGCGGGGGCAACTCCCTAACCACTAGACCACCGCTGCCCCAGTGGTGCCTAAGGGTACCTCAGGTCAACTGATTGGGTCTGGGATTCAAACCCACGACCTTCTGATCAAGTCAAGTAGGTTTTTATTGTCATTTCAGCCATATACACAGTACATAGTGAAACGAAATAACGTTCCTCCAGGACACTGGTGCTACACACAAGACAACATAAGTGAAAGTGAAAGTGAAAGTGACAACCCTTGTCATTGCGAGGTCACGGCACAGCACACATGAACCACAACGAAATTGGACCTCTGCATTTAACCCATACACACACGTGCAGCAGTGGGCAGCTATTGAAAGCGCCCGGGGAGCAGTGACGGGGACGGTACCTTGCTCAAGGGTACCTCAGGGCAACCCACTAGGGTGGGAATTGAACCCACAATCTTCCGATGCTGGGCCAACTCCCTAACCACTAGGCCACCGCTGCCCCGGACCTCTGCATTTAACCCATGCACACTCAAACCCGTGCAGCAGTGGGCAGCTATTGAAAGCGCCCGGGGAGCAGTGATGGGGATGGTACCTTGCTCAAGGATACCTCAGGGCAACCTATTGGGAAGGGGTTTGAACCCCCGATCCTCCGATCATGCGGCTAACGCCCTAACCGCTAGGCCACCGCTGCCCCACATAAGACACATGACAAGGCAACAAGTGCAGACAACATCCAGTTACAGAAGGAGGTAATTCAGGCCCAGCAGCCTCAGCTTCTCACGCAGATGCTGAGGGATGATAGTGTTGAATGCTGAACTGTAGTCAATGAACAGCATTCTGACATAACTGTCATTTCTATCCAGATGAGGCAGGGCCAGGTGAAGGGTGGTGTGAGATTGCATCGTCCGTTGAGCGGTTGGTACGATACGCAAACTGCAGGGGGTCCAGTGAGGGAGGGAATTGAGACTTGATGTGCCTGATGACCAGCCTCTCAAAGCACTTCATGATGATGGTGTGAGTGTGATGGGACGATAGTCATTTAGGCAGGAGACAGATGATTTCTTTGGCACTGGGATGACGCTGGTGGTCTTGAAGCGCTTGGGAACAACAGTGGTGCTCAGAGAGATCATGTCGGTGAGAACATCTGCCAGCTGTTCTACACATCCTCTGAGCACACAACCTTGAATGTTGTCTGGACCAGCAGCTTTCCATGGTTTGACTCTCAGTAGAGATCTTCTCACCTCAGTTGTGGTCAGACAGAGAACCTGGTCGTTTGGAGGAGGGATGGTCTTCCTCATTATCGTGTTGTTCACTGCATCAAACCGTGCGTAGAAGTGGTTCAGCGCATCTGGGAGGGAGGAGTCACTGTCACAGGCAGGTGGAGATGTCCTGTAGTTGGTGAGGGCCTGAATGCCCTGCCACATGCGCCGCGTGTATTTTTTAAGTGGCCATGAATTCTCTGTGCGTGAGCTCGCTTGGCTACTCTGATGGCCCGAGACAGGTTTGCCCTCGCTGTTCTTAGGGCGGCCTTCACCGGGTTCTCAGGAGTCTGTGCACTTCCGCAGTCATCCATGGCTTCTGTGCAATTTAATGCTTAATGCCCCTCATTTACAAAACATCTGCCATTCATATACTTACATTTAGCACAATTCCTCAGCTCACTGTTTACAATGCTGCCTCGTGTGTATTTACTGTAATGCCTTGTTACACATAATACAATGTCTTGGTATTTCACTGTTTTATGTCTCACAATGCAACATGCCTCATCCCACCTTGCACCTACAATCAAAGAATTCTATGCAAACTTTGACTATGCAATATACCAATGCTCAAATAACTATTGGGGCCTTATTATAAGTCTAATACATTCTGTAATCGAATTAATTTTAGAACACAGTGACACCAACACCTTTCAGCACATGTGGTCAAAAGGGGAAAGAGCGGGAGGGAGGAAAAAAGAAAAAGAAAAAAAAAAAAAAAGAAAAAAAGGACTCACTTCCAGCACCAACCACAGCTGTCCTCCAGAGAGCTCGTCAGCCTTGTAGAACATGCCAAAGAATTTCACCACATTAGGATGGTTGGAGAGAGAGCGGAGGATATTGTACTCTGCCTCTATCTCTTCATCAACGTCCTGCACAGAGACACCAAAATGCATGTGTGATCTTTTATTTTTCTGCTTATATGTAGGTTTGATGAAATGTTATTTTGGCACAGAGGTGCACGATTTTCTAGACCAATGACATAATATATACACCATTGAGAGAACTAATTAATCTTTCAATAGCAAAAGAACCACTCTGCCTGTGAAGTGATTAACGTTAGATGACGTTAGAAGTGTGTGCTTCATTTTATTATTATTTTTTTAATGTAAAATGACTAGTCACTCCAACAACAAAACACTTGAACACAACAAGAAAATAACACAACTTGAAATTCCGACGTCACACATGTGATGTAGGATCTACGGATCAGCACGTGAAGGCAGCATTAATGTGTTTGGAAACAGCCGGTTATCCTGTTAGCTAAGTTACCTGCTGAGCCATCAGAAATTAGAGAGGGCCTGATCAAGCTGTTTACAGCAAATTTGAAAAGTGAACAACAAATCATTACACATACTTTAAACAATCCACAGCTTATAGTCATCATAACTGGTTGTTGCACATACAGGTTTTAGCCTAGTAAGAATGAATAGAATTCCAAACAGATTTCCGAGCCCTTCCCAGCCGAACAACATATGTTCAACTTTGCAGTGCATTACTAAACTTTCCTAAAAGACTTCCACCTTTACACTGATCATTTTGTGTCTTTAACTGGTAAAGAACCATTATTTTATGCAAAAGGTTTTTTTTATTACTTTAAAAGATAATTTGTCAAGATCCCTTGGCTCATTTTGGATCTAAATGGTTCTATAATGGTATTGCTTTTTAAATATTGGATTGAAAAATGGCTCAACATAAGTCCTTGGGACGATTCAGGAGTGTTTCATTGTTGTGAATGATAAGAGCACCTAAAAGATGCAAAATGTGTTCAAAAAAGGTTCAACATTTTTAAAAAAAGAATAAAAACTGATTTAGGTAAATCATGGCTATGCACATATGGGCTTTGAACATGAACTTTAGATGAATACAGCAGGCAGCACATATGAAAGGATGTTAAATGAATAAGTGAGTGCATCAGCAGTGCAGTCATGGCATCAGGACTGCACTGCAGCAAGGGTTTATAGAGTTTTGGACAGGGTTATTGTAGTGCTGCTCTCACACAAACACACAGTAAACTATACTCCACCTCAGCAGGAAATGAGAGCAAAATAGAGCAAGCTATTGACAGGTGTCAGCAGCTAAAGGTTACAAGTAAATAAGATGGAGATTCCTTAGGAAAGCAAAACTGGGCAAACAGGAAAAAGGACATCTGCTTACTCTGACAGTGTGACTGGAATTTTGAGATAAGCCAGACAGAACAGAGGAAAAAAAAGAAGAAAAGCTTCTTAAAATTCTGCTGTGACTTTTCTACTGGAAACTTAAGCAATAAATATAAAGGCCATCTCTCTCAAGGCCTTGAAAGTCTCATTTTTCTCAAGCTCATGAAAGTCTCATGAGCAGCTGCTGGTCAGAGTTTACAACATATAATAACTAATCTTTTTTTTTAAAGCAGTACCTTAGCTTTCTGGATGTTGCATCAAGAAAGACTTAAGACACAATCAACCCAGTGAATAAAAATGAGTGAAAGACACTCTTTCCAGGCCCTTACTGGAAGAAATGCATAACTCAGCTGTGGCTATTCCTATAATCCATCCAGTCTAACAAAGACTCACATTAATGGGGTCCAAGACTTTAACAGCCGCTTGACTTCCATCCTTCTTGTTGGTGACTTTGTAGACCTTGCCATAAGTTCCTTTTCCAATGGTCTCCATAATATCCCAATCATCAGAGGGATCAGCCAGTGACTCCAGCCCAATCATGCTTGCCTTGTAGGGATACAGTCCATACAGCGACCTCCTTAACACAGCAAACACCAAAAAAAACCAGATAAATAAATAATACAAAAATAAATAAATTAAAATAATTTAAAAGTTTTGCACTGAGTAGATTTTGCCTTTCACAAAGCATTTAGGGAAAGAAATTGAATTGAGTTAGGTTTCCTTGTGGTAATGATCTGATCATATGACATCATGCTTGTGAATGTATGATATCAATTTCACAATGTGAAAATAATCTGTAAAATGAAATACAGGATCAGAACCATGTTATTACTAAGACTACACTTAGTATTTCTTATAAACCTACTCACACCATCTCAGTGTTATGTAACATCTGAATAATGCACATATGCACTGACTGTGCTAAAGCATGACATGAGATCAAACAGTTTGAGACACGCTGTCATGTTGACTGCAGGCAAAAGCATCTGTCTGATGATTGCTGATGAAGCTCTGAGCTCGTCTCTCTGTTGATTGCAAACAGAGACACTCAACAGGCTTAAACACAGAGCGAAAGGCAAGCAGTAAACATTAAACATAAAGGTACTCACATAGAGAACATGACCTTGCTTTGACTCATTATGAAAAAAATACAGGTTATCATAGCAGACAAAAAAAAAAAAAGAAGAAGAAAAAAGAAAGAAGAGCTAGTTTGGAGCAGAGACACTGAATGGACACACAGTACTTTCCTGCCTCTGAGCACTAAGAAGTCTGCAATCTGCTCAACACTATTGGATTTAGGGGAGATTAACTCTGTGATGTCGCAGGACATGAGCGCAACATTTATCTTTGCCCACAGAATGTACAAAACATTTCTCCACACTGATGCCTCCAATACAGTAATTCAGAGCCACATCACAGTGGCAGAACCAGCTGAGAGTAAAGCCCTGTCCTGTCGCCAAGGTAACAGTTAACGGAGCGCACCAAAATGCCAAGTGGGACAGCACCTCTGCCAGAAGAGGGTCAGAGTGGGAATGGGAATTAGTGCTGCATGACTTGAGATAGTACAACGCTAAGTTCATTTCAGATCACAAGTAGCTACAAGTGCAAGTGGAGCATGTCACCCTGGAGACTATAGCAAGGAGCTTCGCACTGCAACCTTTTGAAGCTGCACACTGAAATACAGTTGATGTGTGCATTTGTATGTGACCCAACACTAGAGGCACATTTACAAGGAGCTCCAGTTGTGGTAAAGGGTAAATGATGTTTGGTCAGTAAGCGCTTTGGGCCTGGCAGAATTACGACTCTCTGTGGAGGGTAGACTGACTGATGACTGGTGTTTTGAAGCGGTTGATGGATATTTCACAGCTCTCATCATTTTTTTTTTTTTTTTTTTTTTTTTTGCTGCGAGGGATGTGTTAAGTGCACTCCGACCTATGAGTGATTACTCAAATGGTTTCATTTTTAGCTGGAAACAAACATTTGCCAGTACAACATAGGCAAAGCAAAAAACGCAGCGTTTATCTTTAGACCTCTAATCACTGACTGAGGACTTGGACAGTCCTGTTACTGCAGAAAATAATCTGTCTGCATGCTAACAGGCAATACTGAACACTGGTCAGTCACTGAGGCATCCCTGCCACATCGTTGTCACTGCTGGAGGTTGTGTTGCTGGCAGCAACTGTGTGGCCAGTGACCGACATCATCTGATACCCCATATTAACTTTCACCCACTCCTAAACAACCCTGCACATGCCCCTTTAAAAACAGAATAACAAATAGACACTTTCAGGTGAGCTAACATTGTGTTTATCTTTTCTTTTTCCTCAGGATATTACTTGCTACTCTTGCAGAAACACAAGTTCAGCACTATCATTTTATGCTTTATTGTGAATTCCCTTCATATATTTATAAGTCCTCAAATTAAAAGCAAAGTCAGCAAAACCAAACAGCAAAAAGGTCAGTACAAAAATGTGTTCTGGCCAAGCTCATCAAAAAGTGACAGACAGGATCATACAGAAACTTCAGTACAGTATCTCTCATATGGAAAAGTCCTTAATGCACTAAACGTTTCATACTGATACAGATTTTTGAAATTGTTCACCGTTAGACGGTTAAAAGAGAGTGAAAGAAGACCACATACCTCTTGTGTCAGGAACCTCTCTGGCACGTTGCTGAACGACTGGCTAAGTGTGTATCTAAGGTGCAAATGTGTCCTGGCCTAAATCATGTTAATCAGCTTTCATGAATAGTTCATTAGGTTGTAATCTGCAATGCGATCTAGTTTTAAATATTAAAAAGCAAGATGCAGCCAGTCATAAAGCCCCTGCATATGGAACACTCAAGCTATTTAAACACAGGTCGGTGTATTGTTGTGTAGGTATATTTATACACACACACACACACACACACACACACACACACACACACACACACACACACATCCATATATGACATTGCAACAGTTTTTTGGACTAACCCATTAAAATAAAAGACTATTTTGGGAAGAAAGTATCAATAATGTTAAAGCAAGTTGGGAAAAGACGTAATAACAGCATTAAGTATTAGTAGTCGGATTTAAAAATCACACTTTCCAGAGCTCCCAGTCAAAAGGCATCATTTGTTGCCATTGTATGCACTTATTAGCACAAAGCAGCTGAGATTCACTAACATTTATATATTAAATAACATTTACAGCAAAACAAAGATAATTTCAGCAAAATCAAGATCCATGTTTCTCTTACACACTTAGCTGCCTAAGTACACGGGTGTCATTCTACCTGCACCAAGCCTGTAAGACACACACAGACTGAGCTCAGCACTGTTCACATACTGTGATAAACATTGGCCATGTTGCTATGGATGCAGCTCCAGGGGGAGTATCTATGGAGAAAGAAGAACAGGTGGAAAAGGATCCAAGTGAAAGCAACGGCATCGCAGAGTAGTACATCATCTCCATATACACTTCCCTACTGAGCAGAGCCACCCCAACACACACTCTTTGAGGGCTTATTGTGTGAGAAGCAAGACAATATGAGAAAGAAAGAAAAAGAGAGAGGGAGAGACAGAGATGTGAGCTTATATTACTGTGTCAGTCCTGCACTGCAATGCTGACGATGACAACAGAGAGGGGACACATGAATAAAAGAGCAGGGAAGACTCTTCTAAGAAACAAAAAAAGGAAAAAGGGATTAGAAGGCTCGGTCTAGTTCAAATAAGTGAGCAGTCAGAGTTTGCTGTTCCAATTCATGTCTCAGATAAAAAAAGCAAAAAAAAAGTGAAACAAAACATAAAGGAAAGCAAAAAAAAGTTGTCACTTTGGCAAAAAAGCCACTAAACTTGACTTAATTCTTCACTTGTAAAAGGGCTGAAATTTTTACATTTAAAATAACAACCAAGTATTTCAAAAGATAAACAAATAATAAAAAAGAAATTAATATATCACAACATGATTAACAAACTGCTTCATAGTATATTCTCCAGAAGACACCGATTACCTGGCTAACAAATTACTCTGGCCAGTCTCAGGGGTGCGATTAAAGAATAATACCTCTCAGGACTGACCATTCACCTTCCCAGAGGTACAGAGTGCATACACACGTACACACGTGCGCGCGCACACACACACACACACACACACACACACACACACACACACACACACACACACACACTTTGTTTCCAATCTGACTATACCGGAGCAAAAATACCCAGTTCCCTCCTGTGTAATCCTGCTAAGAGGATGTGAGGGGAATTCAGGACTGCTATGTCCCCCTGCTGTGCTAATGTAATCAGATCCATGTCCTCTTCGTCTCCTTTTATCACCAGGTGAAGACCTCCTCACGCACACTGCTAACTATCGGTTCATCTTCAGACATATTGCTGTACCTTAAAGGCCACAGAAACATAGATTGGCCACACTTAAGGATTTCTACTGTCATTTAGTTTTACAAAATCATAAATGTATAAATCAGGTCAGAGCGCTTTGGTGTGAAACGTGTCCTTTAAGCATCTGAATTGTTCACAGTGATGTTGAGCGTCTGATATCTGAGGAGTTTAAGCTTTAGAATAGATTAATGGCACTTAAGTTTCCTGATCGTGAAGAAAGATTTAACGAAACCAAAGAAATGTATGAAGAAACGTATTTACAATAAGGCTTTGAACTCTGATGCATTTTTAAAAATCTGTTAAAGGCAGAAAGATTTCAAAATGAATTTAGAAATAAAACCGTACCTGAAGAAAACAAAAATTCATGCAACTGAATTCAACCACTTTTTTAAAACTACTATTAGTTAAAAACATTTGCAGTGAAATTTGAAGAAACAGTGTCCCATTGCTTAAAGAAAAGAAATGTGCATTTTTCATTACAATGCATTGCACATCTGTGGACTACAAGTTCCTCTTGTCCACTTGGAGTCCATTCTCTAACTGCTTAGGGATCATTATACACATCTGTGCATTGGAATACACCAATCTGAAAGTGGCCACTTAACTGCAATGCTGAAAACTTCGAATCAAAGAATCAGATTTTCGAACAATATGCTGAGATGTAAAACTAATGATAAAAAGATTTATTTCATAATTTCTAGTGTCTGTGTTACACTGCTGTGTCACTGTAGTACAGACAATAAATGTCAGTGACTATGTATTCTGTTATTTCTTGTCAATTTCTAATCAATCACAGAAAACACAGCTTCCTCACACCATGCAGCCAAGCTTATAGATGTACTGAGGAGCAGAGGTACTGCATATTCTCGTGTCACACACACTTGTTTCCACAATAAAGAATATCAGCCTCTGCTCTCTGCTCTCACCAGATCCTGCCGTGAAGATGGTAAAACTCTTTGCTCTCTGTTCCCTCAGTGTTAGACAGCCCCCTGAGTGAGGAGGGAAACACAAAACACACACCATGGACACAAACGTACACACGGGCATCCTCTAGTAGTAGTAGTTATCCATGGACTTGGGCATAAAGATTTAAAAAGAATCCTCCACACAGGGTTGGCCAGATCTTCATGCACCTAATCCTGAAGAAATGTAACACCCACCCACACATACACACCTCACGTCAAGTCCCCTGGAATCTTACACTTCACCCCTCAATCAGACACACAACCTAATACAGACAATCCACCGAGTACTCTGGCTTCATTAACACTCAATCATTTTAAAGATTCTCTATTTTCTGACACGATTGTCCTAAAATATTTGGCCAAGTTAAAACGCACACCAAATAACTTGATCACAAAAGTGATCATCTAAACTTGATCTACTGAGAAGCAAAAGACCAACACACCCAACTTGTCCCCACTTTTTGGCCATTTTAGTCATTTATTTTTGCAAACATGAGACTGCAAAAGGTCCATGATCTCAGCACACATAAAGGAATCAAAATCATTCTTCATGTACAACAGCTAAGAGTATTTTCTGTATGATTGCCTCCTTACCCATTCTTCACTCCATCAACTCTTCCCATTACATTTCCTGTAAAGACAGACAGAGGCCATTTTAACACACACATCCCAAAGATCTGAAGTCCACTACAGTTCCATACAACTGGCTTTGGAACTCATTTGAGAGGCAAATCCCCGGCCATACACCTGCTGCAAGAGCCCAGTCCTCTGAAGAGAGCATGCCTGATGAGCTGTAACATCTCAGAGGATCGACATCATGACTGCTTTCACCTTTCACTTTTTCTTCTTCGCTGAGCTGTTTAGGAGTGATTATCAGAAAATGTTCTGGAGAAAAGACTTACCTGCCATAGCCGTCTCCTACCATAGCCGAAGTGATTTTGAAGGCTTTCTAGGCTTGGCCTTAATAATTAACTGGAATTTGATAAGTGGCTGCAGGTTCCCTTCTAAGAGGAAGTGCAACTCCCACTCGACTTAAACCCAGAGCTCAATATCAGACACAGCTTTATAGCAGCAATTACACACACAATGATCCTTAAACATACTAAAAACAGCAAGGGCAGCATTCAATTCAAGCACAATTTATAGAGAAAAAAAAAGATGATTTTATATAACAATAATAATAATAATAATGAGGCTGAATATTTTTTCCTACATTTCATAAATGGTAAAATGCAATCAAACATGGAACTGAAAAAAAAGTATCTTTTTTTCCCCAAGTTGCTATCAGTTATATTTCTTTACAAAATACAGTCAGAAATCATATTTGTGCCAAACAATAATAATAATAATAATAATAATAATAACAACAACAACTTACTGCAGACTGTCGAGCTGGCCTACTTGCATTAGAGCACAGAAATTCAGCCCCAGAGGGTGTGGATGGTAATAGAAGAATCTGAAAACAAGCACCCTGTTCAGATCCCCCACTTAGCTGAACTAATGAGATGTGTCATGTGAACTGAAAGTCCACTAGCGGCCTTTGTTTGGCCTTTTTTCTGAGGGTTGCTTTCTAGGCCTCGGGAAAATGCCTAAAAGAGGATACAGCCTTTAGATGTTTCAGGCAAAATGCATGAACAACAGAATGAGCTACGTTAACAGTTCATACCGGACAGGTTAAATATAACTCTGTACTTGGCTTAACATCACTGTCCGATAAGAGTGTACTACACAGGCCTAATGTTTTTCATGTTCATTAAACTTCTCAGCATGAAGGTGAAAGGAGGAGTGGGGGGGGGGGGGAGCAACCACAGAAACAAATCTGAGTCAGCTTGACTGACAGCTTTCACCAAGCCAGGATTCTCAATATGCTATTAATTATTTAATCTAATGAAAAAAAACAATTCTGGCTCACTTTTAGTAATGGCCATTCGAGAATGATCTGAACTGAAAGAAGATATGCATCAAATCACCGAAGGAAGACCAACGTTAAAACACACCGCACGTGTTAGAAGATACAAGTGGCAGCGTTCAATCCCAGTTAAGAACAATAAAGCCAATGCAAACTGTATGCAGATAAATGGTTGATTATTCATTTTGCAATAGACATTCATATTTCTTCTGAAAAGCATTAATAATAGCTTGAAGAGGGTAACATCAACACATTACAACATTGCCAGAAATAAAAACGGTCATGTCAGAGGATCTTTAGATTTTATTCACATATGTTACATTTTGCATTAAATGTCTGTCAAATGTTCTGATTTGAGATCAGAAAGTTTGAATCAGCACCTACAGTAATGTACTGTATTTCTGACTCTCTGTCAGTCACTCATCTCACACCACACCAAGGACATGTTGTAGCTTTCAATTTCACACCCATTACTCTCCACAAAACAGTCTTGGGCCGAGAAAGGAAAAGAAGAAACTGGAAAAAAAAAAAGGAGAAAAAACAGCAGCATGCAAGAATACAAGACAAAGATGAACGACAGAAAAGAACAGCAGATAAATTTAAGTGCCTGAAGCATTTCTCTTCAACAATGGGTGAATACAGGATGGAAAACACAAGTCAACTAAATGAGCCTGGCCCTCGCAAACCAAAGCAATGTTTGCCAAGTCTGATGTACGGATTTCAAATATATCCACATATTCCTCATCATTTTCGCACAATCAACAGAAGGCAAAAGTCCAGAGACATACTTGATAGAAGTAACAGATGCACTGAAATATGTAATTGTAGTCAGTTCTGGGAACACGTTTCTTCTTCTGTGCTGTTTTTCTATTCTCATTTACTGCACCAATAGGTCAGTGCATCACACCAATACTGTGTGGGGTAAAAGAAAATAAAAATAAAATAAAAATAGATATTTATTCTTGAATTTTCTTTCCTGCTTGGATTAACAAGAGTAGAAAAGTTTCACAAAATTATTAAAAATGTATTATTCTGTGAAACGGCTTGAGACAGAAAAACTGGCCTCATTTTTGTGTTCAGCCTGACTTAAATAGTGTAACTATAGGCTTACAGACCCAAGAAATAATGCTGACCTGTTTAATCAACACCTGACGAACTGATCAAAACATGCTTTTTTGTGCGAGTTGATGGCTCTGTCTCGAGAGGGGAGTTTAAAAAGAGCACTCTGGACAAAGGGCTAGAAGGGATAGAACGAAGCACCGATTTGTGTCTTTCGAAGTCTGGAACTGCTGCTATTCTGAATGTTCCATGATTGAGTCAACAGGTTTGGGATTACTTTCAGCTTCTAGCAAAATGACAAGCGTGAGAGAGGAGAGATGGTAAATCCAACAGATTAACACCTTATACAAACATTAGAAGTTACAACCAAGTGCTTTCAAAGAAATCAGAGGGAATAAAGCATTTCTCATCTATATTAATCTAACTGCTGTGTAGGGGGACGCCGAGTAGCAGTAAAATGGGTAGAATTTCCATTCCAACTTTCCACGACATCCCAACATCAATTTTTAATAGAATCATGTGAGACCCTTTTCAAATCCTTGTAGAAGTGGCCACTGAAAATGAATTCACCAAAACTTGATTTAACTGTGTGGTCAAAAGCACCATATTTATCTTGATCCCAGGGAAATTGCATTTTAAGATTAGGTGAGAAGCACAATCAATACAGGGGGCATGACCGAAGATGAAAATAGGGAAGGGAAAAGGTAAAGGAAAGACAAAAAATGTGACTTCGTCTTTTAACAATCACTTTAAACCAGTGAGATCACGTTAAACGAGTGAAATTACAATCCTTATGGCCTTGCTTAACAAAAAAAAAACAAAAAAAAAAAAACAGCACTACAATGACCTTCTAGCACTTAATATGAAAAGCCTTTAAATACGTTCTTAAAAAGGTGATCTAAATGGGGGTAACATTGAGGTCACCATAACCTAAAACTAAGATGTTTGTCGGTTTATGCAAGAGCATTTTCCTCTCGAACTGAAAGTATGTGGTTTGATTAGTGAATGAAAGTTGTTACATCAACTTGAGACAATTCCCAAAAATACATTATTCCTGTTAACATGGCTGGATGACATTTTGCTGGCAGAAATGATTCTTCATTGTTTTTTTTTGTTTTTTTTTTTTTTAATCTTTGAGATTACTGAATGAAAACCAACACATAACGTGTTATCCATCAGTAGCACTGCACTGCACTTCTGAACTCAAAAAAAGCTGATTTTGATTGGCAGAGAAGAAGGAATTGCATGTCTTCCATATGCAATGTAAAAATTATGCACTTGGGAAGGGAGAAAAAAATTAAAACAAAAACAAAAAAACCTACCATGAACACAGTGCCTTCTGTTTTTTGAAGAAAAATTTTTTTCCATAAAAATCATCTTTACAATATTATAATTAACTCTTAACAATGAATAGCAGCATTTATTTAAATATTAAAAAGTTTCTCTTCAACTACAGCAAAAACTGAGAAAAAAAAAAAATTCCTGAGGATGGTTGCATCTAGGCCTTTAACCAGAGATAACTTTCATATTATTTTTAATTACAATCTGTTGATAAAGCCTGTAACTTCCGAAACACAGGTCCTTTCTTTTACATCATCACCAATCCAAGGCCAAATTTCCTCAAAAGCATCCAAAAGATCAGCAGAAAATCTTTAACATACGTTAAACCATTTTAACCAACATTAATATTTCTGCGGCACGATTCTCCATTTATGACACTTCCATTCCATACCAGCAGAACTGAGAATGAAAGGAGATATGCATCACCAAGGATGACAAACATCATACACTGCACTAGTCATGGGGTTATGATCATGGTGGATAATCATAGAAGATACGATTTTCTTAACCAGCTTGGTACCGCCATCCAGTAAGCTATAAGTGTTTCTCCTCGTTTTCGATAATGATAAATGTACTCGGGAAAGAAGATATCTAACAGGCCTGATTTTGGTCAAGATTTCTTGTACTGAGCACTAAAAACTAAAAACAAAAAAACAAAACGAAAAAAAAAAAAACAAAAACAAAACTTCTGTTGATTTTTTTTTTTCCTCAGCACCACACAGGAGCATTTTTGAGAAGTACATCCAAGTAACTCAAACAGCACTGACAAATGAACATAGCAGTGTGCTGATCTGTGCCTCTACTGTGAGCTTGTCCCAAAACAATAACAATTCCTCATCTTCTCCACTTTCAAATCCACACAGAAAACCACTTTAAAACCACACACACACGCACGCACACTGTTAGTTGTTAGGCATGATTGTACACTAAACTTCACATAACCAAGGCTGTAGCAGCAATCCACTCACGGCTTGTTTCTTTTATATTACACGATAGCATTTATCAAAAGGAGATACAGAGGGTGGCACAGTGCCCAGTGCGATGGCTGCTCCAATATTTTCCCCTCAACGGTCATGTTAAAGTCCATTGTAGTGGGGACCCCAGCGTTTGTTGATGTGGTCGAAGGTATGCGACACCCATTGCTGCTCCAGCACACGGTATCTCTCCTCACACAAGAACAGAGGCTTGCCCCGGCTGCGGAAATGAACACAATCAACATCAGGTTCTGTGAGAGTGTTTCTCAGCTGATCACACTGAAAGTGTTGTTTTGTGGCAAAGTTTTGATTCATTTGCGAGTGAGTGAATAGCAGTGCAGGTGAGTGTGTACCGTAGATCTCGGTCTTCCTCTCCATGAGCATCCAGATAAACGGATCCCCACAGACAAAAACGATGTCCCCGGATGATGATGATGACTGAGGCATTTATCAGAAGGAAGATTCCAGTAGCAGCGCCACAGTGCTGAGAATGCTATAGAAACAAATGTGGAACCTTTTTAAAATCATCACTGAAAGACTGAATGAGTAAAATTTATATAAACTCTCTTTATTCAGTTTTCCCCAGCAAGCACGACAGGGACATTCTGCAGCTTCGACTTCATCAAGACTGAGTTCATTAGTGGCAATTCTGGCACTTCTAAGGCCAGAAACTGCTCGGATCACTTGGTGCTGTTAAAGCGCAATTCAAATGAATATATAGCAAAAAAAAAATTTATTTTGCATGTTTTGGTTGTTAGGCAAGTAAGGCCATCTCAACAGGGAATAGACCCTCCAATGTTTAGCCACTAAAGGAATGAATGGATGATGGAGCAGCACCACTCACCAGCACACATTCACAGATGCCCTGCTGTTTGCAACAGAGGCCCTTAAGGCAGACAAATGCCCCACACACAAGACACAGTGCTGGGTCCTTGGGTGTTTTACTGCAGACGGAACAGGACTTCCTGTGGTAGTACTGAAAGATGGTGTTGTAGTTGTCGGGGAGCTGCAGCAGGCGAGGAGCAGACCACTGAGGGTCCTGCACCAACAAAGCCTGCAAAAGCCAACAACAAGAACAAGCTCTAACTAAAATCACTTTTTAAACAAGCGACTGCATAAACATTAAGCACTGTTAAAGGTCACAGACTGACGCAGTGGCATGTGCGGTTTTCTAGGCAAGACAACTGACCAAAGCCTGCTGTGACGATGAACCACCCAGGTTGATGATCTCAGAGCACCACTGGGAGAGCAGTTCAAATGCATTGACATTCCACTCCAGGCAAGCTGCACTGCTCATGGAGCTGCTTGAGTGGGCCAAACCCAAACAGCCTACCAGCAATGAGAACTCCTCTTCTAACTGAAAATATCGTAAAAGAGACAGAAAAGGAACAAGAGTCATTACATGTGGAACCAAAGCATTTTTAAAATGAGAACTCAGCCATGAAGATGATTCTGTTCCTGAAGATGCACACACACACAATAGCACATAACAGTTTTGTGTGAGAGTAGTGAGATAATATGCAATGTCAATCAATAAAAATAAAAAAAAATACAAAAAAATCACATTTTATGACAACACTACATTTGAAGGAATTCCATGATAATTCCATGATTTTATTCCATGATTTTACTAAATTATGGAATTTCATGGAATCATTTTACTAAATGATTCCATGATTTTACTAAATTAGTAAAAAAATGTGTGTTGGTATTTAGACATGGCTTGTTTTGGCTTACAAAACAAATGTAATAAACAAGTGGAATCCATTAATCATTTTCGCAAGTGGTAATGTGTATTAAAAATTTTGGTATGTAAATATTTTGACATCTCATATTGAGAAAAAACATTTACGATATAGTCTTATATTTCTGAAAAATGATTGGTATATGCATGATGCTGTGAGCGTTCATCAACAGTCCCAGAGCTAGTGCTTGATTAATGTAAACACTGGTGATTAACTGTTGATATAAATGTCTAGTCACTTTTCCTAAACGATTACAAATGCCAGGACCAAAAACCAGATTCAAGGTTTATACTAATAGTTTATCTGGATCTAAAGGGTGTGTTCATGTGGGTAAATGCATTATAATACCGGACATCCAGGAAGGTTGTCCCCATAAAGATGGTGCTGAAGCAGACAGGAGAGGCGCAAGAAGGGCAGACAGAACTGCTGCAGAGCAAACTCTATAGACTGAGGAGACCATACACTCGAACTCAGCTGGACAGAGAGCAAAAAGACAGGAAGATTGTTACATTTTTAGTCTCAAATCCCAAATAGCACTCAAACACATGTCAGATCTATTCACTCCAGAAAACACAGTTCCCTGTTCCAGAGTCCAAAGCTGAGGAACCTCATACCCTCATAGATGGTGTCGGTGCTGCGAGATTTCAATGGCGGCGCTTTTCCATGGAGGTTATACAAGCTTTTGCCAACATATTCAATGTCTTCCCAGCTAAAAAGGTTGCAGCTCTCCATTAATTTTTCCTTAAATCAAATAATGAATTTCTTGATACTGTTCTTTATAAGTGACATGCTATACTGAATGTGCTATTTTTTTAGTTTGCAATGTTATAAAGTAGCAGATAAAGTCTGTGCTTTTACCATCGTCTCTTCTGGTCTGCTCTCATACACACCCCTGGCCGTAGTCAGCTCACCAATTATGTGACTGAGGAGCGTCTCCCATGATTTTTCATAGTTTGGCATGTTCTGTATGCAAAAAAGGAAAAAGATAAAAATGACACAAACGCAGTCATTCAATTAACCTATTAATGAAAGCAAATGCAATGTTAAGTAAATAATATAATTAAATGGCAAAATAAGATCTGTGTACAGTTTAAGATATTCATGAATGGAAAAACCACATTAAAAAGAATGCTTGTGGCATTTTAAGATTTAGAAGTCAGGAACGCAATGGAGCCCTTCATTTAGGACTCTTGTGGGATGATAAGGGCAGTGAGATTGTGGAATAGGCATAGATAAAGCTCTGTGGCACTGTGCAATATTTTAAGAGGTTTAGCTACTTACATTCATCTTGAGAACTTAAAATGGGACACTCTTATCATGCTAACTGCTTGCTTGCTGTCAGATTTATTAGCTATGAAGTTAATGCCTTTGTCTCTGTGTGTCCGTTTACTCTGCTGGCAAGATTTCTGTAGCCACAGACCACTTGAGTCAAATACTGAATGCTATGGATATTCACTAACTAGCTAAAATTTCAATGCAGCATGAGAGAGCATGAGAGTGATTCTCGGGGTGGAAAGACAGCGTCTCCCTTAATGATAAAATGGGAGGCAGAGCAAAGCGCAACTGAATAATGGGGAATTAAACGAGCCTGAAGGACAATCAGAAACTCCACACATTTGTGTTTGTCCATTTATATTCCATGCTGCCTTACTTCAATTGCAATTTAATAGTCTAGAGAGCTAACATACCAATCCTTACAGATAACGATGCATAATGATGACAAATGCACTGCATTTAGAGCTTAAAATAGCTGCTAAAAACAAATTCTGTGAGGACCTCATTCGCTCATTGCTACAGACACACACACACACACACACACACACTATGTGCAAATATGTATTTAAATACTTGTTTAATTTCAATGTTCATAATCATCATATGCACTATTCCACATGACCGGAACCATCATGGGTATTCTGACCATTGTGCCACTATGCAGCCATGCTCCACCCTACCCATACTGGAACACACCCACCACACCCCTCCCCCATGGTCAATCTAAATACTTTTTCACAGCATTTTTCCTCAATGGGGCAGTTCCGATTTGTGTGGACCAACAGGAGAATCATGGTCACAACCCTCTACCCTCTAGCATTTTTAAGATTTAGTTTTACTATATTATATAATATTTAAATAGTAGTGTATTATAATATATTTGTGGCAGTTATGTATAATGCAAATTGGCAATGCAAATTTGTCTACCTCCAGTAATCCTCTGGGAGGGGTTTTGATAATTAGGGACTTTTATTTGCAGCTGTGAGAACACATGGCATTTTCTGGTTGGGTTCAGACATGAATGTGTGGTCTGCTAATTTCACAAATAACATTTTTTAATCTTTTCATACAACTTTTAAAAAGTGGTGCCATGGTAGCGAGTTTGTTGACAGGGCGCTGCAGAAAAGCAGCCAATTACAGCACACTTGACTGTAACTGGCAAGCCTCACATGTGGGTGGGAGCCTTAAAGACAAGAGCTATAAAAGATTGTTCAGACTGAGGATGAAAACAGGAACAGGATAAACATGTACAGCATGATAAAACTAAAAGGTCTTTGGAAGCACCAAGAAAAAAAAAAGATTAACTCTAAAATGGACAATAATAAATAATCAGCACACACCAACAGCTAAATATATAATACTTTGTAAAACTGGGGCTTTCCTAAGTTGACCTCTGGTTATTCAGCAGCACTAGTAACAACCAAGATGTTTTGACTTGTCTATCTTAATTAGCTAGCAAAAATTTTAACCCCTGAAAGCCCATTGTGTGCTAGATGCTGACTGGTTGTGAAGTGCAAGTTTTGGTTGAACGTACCTTCTTGACTGCCCCAGTATTCCTCCAGGCTAGTCTCTCCTCAGGGCTGAGTTTGACTGAAAGGGCTGCCAAGGCCTGAGAGTACTGGAGAGTGTATAGCACCTTCACTATACATGTAAAATGTTCTGAAAACACACACACACACACACACACGATTGAAGAAAAAGAAAAAAAGGCACACAATGTCAAGAAAGCAGATTTAGCACTATGAGGCACAGGTTAAACAGATATAACCACATTAAGTCAACAAACATTTATTCACAATCTTCCCTGTATGTTCTTGTGTTTTGCACAAATTTGTACATCATCCAATTTGCTTTAACTCCTGGATGCTTCCTCAACTGGTTCATTCAGGTCCTTCCACAACTTAAGGTCAGGATCTTCACAAATCCATTCCAAAACATACATTTTATTTTTACTTATATTTTGTAACAACTTGCATCCTTGGGGTTTTTTCCTCTTGTGATGTTTTTCTTTAGAACTTGCTGGTATAATTCAGAATGATTTGCTTCATCAATGATCCAGTGAAATAAGCCCAAACCAGGATAATATAACCAACATATTTCCCAGAAGGGATACGGTTCTAATGCTAGAATACCATGTTTTCCTTTCTCCTAAAAAGAATGCTTCACATGTAAATCAAAAACATATATTTCTCTTTCAGACTTCAATAAGATATTGTTCCAATTATATTCAGGCTTCTCTAGATGCACTTTAAGAAAATGTAGACAGCATTGTCCTTTTCAGAGAGCAGTGATTTTCTCCCTGTAACCCTGCCATGCACATCATTAATGTTCAGTGTTCTCTTGATGGTGCAAGCAAAACAACCTCTTTCAAATTAAATCCCAATCCCAGTTTAAAATGTGTGTCTCATTACTGCATGTCCAGTGCTGTGAAAAACAACCGAGTACGTCACTCATTTTTCCTTTTTCTTCATGGCAAATTTGAAGTGGATTGCCTTACCGTTCTGGATCATTGTCTTACCTCATAAAATTTCAACTTAAGCTCAATTTAGACACAGACAATTCACAGTGTATGCGGATCCAAACTCCACAGCAGCAAAACATACAGGTTAAACAAGGAAAACAATTTGAATGTGTTCTTGCTGCCTTAAAAAACATGTAAACATGAAAAAGCATTCACTGAGACATATGCAATGAAGAAAATCAGGAAGTACATTTTCACAGCACTGTATGTGTGGAACATGCAGTTAAGCTTAATGGCTATTGCTTCTGTAGGTCTCAAGGAATCACAAGAGCACAATAAATGTCCTTAAAGGGCTATTTTCCTGAGGCTCTTGCTGATAGCGCAAACAGTCAGTGTGAGTGCGTTAATGTGTACACAATCATTTCTTGACCCATTTGTTCACCCTTAAAGCATTACTAAAAGACTTTATTCACACCCATCTCTCATTGTGAAGTGTTCAAATCAATTCTCCATCACTCGATGAGTGGGGTAATGATGTTACTGGTGTTGATCAATGCTGGCTTGACACATATCTAAAATGACTTTGAGCACATCAAATACTGTTCCCATGAGCATGGCCTAAAGGGCAGAGACAGCAAAGGGAGGAGTAACTTAGTCCATATTGGAGCTTTTATAAAGCTGCTCAGCTGGCATTTGCTGTAGCACAAGCAATCAAACTCACTTCCTTTTAAAAACAACTCTCCCGTTTTATGCATTGGTCATTTTCATTTTAGGGGTAATTGATGCTTGTTGGCAGACAAGGGAAAAGGGGAAAAGGCAGGTGTGTCAGAGTGCTTTTAAAATGAATGTAACTTCACACTTGGATGAGCAAGAAAGCACTTACGAGAAAATGGTTGCTTTCTCAAACGAAAATGGGAAAACCCTGACCCAAAAAAGCTTATATTACTATTCTCATTTCAAAGTCACAAAATTATTTTTTAAGTATGTTTCTAGGTTAGAACTTTCTCCTTGCATGTGCATGCTGTTTCAAAGATATGTTTAAATTTCATCTGCGAAGGGTGTGAGAGGAGGTTTTTTTTTTTCAAACACGCAGTTCACCAACTGATCTCGGTCAAGAATTCATTTAGTGCAATGCTAGCTAGCACTTTTATGTAAAGAAATTGGTTTCTTGCATTCAAGTACACTGGCCTATCCAAAAAACAATGCGGTGGAAGTAAAACAGAAACATAAAAATGATAAAGAAAACACTATGTTCCCTTTTATCCTGCAAACATGAGCTATGCATGGGGTCTATAATTATCAGCTTTCTATGTCATCTCCTCTATCTCAGCACCCCTCCCCCCTTCTGATTGCTGTAATTTGGGCCATTCCCTTAAGCGAGCGAGCGAGCGAGCGAGCGAGCAAGAGAGAGAGAGAGAGAGAGAGAGAGAGAGAGAGAGAGAGAGAGGAGAGGAGAGAGAGAGAGAGAGAGAGAGGAGAGAGAGAGAGAGAGAGAGAGAGAGAGAGAGAGAGAGAGAGAGAGAGCCCACAGGGTGGCAGATAAGAAATCCAGACTGCACGCTGTAACACAGCCCTCTGGGCCAGGGTTAGAGCTGATACAAGACCATCACACACAGGCCAGATAGCATGAACCAGTGTTCCTGAAGAAGAAGAAGGAGGAAAGGGGGGAAAAAGAAAAAAAAAAAAAAAAAACTATGTTCCCTAGAAAATAAAATCCAAATACTATTTTATTTCATAAGACATGCCAGACTAAATAATGTCGGCACTTCTGAGAAGAGTCACATGAGGTGCTGAGCCTATCCCTGCGCACATAGTGTGAAAGAAAGAAACACCCTGGTTTCTCTACAAGGATCCCATAAGTTCTCTCAACAGTATAAATGTCAGGGTTTTAATGAATTTTAGACAGATGTCCACAATGGTTTCCATTAATCCTCAAGTTGGCCTGAATAATGTGAAGGCTAAAAACTTCTTTGTCTAGTTAATTTAAAAAGCTGACGCCTTTTTTAGGCTACAAAGTCAACTACAATAGTCAACTACATCAGCAAAGAAATACACGTTTCCTTGCTTCAGCCCCACAAAAAACTGCAATTCTGATTAATAGTCCTGAAGGTATAAGTACAGTGAAAATATCAAGAAAAAGTATGAAAAGTACAACTTTTACACAAAATGCTTTGTCTTTAGTGCATACAGCTGTGGCATTTTATAACATGCATCTTCTACATATTTTCAACTGCTCTTTAGGGTTAAAAAGAAACCGAAAAACAATTTGGCTGATTTTGAAAAACACTGTTCTGAACAGTGGTTAAGAGCATTAGGATATTTCCAAGTATCTGAATTCTTGTTCAGGAACACCAATTATTAGCTGAAGCTTATAAAATGCTGTTTGTATCAGTGCTGATCAATTTCCATTCCTTAAAGCATTTTTAGGGAGTTATTGGAGTACATTAAATGTTAGATAATAGTTGGTTATTTAAAAAAAAAATCACCACATGCCTAAAAAGGTTTCCTATGTTTCGTTAAAAAGAGACATTGTTTCATCAGTGTTGGTCGACCAACACTGAAACCTTAAACCCGAGAACAATTATTACTCAACCAATGTATGAGTGTATTAATAAGTTAAGAGAGCTAATACCTTTACGTAAAGGTTGAGGCATAGTAAGCACAAAGATGATGAGTAAGGAAGGGACATCTCTGAACAACAGCGGCACCTCGGGACGCTCCTCGTCCTCGTACCTACACACAAAAGACATACAGGTCTGGTGAGTTAAAGCGTTTACATTTGTAATATATGTTTATCCCTGCATTTTCAGAGATTGATTGATTAGAAATGGGTGCATCACCACACAGACAGAGAGACAAACTTCCACTAAACACTCAAATCTGCTCAGTCATGACTTTTTTTTTTCTCTATCCGAGTTGGCCATATTCTGAAAAGACATCATTACTTCATAGCCCAAAAACAAAGGCTCAGGCAATATCCAAAATAGAAGATAAGCCAAGTGCATCAGAGAGAATCATTAACAAAATTTTCCTATTTAACAGCATCCATTTCCCTCAGAAAAAGAACCATATATTCAGTGAACAGTCCAAAGGAAGATTACATTTTCTTTTACGGTGGCTATTTAAAGAGTACGGTGGGATGGCCTAGGGGAGCAAATGACAGTGCTCTCCTTTAAAAATCCTAACAAGGTATTTTTAACACTAAATGGCTCCCGTTGGAATATTGCCCCGCTTAGAGACCTCTCACAGGTGCAAAAGCTGTCTTACTGCGCTAATCAGAAATGGGGGAGAGTGGGGGAGAGAGGAAAGAAAAGCAGATTGACAAGCTAAGCATCAGCTAAAGCAATGGGGGGTGAATATAGAAGCATTATTGGAATCAGAGATTGTTGAGGGTCTTGAGATGGGGGCGGGGGCATTTTCTATGCAGTTGATACAATAAACATTCTCTTGCAACGGGTCATTTTCATAGAAACCTATTAACTCCGCCTGCATGAAAAGCAGCACATGGAACAGAAAACATGCAGAAAGGATGGCTGAATCATGAAATTCAATGAAATCATGCGACAGTGGACACATAAAAAAACAAGAAACCAGAAACTAACAGAAAAGCTCTTTTTCTAAGCAGCACAGTCTGCCGTAATTTGCCAGATGCAGCAATTACTGGTATCTATGGCAACCTCATATGGGCCTTTCATTTCTCCCGCTCCGTTTCTGGAAGAGAGATTGCTGGAGCCCAGAGGAGATGGCACCATTTAGTGTGGGGTAAAAGAGGCAGCCTAAATACATGTATGTGTACTCACTCTGATTCTCTGTTCTTGGTGATCTGAGAAAGTCGAGTCCAGGGGTTATAAGCAGAATCAATGCTGTACAGACGCATGTGCATGGCCAACACATGAAACAACTGATCTGAAACACACACACACAAAAGAAAATGCATATCAATGGCCTGAACACAATCACTTACCACACCAATAACACTCCAACACACAGATAAGTACTTACTAAGCTCCTAAGAAACACAAAGCATCTTTGCCCTGCAATTAGCATTTGTATGTGTCTGTCTGTGTATGAAATAAATGGGGGATTTGCTTCATGCGTGGGAACGAAAGGGAGGACAGTGGAGTGTTTATGATAAAGGGAGCAAAGGTGACAAAAAGGTAGATGAGTTTAAATCAAGTAGGATTTGGAAATACTCAGGATAAACAGTTCAGAGCAACAGGAAGTGTGAAAGAGAAGTGAAGAGGGTGCAGGTTGGACTGGGAAGAAAAGAGTGACAGGAGTGATCTGTGACAGACAGGTCACAAGCAAGAGTGAAAGGGAAGGTTTACAGGACGATAGTGAGAACAGCTATGCTATATTGGATGGTAGAAGGAGGAGGAGGAGGAGGAGGATGAAGAGGAAGACCCTCTCACTCTAGAGAAGACTTATCAATCAGACTCTCCATGTAAAACAGTGCTGGTTGATACGTCTGTATTTGTACAACAAAGTAGACTCATTTCTGTAATTGCTGATTGTTTCTGGCTCCCCTTGCTGAAATTCTAGTGGAAGCTGAACCCCCTAAATAAATAAATCAAAGCAACCCGTGTCAGCTTGAAAAGTGGTTTGACAGTCCTACAGTCTCAAGGGGTCACAATCTGACCCCTTAGAGCAATGCTCAGTCTCCGGTAAGATGCTTACCACAGCACATCCATCATTTGGAAAAATCAGAAAACCTCTAAAGGAACAGTTCATTCAATCTTAGACATTTAAGCTGACGAAACCGGTCACAATCTCTGGGGAACAACAAATGGACTAACCCAAGGAAAAAGACACGGGGAAAAAAACAAAAACAAAACAAGTAAATAAAATTAAATTTCACTTAACAAGGATGTGTGCAGCTTCTGTTCCTGGGGGATATATATTTATTAATATTCAGCCATTATTATAAAAATGATCGAGCAGTATGTTACCCTGTTTCCTAGGTCAACTCTGCTAAAATGTGGATTACCAGCACAAAACCACCAGTAGGCAGAACGCAATCTGTTCTCATAGGCCAGACTTAAGACTTCAGTAGAGCAACACTGCCATCTATAGGCATCAGAGTAAGTGAAGGAATAGGCTAAATACGTTCTAAGCTCTTTTCTCAGCCTTATTGATTTATCTGCTTTCATTGAGCGATGAGGAGAAAGGAAAATGGTTTTAACAAATAGGTGGGTAAATGGCCATCTTTACAGCCAAAAGCCAATCAGGGCACATTCTACAGAAAGAGATCATACTCCGTGTTACAATTCAGCAGCATGCTGTTCACAGGGCTCGAAGCACTGAAATATGCATCGGAGATCTCCTGATCACACTCCCTATATCACTGCCTGCTATACACACATTCATCTTTCTGACCCTCATTCGTTAAAATCACTCCATCATCCAGTGGCTTTTGGTTTGTGGAGTGCACAGACAGCTAGAATAGAGATCTCCCTATTTGTCTCTGTCTGATATTGATCTGATTCATCCTCCCACCTGTACATAGAGTTTACTACCAGCCTCTCTTCACTTCAGCACCTCCTGCTCATGCCATTCATCAGATATAGATGTGTATGCACGCACGTGTGTGTGTGAGAGTGTGTGTAAGATGGTAGATAGACTGTGAGCGCAAAGGAACACTGTGAGCGCAAAGGAAAATAAAAATGGTTAATTTCTGTCCCCTGCTGGGTAACCACTTTGCAGATTTAAGGTTTTATAGTATGATATGTATAGTGAAGAGTAACAATGATTCTTATGCAAATATTACTGGAGTAGCATGCCTTTTATTATCAGTGCAGCATATTGTCCATTATCAAACCTTTTTTCTTGTTTGTATTCTTTTCTTACATCTAGCTGTTCTCTACTAATGGCCCCAGCCCCCCCCCTCCTCAGCGTACTGATCTAATGTACTGCGACTGAGTAAATTTGGCCAGTGCTGTGCCTATGTACTTAATGTAGCTCAGAAAATGGCTGTGGTGGCGGAGTGTGAAATCTCTTCAGCTCTGTTCAAGAGTGACGGAAGTTTTCATGAGAACCCAGAGACCAGACCACACACACGCACACCCCCCCCCCCAATTATTCTCAACATCTGAACAAAGCAAGCGAGCAAGTGGTTGAGAGAGCGAGCGAGGGAGAGGGAAAGAAAGAAAAAGAAAGAAAGAAAGAAAGAAAAAGAGACCAAACTGATTATACTGGTGTCAGTGTGTTGAATTTCAGTTCATTCCTTAACTCAACAATACACTGCTTGAACAGTGTGGCAGTTACATGGATCAGCGCTTGCAATAATTGCATACACTCAACTGGTCGAAAGTGAATAGAAAGAAAAACACTTTCAGATTTCACGCTTACCTTACACAAACATTTAGTTTAGCTATGAAACAGGAACTTACTGTAAGCGGTAGCGTACATTTAAAAGGACACCATATGAATCATGTCATTATGTATTATATCTTAGAAGGGGCGGGAGGTTAAGACGTACTGAGGCAAGAACGTTTGGCTGCAGCACTTGCACCCCCATTGCATAGATTTCCACCACGATGAACCAACTCCAACTCTAGATTCGTCCTAGAAAAGAAAAAAAGACAAGAATAAAAAAAACAGCAGAGAGAGAAAAGGTAAATACACCTGTAAATCTACCTATATTCCACACACAGTCTGAAACTTCAAGTAGTAAGACAGTAAATTGCCTTTATTTCTATCCAGATTAAACCACACATGCCGGTAAATCTGTGTTATAATGTGTTATAATAAAGTGTTATAATAACAGTACTTCTTCCCTGCTGATATAATTAGTCAGTAAAACAGGCCACAGTCATCAACATTAGCAGGTCAGTCTCAACAGGCTAGCAAGGCAGGGACAAAATTCCCAGCATTCCTTGAGAAGGGATTGGGAGGGGGGGGGGGGGGGGGGGTAGAAGGGAAAAAAAAAAAAAAGCAATTTCCCATAGATAATGTAGGCAGGCAGCTCCATCTGGCTGCCACTGATAAGGGAGCAAGCATTTGACGGAGGAATTTTCCACTGCTCTGTTCAGCCAACGAGAAAAAGGCGACGCAAACTAGAGAGCAGAACAGAGAGAGGGAGGGAGGAGAGCGCTCTAGCCAAAGCTTCCATATTATTGGAGGAGAAAAGGGATGGCCTATGGTAACAATTCTGCTTGTGACAGGTCAGATTGTAGAGTGAAGATGCTCATGATTATGCAGAGAGACAATTTTTGCAGCCACTTCAGGATACAGCCACTTAAAATTAATTTGAAGCAATAAAAAAAACCCTAATTGATTAGGATGTAAGGAAAGCAGCAAGGGAGAGAGGAGAGAAAAAAACAAAACAAAAAAAAAAACAAAAAACTGAAAGCTCATAAGAGGCATAGATGTTATGCAAAATCAAGATGGAAAATTAGTAAAAACCAAATACATTTTTTTTTAAGACTGTAAAAACACATCCAAAATTATCATACCATTATTATATTATCTAATATAAAACACCTGTGTGGAAAGTTAATTTTTTTACCCACACCTCTCCATTAGAAGCACAAAAGAGCTATTCAGGGCTACTCAAATCTGAACAAAAGATCCAGACTAAAAGGAGGCATGGAGTAGCAGACAAATCAGTTACCTGAAAAAGGGCAGAAACCCTCAAAGTGCGAGGGGTCTTTTACTAATGCTTTAGATATAAAATGCACTCTGGTAGCAGCAGTTACGACCAGATTAAAATACTGATGAAATGGGCAAAAAGAAATAAATGAAAACCTATTCATTGGCCAGGTCATGGTTTGGGAGTGGGCGGGGGAAGAAAAAACTGAGCTGCATGCTCTTGAAAACCATGCTGGATGAGGCACTCACCTGGCCACCGAGTACATGAAGAGAAAATCATTATCAGGTGAGCCAGGGTTCTTGCCATAATCTGTGTACTTCTTCTGTGTGGCATTCTTTATGTCCTTAATCACAGATTCCATCTCTTTAGTGAGGTTGGACTCCGTCTGGAAAGTAGGCATCAACAAATCACTATTCAACCAACATCAAAACAGCAAAAAGGGAGTTCATAGAAGTACATAGGCCATTATGAGATTGCTCTTAGTTGTGAAATTAATTTGCTCAATTTATTAAATTAAATGAACTTTCCCACCACATGAATGTATTCTAAAATGTTAGATGTCACAGAAAAGAAGACAAAGTGATAACATGACTGACAGTGTCCACACGCTCACAAATACATCTTATTCCATCTCCACCCACAGAGCAGTGAGGATAGAAGCTAACGCTCAATGGAGGTGAGACAGGTAGAATGCTAGTTGGAGAAGTATCTGCCTTACATATGAGCTTACTGGGAAAATGCCCAGCTCTTCTTGAAGGTCCTCCACTTCCTTGACTAGTGTGGCAAGACTCTTGTTGCTGGGTGTGTGCCAAGCACCTGCCTCTGTGCCACGTCCAGGCTTGCAGGGCAGAACGCTGTTAGCGAATTGGCGACACAGAGGGCAGGTGAACTCACCCTTATCCACTGAAAAACCCTGCAAAACCTGGTCATTCTGACCCAAAGAGAAACACGGTATAAGAAAAATATTTCGAAGACATTCTCAAGACACATCAAATTCACTGCAACAACACTGGTCGACTCGTTGGTATAACCACCTGTCTAGTATCTAAGAGCACAATGGGGAGGTGGATAAATAAATATTGTATTTTCAAACAGTGATTACCTTTACCCTTTAGACTTGAACTTGTCCCTTCAGAAAAATCATTTAATCCACTATGACTCATCTATTCTCACCAAACTGGATACTGGTCACTCTAGGGATCCGTACAGAGTGCCTTTATCAATCACTTTCTCTTTCCTGCTGTCAGTCTCTACTCTGTCTGCTCACATTAAACATTATTAAGGCAGAGAGCGATGTCGTATTGTCCCCATTATCATAAGCGTCACCCGAGTGAGTGATGGAGTGAGCACCTCTGAAATATCAATTTGAGACATGTCACTTTGATGGATGAACTACTAATGATGTGTCAGATCCCTGAGAAAGGCTGGCATCTTTATAGACACTCACACTTTTGCACACACTACTCAAGTTAAAGGCTGGTTTACTCAAGGAAACAGCTGGAAAATAACCATTTCTGTTGATTTGGGTCTGTAATACAGCACTTCAGATTTTGTCAAACGTCTGCTTTAATGAAGGATATTTCCGGCCATGTTTTTTCACATTGGTCTGCCGTACTGGTACTAAACTAGTACGTGATTAGCTTTACCGGATGCATGTAATGTTAATTACATGGGATCAGAAAGCTTAATAGAAATGTATGAAAAGATTGTACTGGATATTTAAATTATGCATTTCTCTTTCAAAAAAAGTTCCATACAAAGTGCATTTGGCTGCTCTACTGATGCATCAAATAAAATAAATAAATAAATAAATAAGCAAACAAATAAACAAAATGCATACATAATTACTGTAAGCATATTTTCCCTTGTCAACATAAAAGGTGATTACCCCTTTTGATCAGTTCGGCAATTTTTGAATTTACACCGGCATTTGAAGTTCAGTACATTTAGGACAGAGCCACAGAGAAAACAAATAAATTCTTTAATCCATACTTCAAGACCCCATGTTTTATCAATCCAGTGTGAACTGCTGTGTTGTTCATAGATTTTTGAGCTTGAGAGTATAATTGTAGGAAAAAACACAGTCAGCTTTACATATATGGAAACATGCAGACATGGCCAGATTTGGACAGAAAACCGATGACAACTACTGGTATTAATTAAACTGTCCAAAGCACCAAAGACTTTTTGGTTCTCATATTGAGCAAAAGAATCCAAATGCAAATGTCACTTCTAGCATCAAGTCTAAACCTCACTAGTAAACTATCTAATGATGCAAAAGACAACTGAGCAGTCAGCACATTGTATATAAGTTTTAAACCTGCATCATCATTCACCAAGCAGAATCACCCATCAGAAAAACACGAATTTAAAGCAGACGGTCTGCTTTTGACATCAGCACGGTATATTAACACACAATAACACTGTAATCTGATTTCAAATGACAAACAGGTTTTTACACAAACCACGTTTTGGGAGAAAGAAACCTTCTGATGTAAAAACCATCACCACCTAGTCGCTGCCCCCAACATTCCTATTCCAATGCCAAATATCCTCAGCGTAGTTTCAGAAAATGATGAATTGAAGTCTGAAGTGTCACTGACAGGGATAGTACGCTACGTTGAATACTGAGTATGGTCTCTGGAAGCCATGCCAAACTCCACTGCTGTCAGTCTGAATATGTCAAACTATAGGCTTGTAAAAGCACTTCAGTAACTCTCCAGCTAGTTAATTACACTGAATTTATTCAATTAAGTGATGAGAAGTTATATTCTTACAGGGTATCAGAGTACAATGACTACAGGTCTGCTCTTTACTGTACTATACCTCATTTTCACCACTTATTCTTTCCCCTCAAGGGTGGGGAAATATCATATTGATATTAAGCAAAAGGAAAATATAGTATTCATTTCACTTACCCGTAGAGATTCCATGTAGGACTTATGACAATCTATATGTAGTGTGTGACCACATGTTTGCACATACACACCACCATCCCATCCAATGGAGACAGACTGCAGACAGGAGCTCTAAAGGAGGGAGATAAATGGGGGGATTAAAAACAAAGTATTTTCAACACAAGTATTTTTTGAACACAAATTTAAAACTCATCCTGAGGAATTCATTCTATATATTATCTACGTCCTAGATCTCCTGGCTGGTTAGACACAGGTTTTTGGGGGCAGCCGTGGCCTAGTGGTTAGGCATTATGCCTCATAATCAGAAGGCCATGGGTTTGAGACCGGTGTGTTACCCTGAGACACCCTTGAGCAAGGTACAATCCCCAATACTGCTCCATTACACCACTACACTATTATTCACTGAGGGACTTGGAAATGGTGACAAATTGAAAAAGCTGGAGGATTCTCAAGATACATCGGAATGAGGAAGAGGGTCAAGAGAGAAAAAATATTTATAGTGTTTTGTTTCTCTGCAAACAGCTGGAGGCTGTCAAACTGAACCATGTTCAGAAGACTCACCACAGCAGGCTAGAGCACAGCACAGGCAACAGATCAGCATCTCATACACTGTTCATATTGCAAAAGTCAGGATGTGTTCTAACAATGTGTGTGTGTATGTTAGGGAATGTATAGGATCGTGAGACGGAGAAAGCGAGAAAGTGTGATAGGCTTAATATGGGAAACAATACGTTCCTTAATTTCATTAGACCAAACTGATGTTGGTGAGAGAAAGAGACTCACAAACAATAAACAGAAGACCAAAAATGGCACTTAAATGACTTAAAAGGCAATTAATTACTTAAAAAAGCATGCATGTTTTACATAGTCATACTGAATATTCTAGTTGAAATCTACATTTAAAACAGTGTTTTCAAGAGTTGAAATTTCACTTCACCTTAACATATGAAAATACAGTGAGACTCTAGATCTCTACTAGGAAAGTGTGTGTTCTCTCATTTCAGGGTAAGGTACATCTGAGTCAGATACATACATCTTTAAAGTAGCGCTGCATGAGCGCTAGTCTAATGTCGTTAGTTGCTCCACACGTGTCTTCAGGGAAGATTTGCTCCTCGTCGCTTGTAGGCAGTCGCTTTGCCTCATCACTACGGCAACGGTGTCCTAACACTGAAACAGAGAAAGGAACGGATGCATCATGAATGACAATAGTATGGTAATTAACTTCAATCCTTTCTATTTATGGTACACTCCATATAATTTGCATTCTATAATGAAGTACCATGTCAATGTCGAAACCATAACACCCATCAAGCTGGGAGAACAGCAGGAAGGTTTTCTCAGCTATTTGTTCTTCCATATCACAATGTAAACTGATTGATAAAATTCACAGGCTGTGGGATGTGAGCTGTCTGATGATGTCAGCTTAACATCTATTACCAGTACAGGTATTCTCGTCGCAACATTGAGACACTTAGGCATTTTTTTTTTTTTTTTTTTTACTGTTTTGATGGTTCATCAGGTTTTGATCAATAAACCCTCTTCTGACCTTGAGGGTATGATACCTGAAGCTATAATGTGTCACACTGGTAGAGTAATTACTAATAAAACAAGCTATTTGTTTTCATGACATTGAATGAGACTCATATGTCCATATCAACATGGGAGAAATTACTCTACAAAAGCAGACGTCCGCTCAAGGATCAACACATATGATGAATGAAGCAATTAGAAAGGCAGCTAAGCAGCATCATTAAAAGAAGCAGTGCAATGCGGCTGGGCTCAGGTGCTGCAAATAAATAGGGTCATTTAATAGACAATATAACGGCACTGTCCTGTGGATCAAAGGGATGTGCCATGCAGCAATCAGAGATTATAGACTGCTATAAAATGCTCCACCTGTTGATGAAAACCAGTAATGCCAAAGGGGTAAGCTACTGGATCACTAGAAATTGCTCAAAGATGAGAAATACCACAAGAGGGTGGGGCTTTTATTAAAACATCATAACTTGAGGCTGACACACAAATAACACATTGTTAGAATTGATCTTTGCAGCCTTTCAAGAGCAAGGAAGACCAAACACAAGGATGATGTGTGAGCTGCTTTACCTGAAGATGCCTGTAGTAGAACAACTAGTCCTGTGGGTCTATCATCAGTGGAGGGACCACTCTGGCCACATATGACACAATCATAGAGGACCTCAGAGTCAAGAGGCTCAGCAGAGCCCACATCCATCGCTGCCTCTGCCTCTGGAGACTCTGCAAACACAGGGGGGTGGGGGGGGGGGAATATGAGAATTAAACATCAAACTCAACAAGTACTAAATTAAATACTTTCTCCATGTGAAATCTAATGTGCAAATATGTTTAAACTGACATTTGCCACAAAAGGTCAGTAATAAAAACTTTGACAACACTTCAAGATTTAAAATACAGCCAAGAGAACAGAGGTGAATTCTAAAATGCCACTTTTGGGGGAGGGGAATAAAAAAAATGTGGGAAGTTGTTTGGCATTGCTGAAATGGTGGGTAAAATACAGAGCTGTCACTGTTGTCCATAGAGGAACTGGGAGCACTCTAGCCATTGGAAAAACAAGCTGTTGCTCTTTCAGATCAATTGTGACTTGCCAAGAGCAAACAAGACAAGCATGATAGCAAGGGAGAGAAAGGACCAGGAGGAGCAGGAAGAAAAGAAAAAAAGAAAAAAATAATAAATATACATCGAATAATTGAACATGAGTTATGAAAGAGGTATACTGGCCAAACTTAATTAGCTATAAAACGCAGATTTAAATTGCTTTTCTGCCCTCTCTTGGTTAAATTAACAGATTGTGGAGGTTTGGGCAGCCATGTGTAAAAAAACAAAAACATTAGAGGTAATGTACTGTGAAAGGCTCCAATATCTGGAGAGTCTGTGAGGTTGCATACACTATAATATTATTTTAGAAGGTCAGTCACAGATATGAGCATCTTCTAATAACATATTAAGAAATTAACACATTCACCAGTTTAGTGCATTACAGGCTGCAAATGATTATGAAAGGACTGCAACTCTCAAACACTTCAGAAAAGTTTCAAAACAACGGACCAATCTTCACAATGCAGGAAGGGAATCGGAAAACGCACCATGTTGGAGGAGGAGGAGGAGGAATCCACAAATATTCATCTCATAGTTCCTTCAGGAGCAGAAGGGAGAACCACTGACCAAGATGGAAGACTTAAAAGCCAGCATTCAAGAGGCAAAAGGCACACACACTTAGCCTTTCGTAAATTAAAAGCATGCATATTAAAACACATGCAGCATGGTTAAAAATAAACTCAAATATGTCACAACAGCACTTAACCATTAGTGCTTCTTAAAGGTTAACTTTTTAAACAAATTTAATCCCTCATTTTTGGGCATCTCTCAGTTTTTAATGCAGGTAACAACAGTATAAAGAGCTAGTATTAAAGCCATATGTCTGCCACGATCATTAAATTGTAGCTGATGTCAAGATGTACATCTAGATATGGTTTATGTTCTATAATCTAATAATATAAGATGAATATCTGTAGGCTCCTCCTAATCCAGAGTTTTTTCCTGATTCCAGTCCTGAACCCTTTACATTATGAAAGCTAAAATGGGCAGTGGTGGCCTAGTGGTTAGGAACTTGGTCTCAGAAAAAGAAAGTTGTGGGTTTGAATCCCGGACCAGTAGGGTGGCCTGAGGTACTCTTGAGCAAGGTACTGTCCCCATCACGCTCACCGGATGTTGAAACTAACTGCCCCCTGCTTCACGGTGTGTGGTGGGTGAAATGCAGAGAATGCATTTTATTGTCTTTCACAGTGCTGTGTTTTGCAATAGTCATTTTCATTTTCACTTCAACATTGAAAATTATAGGGTACAGTAGGGCAAGAAAACAGAAGCTGCATCCCAAAATCACATACTTGTAACGTTACCTACTACATTGTTAAATGCATTTCAGTATATAGAGTGTTTTACCATTTCTCATGCTATTTAGTGTAGTAGCATGCAGTTAGGGATGCAACCTGAAGCTCTTCATCCTTCACGTGAAAGAAAGCAATGGTGGATGAAGTAGACAAACATGGCGACAAAAAAAAATTAATTAAAATGGTTGAAGAATCACTGCAGAATTTTGCAGCTACTTTTACTTTGAAACGTTTTTCAGGCTTCAAGAAGTGACAAAAGCAAAAAGGAAACTGAAGCCAGATATATGCAGGGTTGAAAGATTTTGTTTACAAAATTCCATTGAGAAAGTGTTCCTGTTAACAATGCACCTAAATAGTTCTAATCATTGATTACCAAAGACATTAATTTTTTTTCTCCAAATGATAATTTTTATATTGTTTTCAATATCCCAATAAATATTGTATAACAATGTGAACATATTATTGTATCATGATTATTTTGGTTTTGCTACATTAGCATTTCAGAGTGTCTCTGGGTAGTCTGATTCAAATCCTGAGTCATAATAGTCACAAATCATGTGCATTAAAACATAATGTAGCAAAATGATGAACAATGAAAAGGAGAAGCAAAGCTTCAAAATAAAAGGCCAAAATAACTCCAACTAGTTTAATCAGAAAAGGCCACCAAATGGTCATTTTCTGTTAATACAGTTTACAATTCTGCATACAGTCTGTACTCTCAGTAAATAACCAGCACTTTTCCAATGACTGACAAAATCTCAAGATTAATGACTTCTGCAAAAATTAGTTCTAAATGTTAAAGTGTGTTCAATTTTGAGTAAATAAAGCTCAGCAAATGTCAGTGTGCTTGAACTGATTTATTGCTTGAGGGAGAGGAAAAGGGAAAAAAAATGGTTTGTTTGGAAGTCAATGTGACAATGTTGGCCTGAGGCAAACTCCCACAGCTCGCACACACCGCCATCCCCCCAAATGGTGTGCATGTTGGGCAGATTGTGACAAATGTCAAATGTGCAACAAGATCACAGAGGACATTTGAAAGCAAATGAAAGAAAGATCAAGCAATGTAGGAATACTACAATGGCTGTATAAAACCCACTCCAAACATACTGTGATGTAGGAAAAACAACTTTAAACTTTAATCGAGTATACTTTGGTTTTTCTAGTACAGTTAAAGATGTCCTTTTCCCAATGCATTAATGCCACTCTGGTATGCTACACTTTATTCTTTTTGAGATTTCGAGATTTTATGACCATTTCAACGGATTTCTTGTAAATGTTTCATTGAGGAAAAAGGACTTGAACAGATTAAGAAACTGCATTCCAATAAACCATCAGTTTCACAAAACACTTTTACACTATTGTGCATTACTTTGTCCTCCTCAAATGTGGACATTCTAAATGAAGAAAATGCCGCTCAAGAACGTACAGCTGATCATTTTCATTCCGATAAGCCACACACACACACACACACACACACACACACACACACACACACACACACACACACAGGAGGTCAATGTCAGAAGGGACATCAGTGATTGGGATGCTGAAGGTAATATTTCAGACAAAATCTCAACATCAGGTGAACATTTGCCATTTCCTCTAGTGATGAGGACAAAGAATGAGAAAGCTGTATAAAAGAAATTGCAATAGTAGCTCTTCCTAAACTGAAATAAAAATACAGTTCAGACCTTTGAGAGAAGACCCTCTTGAACAGATTGTCTACTTACTCTTATTTTTACTCTTAAAAATAAATAAATAAATAAAACCCTTCAGTTTAAACTTGCACAATACAAGATTAGACCGCCACACATTTCTCATTTATATTTACAGCATCTGGTAGATGTGACGTACACGAGTGTCTTGTAGTGTCCTAACAAAAGAAAAAACCATGTCCTTCAAACTTGAAAACCTCGATTTCAATTACAGCTAGCAACTTATCAGGGTCCGAGTCAGAGCACCGTTTGAAACCATCGCCTCATAATCGGTAGGGTGGTTCAAATATCAGAGGGGGGAAAATGTGCAGTCCCCAGGGATGGAACTGATGAGAGTACATCATTAGGGGCTCATGAACCCAGCAATCCTTTCAATTGAGTGAACAGCCAATTACACTCACATGGAGCCACAGTCACAGAAAGGATAAAAGTTCGTTTAAACAATTAAGTGATGTTAATGCAAATTTAACATATTACGATGTAAAGAGCAGCTAGCCATGCATGGTATAACCAGATCTTTGTTGCCCTGGGTGTTCTTTAAACAGCGATATACAGTAACACAGATTCACTTCCAAGTGCTGAAAGCTAACATTATTCATTCCTTAACAACAGTGTACAGGCATGGTCCCACTGAGTCCACAGTCCTGTCAGAACTATAAGAAACACACACACATGGCCTGGGGAGCCAAGTGGGTGTCACCTTCATCCTCCTCTAGTTCTTTCCTTCTAACAAATTTAATGTGTCCTTGAAAAACGGAGAGTGTACACAAGTGTGCGGATAGAGCAACAAGCCTAGAAGCAAAAGGACCTGAACTGTGTTCAGTAAAGCAGGGAGCTAAGCATTTTATCACTTTCAACAATAAGCAAATCCATCACAACAGTATCACAGTTCAGAGGATCTGCAATTTCAGTTGCACTCCACTTAAAATCAGATCATCCATGTCATATTATCAGTCAACAGTCCAAAGAAAGCTGATTTTAAGTCACTGAAATCAAGTAAATTGCTAATTTGAAACCAGTTCATTTGAAATTATTCACTTGAAAGTGTAATCAAACCACCCTGTAAAAGGTAGCAGCAACTGCCTAAACTATAAGTTAAGATTTCTACTTGGATTGACTCTCAAATATGGGGTGTAATTCTAGTAGCAATACTAGAATAATTATTATGCTTACCAACATCCATGGCTGTCTCCATGAAGCTTTTCTGCCTGGAGGCAAATTCAGCCAGAAGCTTCTGCTGTCTCTCTCTGGCCCTTTGACGCCTGAGATAGAGGAGAGATGGGAGAAGATGAGAGGAGTCAAGGCAAACATCAGTGAATCCTGCACCCCTCCACCCCACAAAAATAAATAAATAAATAAATAAATAAATAAAAACACAGAATTTTATTAAATACAGTGTTAGATGGCAATTAGACCCATTTTGGCAGATACTGACTCTCTTGAGGTTAACTACTTTAAGCTTCCCCTCACCAAACAGTGCTTTATGATGCATGCGAACATATTTACCCTACACATCGACCTCATACCCTACACCTCGATGATGAATGCTTGTACTTGGCCTTTTATGTGAACATTCCCCTGTTCTGGTCATATACAAGAAGAGGAGAGGATCCAGTTCATGTAATATCTGGTTTTAATGGCGTCCCTCTCTGGTGTAATATAGGCAGGCAGTAAGAGGCTTAGAGAGGCTCAGTAAGAGGACATAAACTAATGCAGACAGGCATGATGCGCTTCAGTTACTTCCACAGACAGCATCAGGGACAAACACACACCACTGGGACGCGACATTGAAAAATATCCAGCGCCATTAACCCCAAGTCCGAGCGTTGTTGCTATGGTAACTGCCAGCTACATTATGTGTGTGCGCATAGTGTCTTGACTTGCAGGTGGTGTCTGCTCTATAAAAACAGGTACTAATGGAGGGCTTATGGCCTGTTCCATCACATTTCAAAAGGGAGGTCAAGAGGAAGAGTCCACCTAGTTGGATGCTAAAAGGGTAGTGCAAACCAAATTGTTCATGAGATAGCTGGAAATAAAGCAAACACGAGTTCACATGATTCTGGAGGGAATATTACACTGAAGTAGTCAAATGTAAAGCCTGTGTAGGAATAATTAAAGGAATAATTTTAGTAACAGCAGGCCATAGGCTAACAAACTAAAAAAAAAAAAACTAAAAATGAATGTATGTTCAGAATATTGCCATATTTTTATGGGCAAGGACTTAAACAGAAAGACAAAAACAATTTGCTTATTTTTTCCTCTAAACAAACAAACAAAAGATAAAACATTCTACAATAGATGACTAGATTTGGGAAAGCATTTTTCTTTTTTGGGGTTTTTTGTTTTATGGCTTAGCATTGACATGTCATGACATGCTGTTTAGGTTCTCCACTTTAGGCACATTTTTCTGTGGTATTATCATATTACCTGTATATCACATTTCACTTATAGAATGTGTTGGTGAGGCACATTCGAAGAGAATTCAATTAACAGAGATGGGCATTACTTGTATGTTACAGATGAGCTTCTAAAAACAAATACAAACCTTTCTTCCTTATCCATGCTTTTCTTGTCTCCTGGACTGTTCTTTTTGGGGGGCACAAGCGGACACACTCTCCCACAGATCTCCTGCAAGCACCTCTTGCTGTGCCTGCTTCGAGATGCTGCTTTAGCCAATATTCTCTCGATAGATGTGATACCATCTCCATGTGCGTGGCGTGCTGGGTCGGCCTCCTCCAACCAGCTCGGGGAGAGGGAGTTCTGCTTGGCAGACAATTTTTGATGCAGTTTGACCAATAGGGACAACATGCTCTCTCTGATCTCCAGGATCTCAGTGACCAGCTGTGGAGGAGAACCAGGAGGGTGCCAACGGGAAGAGGACTTGGGCCGAACAGCCTGGCTGGCCTCATGGTTACTGCGGTTTATAATCTCCTGGAACTTTCTTCTTCTCTCTGCCACGAGGCTGAACAGTTGTGCCTCACGCAAGTTCTGAGGAAAGATGATCGAAGAGAGATCCTAAATGATCAAGACATGGCAATGCTCTTTTTGCAAATTTGACATTAGCAGGAGGAGGTGAAAAGACAAACTTATTATGAACCCTTAATGACAAACATTAGTCCATATCACATGCAGGGTCTTCTCCAAATCTCAGTAAAAAAAAAAAAAACCAAACAAACAAAAGAAAAAACACAAAACACATGACCTTCCTGCAGAATCTAACAGCTGTCAAGACTCTAAAGAAATGTTTTAATGTGTTAAGAGGAATAAAACTGACCGCTAATCTAAGCAAGTCAACAACCTCAAAAGCACATCTTTTAGTTTCACATGCAATGTAAACAAACTGTCTATCCAACATTAAACTATTAGTCTTCCACACTGCAAAGGCATCACAAATGAAGATCACACAGTCACTGAAGACTCACACAGGCACTGATGACATTTCAGATTTACATAAATACACGACACACACACACAAACACATTTTACATGACAAGTATGGTCTTGAAACCTTTTGGAAACAGTGTAATAAGCAACACATGTTTACTACACTATTTTTAGCTCATTTATATATGTACAGCACTTGTTCTGTGTAAAATGTGAGGGGAACATCTCACAACACATAACTCCTTAATCTCTGCATCCAGGGTGATCAATTAAAGACTGCACCCATCTCGACATTCCCAATCAAATCAGATTCAGGTTCAGTCATTCAACAACACATTCAAACGGGTCAAATCATTCTCAAATCCCAGGACAGTCATTTCAAAGGCCATCTACCTCTCTCCAATTCCCAGTCAGTCTCCTGGAGCTCTGGGAAGTGAAATTGGGCAATACCACAAAAATACTTCAAATATGTTAGAGATGGAGCTGATATTTAGACAGTAAATAGACTTCTTTCAATGTATTGTGTCTACCATAAAAACATATGATCCATATATACATTCCTAGTTTTTTTAATAGTTATCTGATGATGACCAAAAACTAAGTAAGCAACCATATTTATTTACATCAAATCTGACACAACACAGATTCCCTTTTTAGGAAACAAAATTGCCTTTCCTACTTTAAATATTATAATGCACATGGGTATACCCAACATCTCTACCAAGTCTCTGTCTACTCTACTACTATTCAAATTATTTGTATCAAATTTTCGAATAAAGCAAATACTAGAGATTAAATTAGGTGAATGTGCTGGAGAGTTCCTTTTAGCAATTTTGGTGCCTTGTATAACAGAGCTTGTGTTGCTTGTGAACTGACCTGTCCAAAGCTGGATGATTCAGTGCTGGTGCCTGGAGGCGTCTCTCTCTCCCGTTCCTTCTTCCTCTCCACCTCTGGAGCCGTCTCAGGCACTCGTACCCGCACAAAGTTAATGACATGGTGCAGGTTGGAGAGCAGGCTTGTGCCCGGGAACCAGCTGTCATGGCAATGTTCCTCAATACATGGCTCCTACAGAAGAAGATAAAAAGGCCTAAGAACTCTACTTGAAGTGTGTTCCTAAAGTGTGTTCTAAAATTAACTTCCTCTCATTCCACATCTTTCCCGGAGTCATTTTTTGGCGCCCAATAACACCTAGTTTAAGCCTAAATCATACCATGGAAGAAAGCAAATATACACATGTCAAGAACTAAGATAAGTCCAAGTTTGAATAGTGTGGCATTGAGTGGACCCCACTAGAAGCTATAATACCTAAAAAGATTACAGGGTGACATTGTTACCATTTTACAGTACAGTATATGACTGTCACAAAGATGTATATTTAGTCAATTATATATTGCCATTGGATATCTATGTCTGTGTATATGCAATGGATGTTTGATTAGGAACACATTCTTTTTTTTTTATGCAGACTACATGGCTAACTTGGCTCTGCATACTCTGTATTCTAAACAGAATTCTGGAGAAGGTCAGAGAGCAAAATACTTTCAGAAAAATTAAAAGACAGCTGAATATTCTCCACCTCATCCTCCTTGTCTTCCTGTGTGTGGTTATCCAAGCCAAGCTCTACCAAATATAGCACCATGCACAGCACATGTTCTGACATGTTTTGGTGGTCCATCCAGATCTAAAACAATAAGAGACATGAAAGAGAAAAAGAGCTGCTTTTCAAACCATCAATAGATTCAATTAACACCGTTGAACTTAACCTCCAGAAACAAAAACACTCTTCACTTTCAAGTTAAAGTAATTGGGTTTGTTCATATATTTTAAGTCATTATTAAATGTTATCTATTGGCACAGTATTAACAGCAGCTGGCAATTTAAAAATGACAAAAAAAGGATACAGATACAAAAAAAACAAAAGGAGATACTTTATTTTCCGAAAGCACAAAAATGAGTACCTTGTACAGCAGGGTAAAGATGACTATGTGAAGGGTTTTGCAATGAAGTAGTCGCGCCAGGCCTTTGTAGCACGGATGCAGGGGAGTCCTCTCCTTATAAGGTGGCCAGGGGTTACCAGTGTGAATACCTGACTGCTTCAAACTACATTAAACAAGAAACAGTCAATGAATAAAATTCATTGAGGATGAGATGAGACGAAGATGAGACATTTCTGAATAAATTCACGCATTAAAATAATATACGTATAAATAATAAGCCAAGTCAGAATAGTTTGATGTAAACTGACAAGGCATTGTGAACTTGTCTTAACTTATAGAAATTTAACAAAAATGTATTCCCCCCATCACTTTTAATCACTATAATGTATCTGAATGGTCCCAGGTTGTTTTGGAAGCAAATAATTCTCATATCTGTTCTGCAAACATTCCAATCATGGGTTTCGATCACTTTCGATGAAAAGCTGTCATGAACATCATGAACGTTCCCCTATAGTGCTTACATTCTGCAGTATAAAAATCAGTGCAATTCATATATATGAATAAGTTTAAACATTGGGCTTATTTTATTTATTTTAAGGACAGCAACTCTACACAATCATTTTCTTGACAGAGATGTAAAAACGTTTAATGCAGCTACCGATCCAATTTTACTAGAAAATATATGTGGGACATGAAGTATTCCCCCCCCCTCGACAGGCAATCGATCATTCTAAAAGAAAAAGGGAAAAAAATAAATAAAAAAATGGCCCCAGTCAATCATTACGAACCAACAAAAGAAATAATACAGCATGTCCCACTAACCAGCACCCACGTTGTTCCTTTGCTTTTTCTTCCATTTGTCTGTCATTCTTTCCATTTTCTGTTGCTGACAAACATTTTAAACAATGCGTGCACAGTAACAGCAAATTTGGAGGGAATAACATATCTGCAATAAGCAGTGTACAGAACAGGTATACACTGGAGTTCAAAATTAGAGAACAACCTACAATTTCCTAAACGTCAAGGTAACTACGTAGTCCTATTTGGAGATTATCCAAAAGATGAGTAAAAGATTTTTTACTGTATTACAATATTTTAACCATGTGATGAGTTACATAAATTCAGAAGGCCAGTATAATAAACTTGAGATATTTGAAAAAGAACATGGAACAAAACTAGAGAACACTTTCAGATACACTCCCAGTTATTGGTATTAATCTGGCAGCTGGTGCAAATTTCCTTAAATACCTGACAAACCCCAACAACTGGCAGCCAAACTTTCCAGTTATCAATGACTGCAGGATGCTGAGCCGTTCTAAAGCGAAACCCTCCGGCAGCAGGTTGTCCAGATGAAGGTCAAAGGGATGACCCTATTAGCCATAGCAAGGGAAGTTGGTTGTTCCAAATCTGTGATTTCTAGAATATTGCAATTTTACAATAACAAACTCATTCAAGTCCCCCAAGAAGGCTGGTTGTCCACTAAAGGGCAGCGGTGGCCTAGTGGTTTGTTGGCCCCGGATTGGAAGATTGTGGGTTCTAATCCCTCACCAGGTTGCCCTGAGGTACCCTTGAGAGCAAGGTACCGTTCCTGTCCCTGGCGCTTTCAATAGCTGCCCCCTGCTGCATGTGTGTGTAAGGGTGAAACGCAGAGGTTGAATTTTGTGGCGTTGCGCGGTGCTGCGTTTCACAATGACAAGGGTTGTCACTTTCACTTTAAGACAAATGCAAGAGAGGAGAGGATTATGCAGAGAATGTAAATAGGAAATCATTGCACGGGAAAACACTGCAGCTGCACTTGCTAGCCGATTCAGCGCTGAACAGGGTAAGGATCGGTTTCGTCATACAGGTACTCGATGTTTAAGAGCATTTGGACTGACGGCCTACTCTGCAGTGACAAAGCCTCTCATCAGCAGGAAGAATCAGAAGGCTAGACTAGCCTTTGCTGAGGAGCATGTTGGGTGGACAGAAGAGAACTGGTTGGACACTTTCACATTAGTGATGAAAGCAAATTTCATTTATTTGGGTCTGATGGGAAACATGGGGAAAGACTGACCCCCAACTGTGTGTTAAGAAGTCAGTGAAAAGGTGGAGAAGGATGCGTCATGGTTTTGGGAATGTCTTCTGCAGCAGGAGTTGGGCCTCTTAAACATTTGCATTCACTCTGCCATGTAGCAGTATATCAGAACCTTCTTTGACAACATGTGGTTCTTTCCCTGTGTTTATCACCCAATCAACCAGCAGTTTTCATGCAGGGCAATTCCCTGTCACACAGCAAAATGGGTAAAGCAGTTCCTTGAAACTGAAAACATTATTTCACAACTCTGCTAGCCGATCTAAACCCAACAGAAAACCTCTGGAAAATCCTTGGCCAGAAAGTTAGGCTAAGAAACCCACTGCAGTCATCGAACTGTGGAGGAGACTGCAAGAAGAGTGGACCAAAATCACACCAAAGCTGTGTGAGAGACTAGTGATGTCGTATGGCCACTGATATGCTGAAGTCATTCAAAGCAACGTGCTGTATGCTGTCTATTAATTATTGACTGTTGTAACCTTCAGAAAATTGTTACGATCTTTCTTCATGCTACAATCATTGCTGTTATCGAATTTATCACTGTTTTTAATAGAATAATTTTTGTTCAATTTTCTTTGGTTATTTTGGATAGCACTGTTCTAGTACAATGATATAGCCACAACAGTAATTCCTTCAAATGTTTGAGCAATGAAAATGACATTATTTCGGAAAAAATCAAGTTTGCATGAATTGTTCTCTAATTTTGATCTCCAGTCTATGTTGTTAAGCATGTTTTTTTATGTCCGTGTGATGCAAGCAAAGCAAACTGCCATCTAACACATCTGCCCCATTTCTTACCAGTGCAACCAGACATTGTCTTCACTAAACTATACTGTGGATAAAAATGGCTGGAAGTAGCAGGCTGAGAGTTCCCATCATGCTGAGATCTAGAGGAAATTAACCTCACCCTATCTGTTCAACCTAGACCTTCACATTTGTCTTCTGGAGGCACCAAACTGAGTTCAATAAGGCAGGGTTTTCCTCGGACTATTAGACTTTAGACTTGATCTATCGATTGTTCCTGCCATGGCTCTAATTGGTGGGCCCTGTATCAGTCGGCAACCCTTCTGTGCTCACATTCTCAAGGGCAGAAAAGCGTAGGGACCCTGGACTTCTAAAGCCAGCAATACACAAAACGCATTGTCCTTAAAGCTCAAGGTGAAATCTCGGCAAGACGCAACAGACAAATATGTGAAAACATTTTTTTTTTTTTTTTAGTTGATATAAAAGCCATCCCCATTTCAAAATGTTGGTTAGTAAAAGCTCTTAGACTTGGCTTCCTTTTTTACATGTTACTATTAAACTGAACTCTTCTCTACTTCTTAACGTAAATTGAAAAAAAAAGGAAATAAACATGCAGGTTCATAGTGAGGAAAAACATTAGGTAAAAGTTAATGTCATTGAATCAGTGACTAACTTGACTGAGATTTAGATTAAGAACCCAAAATATGACTCACAATGCAGAGTATCTATCCATGGCTGACTGAACATCACGCCGATACACTGTGCGCAAAATGACCATTATGGGATCAAACTCCTTTTCCCATACCACCGCTGCAGAAACACATCACATAACAAATCTCTTTATTTGTAATAGAATAATTGAACATTCATTGCAGAAGAAAAAGCCATTATCATGGTTATGTGCCTCACATGAAGAAATAATGAAAGACACAGGCGATTTTTGCAGACATGAAGAACAAGAATGATTGGGCTGAAATAGAAATGGCTTTAAATATTTTTTCCTTTCTGTCTTTCAGGTATGAAGGTAAAGACATACATGAACAGAAAGAGCGCAAGCACACAAAGTTATCTATGAGGCCCACAGTTTTCCAGCCACACCAGTTTCAGCTATGGCACAATACTGCCATCTTTGGGAAGAATATTGAAGTCCAGTCCAAAAATCATGACTAGGCACAATTTATGAGAATATTGTACTGCTTTTCTACATTGTACTACCACTATCAACTGGAAATGTTGCTTATCTACTGCTCTTTAAGAAGCTTAAGATTTAATTTAGTTAATCTAATACAAAATCTATAAAGAAATTTAAATGTGTCGATGAGTTAGCACACTGGCCTTTCAATGGGCAGTTGAGTTGCCATTGGGCAATCCACCATTACGGGAAAAAAAAAAACAAAAACGATACTGCTATGCTAGTTTGAAACTTTACTGCACAATGGACACTCATGCACACAATTGGCAACAGTAACAGCAGCTCACCTTTTGGTGTATACATGCCCTGTTGCATCGAGCCCCCAGGCTCGAACACAGGAGCTTTAAAATCTGCAACAGCAGACAACATCTCTTCAAAACTACAGCTGCCAGGAACAATTCCACTTTTAGGATTTGGATTTTCTGGAATCTGGAAAATGTGTTAAGAAGCAGCCAAAAAAAAATTACAATAAAATATTTATAATTTATAATTTACTGGCCAAAAACTTATTGAACCTGATTGCCAAACTCTAAAAAGTGAATACTCCATGTACCAAAATTCTGATTTAAAAAAAAAAAAAAAAAAAAAAAAATTCAGTTTACAAACAATATGGTAAATGAAGGCAATGAAGGAGACAAATAACCAAATAATCGCAAAGTTTGCATCTATTAGAGGTACAGAGAAGTGGATCAGCAAAAGGATACAAGATCAAGAAGTGAGCTGTGTGTGCGATCATTCATACACAACTGGGATACCATCTCTGCCCTCAGAATCTCGTCATCAGTCATCCCTGGAAGAGGGAGAGTTGGGGTAAACATTCAGAGAAGGAGTAAATATCAGCATTTTAGACCTGAACACTAAACAATAATGCTTCTTATCCTTATTTTAAGTGGTACCAACCCAAGTGTATCCGAAGGCTGCACAATATGACTAGGAAGGTCAGAGCCCCCTCTAGCATGGGCCTCTCCTGCTCCGCTTCCAGCACGGTGTTCTGGTGTTGTGACGCCATCGTCAACAAGTCCACTACTTTAAATCTGATACATGCATAACAATGGCTATAAGAGTTTGACAGACTTTATAGTTACGTTCACTTCTGAGTAAACCAGCACAATGAAAAATGTGATACTGAACATAAAGCAGGGCTAACGTTGAGTAAGGTACAAAGTGCATGACTAATTCATTCATATGGACCCAATAACAGGTGATAATGAACGGTTACTTCAGAGCAAACGAGCCATAAGCCATACCTTTCAAACACTGAAGAAATAAAGTAGTCAGGATCTAGACGTGAGGCACACACCTGAAATACATAAAGAACTTAATCTCATGATGTCCAATCAACTTGTACATGTGAATATTGTACGTGGGCCTTAAGAGCAACAGCATCCAAACAAATTCAAGTTAATAAGCCTGTAATGGACTGCTCAAACCTAGAAGCAGGGTGTGTGCTAGTGTAACTGAAGTATAGCTTATCGGGATGCAGGACATGTAAAGGACTGCATGAACGTGATTGTACAACAGCAATACCTGTAATAGGAAAATGTCTGGGTCAATCATAGAGTTGCAGAAATGAGACTGGACATAGGTCATAGCCTGGCCTTTAATCTGCAGCCCATTTCTCACCCACATGTTACTGTGGATCTCAGACAGACAAGCCTACACAAAAACAGACAAATAATTTATTAGAGAACATTAAATTACATGCCTGAATGTCACAATTAACAGTACTGATGGGTGACCTGAACATGTGAAGTGCTTATAGCATCATGTCACTTTAGACAGACCAAAGCAGCAATTTCTTGTTGTTCATTTATAGCAGAAACACAGTTTTGCAAAGACCTGAAATACTCAATACACTGGGCAGTTAAAGACTGATAGCAACAAAATGATTTAAATTCTAAAAAGTTAGCTGTACCCAAGCTCCCAAGGTGAGACAGATGAGCAGTACACCTTATACAAGTGTCTGTGTGAGAAGGGGGAATTTTACACTTCCCACTGATTACATTCTCTTGTATTTATGAGGAGCTACCTGTATCTGGAGAGGATGGACCATAATTTTCATCAGCATTTCCTGGTCAGGGAGCAGACTGTCCAAATCTAGACATTGACACTTCACTGCCTGGACCAATTGAGGAATACAGATCACATTAGAAGAGCACAAAAGCTTCTTTACTTAAGCGGTTGAGCCAGGACACAAAAACAGAATTACAGCTTATGCACTTCTATTACTGGATGAAATATTTAGTCCCTCATAAGTAACAGGCCTAACACATAAAACTGCTGTCATTTGCCATTCTTTCAACTGGTTGTGTGAAATAATGCATTTACCTTGCTAAGGAACATGGCATAGTAGCGGTGCAAAGGCAAATGAAATGTTACTTGATTGGGAGCAGGCTGTTGTAAGAAAGATAAAGTAAAAAAATGACTGACTTACACAGACGGAAATTCAACGTAATTAATATGCTTTGCAAGGAGATTTTGAAAAAGGGCACTTGTTTTACCTCATCAACAAAACCAATGGCATCAAACCAGATCTGCAGAGTCTCCAGGCAATAACGCACAACTGTTTTGGTGTACTCCTGTGTTTCCTGTCATTATGAAGACCATTCATAGCAACAAGTTAAACACTCAACAACTTGTGGGTCTTTGTTCCACTGCTTTGAAAAATGTACCAGTTTAACTGCAGTACACAGGACTTTTATTGGAATCATGATTTTAATAATTTGCTTACTCGTTTTATAATCTACTAAGAACTGTGCATGTGCTTTCAAATTCCATTTAAATGCAATAACCAGACAATGCAGTTTAAGATCCTAGATTACTAAAAAAAGGGAAAAAAGTACTACAAAGTTCTACAATGCGATTTAACAGTTTTTCCAAAAAACTAAAAGTAAAAGTAAATATGACTCACTTATTTTAGACAGGGTGCAAATAATGAAGACAATGAGGGAGATGCCAAAAGTAAAGCAGGTTCTTACTTTGACTTTGCAGTGTGTGAGAAGTCCCCACATAGGCTGAGCACATGCTTCCAGCTCAGCAGCAAAAGCTGCGTAGTATGTTTGAGATTCAAACTCAACATGCTCATTCAACTCCCTCTTGTTCAGGTTCATCCCTGAAACAGCCGCAAAAAAGACCATAGAATAAAATAACAGTTTTTCATGAATTACTTGTGAAATAAAATATAAAAATGCCACACAAACCACTATGAAACTGACCCTGAAAGAAGGAGACAAAGCTCATCCAAAGCATGAGCAGTGAGTGATCCTCCAAGAAGCGCTTGGCTACGCTTTGGTGAGAGAGAATATTAATAAAGTCGCTAACTAAAGGCCAGTAGGTGTTGTTCTTCAGCAGGGCTTCCCCACAGTTCACCACCACATGCCGATTATTCTCTTCATCTAAAACGATAAACACAAATGTACATAAACACAATAATACTCCCTAGTTGTCTCCCTAGTCTATGAAGTTGTAAGATGCTATGACAAAAACTTAAACACAACTCATTCCAAATTCTTAATTATTCAGGTGGAGCGTTTCATTGACCTGAATTCAAGTAACACTATATCATACAGCCACAAATGTATGATGGATCGATTTCACAGGCTTTTGATAACTCTTTGTAATTACTTACTACTTAAAATCAAATACTACACTGCATACACAATTATTAAGCAAGTGAGTATTTTGACCATATCTCCATTTTAATGCATATATTCCAACTTCAAGCGGTACAAACATGAAGCTACCAGGAACCAATGATCCTCCAGTGCTGTAATATTTGAGAACTGCAACCTACTGGGAGTGAAGTAGAAGATGTTCTGTGCTCAGTGACAGGGCTGAAACCTGACCAACACTGAACTAGCCACGAGTTGATACATTAAGACTGGGCAAAGAAATATAGACACATTTTTGAAAGGTTTAACAGACTGATGAGATGAGAGTGACTCTTGACGGACTAGATGGACGGGCCCATGGCTGGATCAGTAACAAGGCACTAGTTGGACCTTTTTGTGGGTTGAAGATGGACTCAGAATAAACTTCCAAACCTTCTGCCAGTTTTTAGAAGACTTTCTTCAAGCAGTTGTGCAGGAAAAAGTCTTCATCTTTGTAGAAAACCATGATTGTTATGCAGGACAATGCTCCATCACATGCATGGAAGTTCTCCACTGTGTGGCTCAACAGTAAAGGCCTTAAAAATGAAAGAATAATGACATGGCCCCCTAACTCACCGGACCTTAACCCTGTTGAGAACTTCCCTTATTAAATGGGAGAACGTCAAAATAATCACTTGTTTAATAATTGTGCACACAGTGTACAAACAATCCAACCACAATAAAACATTTTGCATAACTGCAACACTTTAGCTGCTCAAGTGTACATATTGCTACAGGAGCAATGGATTATAGAATCTATCAAAAGCAGCTTTTGTGAGCTACATAAGTGGTAAGGGATGAACTTTCAAAATTCTCATTTCTCATTTAAGCTCAATTCTCATTTGTACGTTTATAAAAGGATTTCAGTTTAGCTCCAGGGGAAGTGACAACAGGAACAGATGATCCTGGCTGCTACTCATCCAGAGGTAGGAGTCCCACAACCAACAGGCTGAGTTCCTTGTTTGTCTACCTGTGCCAACCTCAAGAGATTAAGAGCAGTGTACTTGGATAATTCTTAAAATACATACAAACTTGAAGTTTAAAATGTCATGCTTCCATACCAACTTCCACTTCTACGCTGAGTATTTCTCTTGTTTAATAGTTTAAAATGCTTTCTCACACATGAGCCAGCATGTGCCCTTTTCTGGCATCAATGGATGCATGAAAAAGCAGTGCAGTTTATTTTAATGCTCTGAAGCATGGTGACGTATTGTAAACATAACATAATCCAGGCACTTTTAAGCATTTATCATATAGAAATGATCGATGACCATAATAAATTAGCATCCTTTGCTAATGAGATGTCTTCAAATTTTGGCTAAAATGTTGGCTTGTGGGGGGGTGGGGGGGTGGGTGCTTGACCGCTGAAATAAAATTAGATTCAAAAAGCAATATTAATGCTCATATTTATCATTTATCATCACCATGGATGTACATTAGATTACTTTCAGTGATTTGGGTTTAATCCAAAGTTATTTAAGTGAGAAACAGCACTCTGGCCTCAACTAAATTCAAGCTACAGGATAAAGATAGCATTTATAAAACTGCAGTCCATTTACCTTGTAGCTCACTCTTAATAAGGCAGCTTTCCATCATGTACAACAGAACAGTGACCATGATGTCCAACAGCTGGCACTCCTCAGTGACGTGCCGTGCTAACTCTTCATTACTGAACAGCTGCACGCTAATGTGCACAATTCGGTTGGACATTGTGTCTGACTCATGGCTCTTCATAAGTGTCTTCATAATGAAGGCATAATGCTGGACAAATGTTTTTGTAAAGGTAATCTGCACAGAGAATAAAAAAAGACAATCTGACACTCATGGTTACAATCAATATATTTTTTTTAAATTATAAATAAAGGGTACCTCAGGGTAACCTACGGGTCTGAGACTCAAACCCATGACCTTCCGATCATGGGGCCTAGCCCATAACCACTAGGCCACCACTGCACATTGGCAACATACTACAATCAATGGCAAACACCGACCAATAAATACAAATGACTGTATGTGTAACAATATACACAACCATAAACATAAAAACTGAAAAGATTAATAAGAAGAAACCATCTTAATATGTGAAGCTTATAGTAGTATGAAATGCATACCTTATAGTCTTGATCTGGCAACATGTTGAGTAAAAAAGTGACCATCTTTTGTGGAAATTCATATTTAATAGTCCAAAACAATAACTCTTCTAAAAAACATTTATGTTTCAGAGTATCCATGATGGATGGATCTAAAAAAAGCAAACAGAAGAACGTCAGAGCCCTTCTTATATTTTAGTAGAACAAATACTTCACAAATAATAGAGAGTCAAAGTTATTTACCTTTGGTACTGCTGCTGAGCTTGACCCTCTTTCTCTGGCCCACGAACTGCCCTCCATCCTGATCTTCCTGTATGAGAAAGCACAAGAAGCGTCTTACTATTTCTTGCAGAGAATATAAAACTTCTAAACAATCTTAAAGGGTTGCTTTAAAGAGATCATATTTTTTGAAAAGTTAATAAACACATGTTTACTGTAGTATAAAAACACTACCATACTTCTTAAATTATAATGCTTACTCATGGGTCCCCCCCCGAAAGAAAACTGATGAACTGTGATGTGCTCCAAAGCCAACACATTTACATATTTTTTCCCTCTTTGCCTGCATAAGTTCATCTTCTCTCAGTCACACAGGACAAGTTAGGCTACTTTTGCAATGAGGCACAATACCATTTATCCAGTCAGAATAGAGTTCATTTATGCATATCAGTCCTAAAGGCACAGTCACAGCGACAGTCTCTTTAGGGAAAAAAGTAATGTTGGAAAAGGGAATGTAAATTTCCTCAAACTATAGATATACAAAAAAGGTAGGTGATATTTCTTACAAGATACTTGGTTATTCTTATTCATTAGGAAATAGGTCTGGATAAGGTTGTCCACAAAAAGTTTCAGCAGCCAGCTTTAAATCTTACCTCTTTATTTTCCTCATCTGGGCTAGCTGCTGCAGTGGCCCCTAAAACAAAAACTTGATATGTTCAGGAGAGGATGAAGAAAGAAAGAAAGAAAGAAAGAAAGAAAAAAAAAAAAAAAAAAAAAGACAGAACCACAGCAATTCTACAAACGAGAGCATTCACAGATAAACTAGCCTAGGAGGGCCAGACTTTCTCTCATAGACAGGAACTACAGAACGAGCACCTGATTCTTTACCGTTTTTTCTGTCTATGTTATTGCAAATGTTACTGGCAGTGAAATAAATTCAACCATGAACATTTGTCACCTCTTCAGGGATCTCCGTTTGTTTTATTCTGAGCAAGTGTCCATGCCCATCCAAATTAAATCAAAATTAAGTCAAAATCCACTTTTCTGTTTCCTGTAACAGTATCTGCAGCCCTGAACCCACTGAAATGGCATTCACAGCAAAATGAGTTTAAACATTTTAAGTCTTCAGGAAAAGCGCTACAGAGGACATGCTACCCAGTAAGCTGAGTGATCCAGCCCCGGCAGAGGAGTCTGCTGCCCCAGCTCCTGTTGACCCTTTCTCTTCCACAGACACTAGACCTGAGCTCTTCAGTGCAGACAGGTACTTCTCGTAATTTCTCTTTGCATACACATTCTCCTCCTGGCCTGTGAAGAATTAATTTTGGTCAAGAAAACAAGCATAAACTTCCATCAGAAAGAAAGAAACTGTAGTGCATAATGATTTCTTAAAACAGAACATTTCTAGATATTTTAGACACTGTAACGTATAGGGTGTCTGCAGTGTGATTGAACGGTCAGTGAAACGGGTCCGAGTGACTTTGACAAAGGCAATGTGAATCCATGGCTCACTGATGCATATGGGGAGTAAAGCCTATCTGGCGAGAGATCACAGAATAGTCCCACCTTGCAACTTACAAGATTTAAAGGCTCTGCTGCTGATATCTTAGTGGCAGAAACAACAGCGCGCTTTCAGAAGTCTTGAGGAGTCCATGCCGCCATCTGTCAAAACTACTTTGGTGGCATACTCAATATTATGTGGGTGATTTTAATGTTAGGGCTGACTGTCCACACAACAGCTCACATTCTTAGCAAAGCAATGCACCTACACTGCATGAAATGTGTTGTGTCCTCTTGGACATACTTACCCATGCTCAGCTCTTTAAAGGTCTGTTGATTGGTTAAAATCTTTGTGAGAACAGTGCGCATGGCTCCACCCATCTTAGTGAGGTCTTCTAGGAAAGATATCTGAGGCTCCAGCTGCTGAAGGACCTTCTGCAGATCCCTGTCTGCTGCAGACTCTGGTGGGGGGGAAGAAAAAGAAAAAAAAAAAAAAAAAAGCGGGTTGCAAATCAGTTCTCAGTTTCAGCGGGGGGGATAATTTATGGGAAACAAAAGTTGTCAAATATTGTACATCTTTTAAGGATATAGAATCATTTTTCAAAAATGTGCAACGCTATAACTAGCTTAACACTGATAAAATTAATCTCAGACTGCATGTCATTATACACATTGTGCATTTAATCAATCAAGTAATGATGTATAAAATACTATTCCAAAGATTATTGGGGACTGAACAATTTCGGGGGGGGAACAATAATATCTGCTGGTACTGCAGGACAGATTAACAGCAGTACATAGTGCAAAACATGGTGCAACGAAGCATTTAAACAACCTTGTGGTCATTCATTACATGTTCAGCTAAGAAATGTTTTATTTCTTTCTGTAAAAATCTTTTAATGACATCATTATTAACCAACTGTCTAGGAACAGGTCAGTTTGTACATTGTCTCACCTGGCTCTGTGTAGCCATCTCTCAGGTACTGTATTATGCTGATAATAAAACGAGGAAGAACCATCTCAGACATGAGCAGTAGATCGTGAGGAACTGATGGAATGTTCTCCCCTGTTTTTAAGCGATGCCTTCTGCAGAACCTGATACATGAAAGTAAAAACTTTGTTCACAATCATGAATTTAGAGTGATATTAATATCCAGTTTCACTGGATCAAAACTGTCAAAGCGATAAAAGCTAACGCTTTACAGGGCATGTAAGAACAATAATGTCTTTTTCCCCTCAAAAAAAAAAAAAAAAAAATACAAGCCAAAGCCAATAAGCAAGCAACGTATGAAGCATGCCAAAAATGTGATCAGAACAGAACTAGGTCTAAAAGAGTATTTAAAATCTTAAATGAGGAGATCAAGAAATATAACTGAGAAACAAAATACCCATATTTTCACACCATTGTGCTTCTCAAAAGCACTGGAAAATTTGAGAGTATTCATCATATCAAAAAATGCTTTTTTTCTGAGCATATTATGTCAGTCCTTAAGAACACTGACCAACCGCATTTCATTATAGAACACTAAATGATGAATTAGTCCTATAAATATTTATGTAATCTATATTATCTTATAAATCGTATACTTTTAAAAGTGGAATCATAAAACTCTTACATTTTACATAACAGAAATATGTATTAAACACACACACACACACACACACCCCCTTACCTGGTTGAAAAAATAAACCTACTACAACAATTGATGCAGCATTAGACTGTGTAGTGCAACAGAGTTAAGTTACAATGTCACAACTCTGTAACAGATTTGAACAGAACAATCAGTGTCAGGTTTGGTAAACAAAGTGCTGCACACCAGAACAATAAAGTGGTAATTACATCACAACACAGGCCTCTGCAACAACTGCTATAAAAGCTGTAATATTTAAATGAGCACAACTCAGCTTTTTTACTGTTTTACAGCAGTGCAGAGAATACCATTTATAAATACATTCACTTTTAAGCGGCTCTACCTTTAAGAGCCATCTTTAAACATCTTTACCAAATAAGAAGAAAACATTGCAGCAAAAAATGTGTTTGCCCATGTATATCATGCATACATAAATCACACAGGGTGGCTTAATGTGACATACCTTAGTGACAGTACTTTTTAAAACAAATTCAAGGATCAAGAATGAACTCATTTTAGTGAACAACCATTCCAAATATACAATCTCCTCCAAAAATATTGCAGCAAGGCCCATTCAATTGTTTTTGCTATGCACCGATAACATTTGGGTAGGAGATGAAAAGATGATATTTATATTGAAATGTTTAACTACATTCAATGCAGCACCATGTGTAGCTGGCCAGTTTTTATACTGACCAATCTTAATGGAACAGAATGTTTTGAAGTACATTAAAGTTATTTTCACTTTATATTTGGTTGTAGATCCCTTGATTGCACTAGTTCCATCAAGCCTTTTTTCAGCCAAATACGCCCGAGTAGTCACAGCACCTCCACTGATGAACTTGTATGTTTTGGATCATAAGCACATCATTTGTTTCTCCAAGCTTTGGTAAAGTCTTTGTCTCCTCGTTCCATTCAAGTGTTGAAGAAACTTTGTGGCTCATCTCTGCACTTTTCTTTCCAGTTCTTGCTGCCAGTGCGGGTTTTGTATGAGTGGGCTTAGTCTCTGTATTTCTGATCTTGAGGTCGTATTCGAACAGTGGATTAAAGATGCCTCCACCTTATTGTTTAGTACATGACTGACTATTTTGGGGCTTTTACTCTCACGATTTGTCATCAGCTACTGCTTTCCTTAACCGACCGGTTTGATGTCATCTTTGTCAATGACATCTTTTGAACATATTGAGAATAAATAATGGGCAAGCACATAAACTGAACAGAATCTGAAAAGATTCTGTACTTGAAGCAATTATTGGGCAGCTCAGGCGTGGTGCTGATGAGTGAGAAAAGCCAGATAAAAGCAGGCATCCACAATATCCATTAGGAAATGTTTCACGAAAGCAAAACTTGAGCTATGCAGCAAGCTTTCAGCTCCTTTATAGGCAATAGTTAGGAATGACATTAGACACAACACTTCTTCAAGCCTTACAATGTGTGTCAGAGGTTCCCTTGTCTCCATAAATCATCGAACTCTGAGAGGAATCAGACACCAAGCCTTGGTGCCACACACAAGAATCAAACACATTCAGCAACACATTTTAGAACCGAGTCATGCAACTAAGCAGCTTAATGACAAGGACTCGTTTTTGTCAGTTTCTGAAAAACAGAGCTGAGTGAGAAGAAATAGGCTCGAGCCGTCACTGACCCTGGCCGTGTTAAAAATAAACCAGACTTTGACACTCAGTAAGGCAGCGATGCTAGGCGGCTAGCAGGCGCCGTTAGCCAGTCAGGCTAGCTAGCTAGCTTAGCCTTCCACTGTTCCAGTTATCCACACGAACTCCGAGTTTAGCCAATGTTTCCTCTTAGTATTTTCAGCACATTTACCCGAGCACAGCTGACCGACTGTCACCAGCAGCGGCAAGACACGACGCTGTAAATAGCCCGCACTTAACGACGGGAAAGAGGAGCTACAGCCGGGCAGCTAGGCTAGTTAGCAAGCTTAGCTTGTAGCGAACCGCCCGTCCACTTACCCACTTTCTCGCATGACATTACTGTCTCCACAGTCGCAGGCCCCGCCGGCCTGGCTCCGGAACATGTTAAAGTCATGGCCCGTGTGATCCCCGTTGTTAAAACATTCCGCGCACAGCGACATGCAAGGAGAAATGCCACAGGTCCGACATCGGTAGGCTACGAAATTTGCAGTCCAGACTAAGCCGCAGAGAGTGGCGTTGTCGTAGGAGCGGACGGTCTTGCAGAACTCCTCGAACCCGTCTCCTCCCGCGAGCAGGTATTTACACCAGTCGAGGGCCTCGGTGTCCGCCGCCGGCTTCTCTGGATTCAGAACGTTATCCAGCAATTCCTGAAGTTGCCGGAGTCCAGAGCTGTTGTCAGTCCGGTTGAGGTCCGCCTTCAGGTGAGCGGCCGTGGCTTTCTTGTCCCGGCGCAGCAGCGACGCCGCCATCGTTCACGATGAATTGTTGTCCACAATTTATTTTTGTTGTCTTGTTGCTGTGTTCTCGCCTTTTCTCGCGACACGCCGCGATATTTCAGAGGCGCCCTGTCCGGCGGCGCTCCTCAGCCCAGGCTGGTAAACAGAGTCGCGCGCTGCTTATCTGAGCGCAGCACGCGGCTCAGCGCGCGCTATTTTTAGAAAAAAAAAAGTCTGTTAAAGTTGCTTAACACGAGAAGTGAAACGTAAACGATGACGTTTTTTTAGGCTTCACGTTTGTAGGTACAATGCTTTTTATTACTAATTGTTAGTTCCCATTATTACTGTTATACAAACACAGCTTGAGTTCTGTATTTACAATTTACAATGGACATATTCTCTCCCTCATATATATATATATACTCACATATTGCCTGAACTGTGATGATGTAAATATCAGGAAATAAAGAGCCAAAAACCAGGTCTCTCATCTCATATTCTACTTTTTACAAATGCCTCCAGTACAAAGTATACAAACATTAATGAAATTAATTGCCTTTTTTTCCATTAATTTTGCAGGAGAGTGTATTCTTGGGATTTGTTCTCATTAATAAGATCACTCCTGTTTCTTTAGGAAAACAGTCAGAATAATCTACCCTCATTTATTTTGTGCTGGAAAGCTGAAGAGAACAGTGCATTATTCATCATAGTGGTTGGGGACTAGGTCTGAAGATCACAAGAGCGTGGGTTCAAATCCCAGACCAGTAGGTTGCCCTCAGATACCCCTGAGCAAGGTACAGTCCCCACCACTGCTCCCTGGTGGCTGGATATGGCCGCCCACTGCTGCACGTGTTTATGGGTTAAATGCTGAGAATGCATTTCATTGTGGTTCACTGAGTTTTATGCAGTGTTCACAATGACAAACAGTCGTTTTTAATTTTCATGTCTTCTTGGAGAAGATTAGTAATAAAAGTTTAGGAGTTGCATTTCTAAAATATAACAAGTATAATCAGTAGTTGTTTACTAAATGCATTCAAAGTCTTCCCAGTGTCTCGCAAACACAGCTTGATTAAAAAAACGCAACACAGTGGTTTCAAAATCATACCACTGTAGTTCTTCATCTATTAAACAAACATGTACAAATAATGATTTGTGTTTTAAGTTTTCATATTATTCATAAATGGTGAGCTTATAACACAGTCATGGCCACACAGTAAAGGCCAGCGTGTCTTTGCTCATTGTGGTTCCACGGTAATGGGCGTCCTAAAATGAATCAGTAACACATTCAGTTATGATTCATAAAACAGTAACATATCAAGAATGTCTTTTTATCTTTTTACTACCTTTTTATTACAACCCGATATGTTGACCAGTACCTCTGCTTCATTTGTACTTCACATTGTTCTCATTGTTATTTTTGTTTTGTTTTGGCATTTTCATTTGTTTAAGTTTTTGTTTTAAAAAATGATTAAAGTAGAATGTACTTATCATTTGCATATAAAAATGTTTTAATTGGGTTTTGAAGCTGTGTACATGTCGTCTGTGCATGGAGTATAAAAAAGCCTTTAAAATGTTAAATGAAAGCCCCGATCAGAACAACACAGATGCTGAGCTTGTCACTACTGGGGAGATAGGACAAGAAGGATCCTCCTTCAGTAACACAGATAGGTAACAGAACGACACTGATTTATCAGTCGACGGAGGTTTCCTCTGCGTTGGTCTCTCATTGTCCGTTACACCATGTTATCTTCCGGCTAAGTGAAACACACAAATACCACATTAATTAAGCCTGTATAAAACACTCATGTTTACAAGTTATAGCATATTTAAGTCATATTAAAATAATACCATGGGTAACTTTTTTTTTTTTTTCTAAAAACAAGCACTGTTTATTAAACACCCAGTAACAAACAAACAGCCTGTATCATACAAGAGAGAACATTTTCATTTTGGTTTGCAAATTGTACACATATCTATGTACAACATTACTAAAATGACCAAAGCAGGTTTTATTTGCAGAATTCACAGAGCTCACTGCATTGCCCTATAAATCATTATATACTAGCAACTGTAAGATGTAGCATTGAAGCATCCTACCACATAGCATGTAGTTCATTTTGAATGAAACATTAGACGAATACTGAAGAAAATAAATCTCAGAGCATCTAGAAGAGTCTTCCATTGCTAGTCGTTGATCATGACCTCACACATCCTCATTATTTACTGAAATGCTTCCTGCCAAAGTGCACATTCTGGCTTCTGCGTAAGTATGATCCGCAAACTGAATTTAATAAGATGAAAACAAATCCAGTTAATTAACTATTGAGGTTTTCCTGATTCCTGATTCCTTCCAGAGCACTCAGTTATTGGCACTTAGTGACTCTGCTTTTCAGTTTGCCAGAAGTGTGATGATGGACAGATTCTTTCCTCCAACCTGTGAGTGCATTGTTGGAACACAAGCAATAATGACTTGTCATGGAAAGGAATTCAAAGCAGTTACATTAATTTAACAGCGGCGGTTTGATATTTTGCATGTATTTCTGTTAATATTCTGAGACCTTGAATATTCTGGGGTTTTTGGATTTAAGATGCTTTTCTTCATACTTTGTCTCGGTCAGTGTGAAGGGATTACAGTAGTAGTTATCGGTTACTTTAGGAGTATAAGAAGTATTTTGTCAAAAATCTGTGTTTATTTTAAAGCAACTGTTCTTGCTTTTCCTGCCGATTTGTACAAAAAGAATACACAAACAAAAATGCACCCATTTCTCACCACATACAAAGCAATGAAAACATGATTCCGCAAACAGTTATACATTAAATTATAACAACTGATCATTAAAAATGCAGACCGCCACTTAAATAAATAAGGTAAAGGGGTATAAAGGGAATAAATATAGTTAAGGCTCATGGCTTTCTTCTTCTCCTGCACTGGACTTAGGTAGGTCGGAATAACAACGGACAGATCACATGATCAACTGACCCAGATTAACAAATCAAAAGCACATTTTGAATGAATCGTCCAATAACCAAATTCTTGTGCCATAACAAAACGGATCATGTGATGTTGTGTAAACCCTGCGCATAAGCTAGGACTACATAAGCCGTGCTGAAAATTCTAACTGTTTCATATCCTATATACGTCCATTAATCTCATAGTAAACGTGTAAAAATATCTGCTGTCCTATGTCTACAGACAATGCATTTTCTAGAAAACAATGCTAAATATCTCTTCACTTAGCACAGCAGAGTGTTCAATCACATTCTACATCAATGTATATTCAAAAGTTAAACTAACTTTCTTTGCCTTCGGTTTATGCGACGCGATTGTTTTGTTACGTAAAACCCACACAGTGATACACCTCACCTGAGGACAGTTCAATAATACTTCAATGTACAGCTTTATTCTGTTGGTCTGGGGTTAATTACACAGGCCCCTACTTTAATTCCATCCAGCCACAAGATGTCATCCTTAAGCTCTGGAGAGAGCACTTGTTTTCCGGGCATGCAGAAGTAACTGCTTCTGAAATGATATTGGCAGAGTCACTGCAGCCTCTGTGGGACAGAAAATGAAATCGCTGCCATGTTTTAGACATGAAAGACCATATTTAACACTTCCACACAGTTACAGTGAAGACATTTTGGTAGTGTGCGCTTTTACCAATCAACGTGCCTTAAAGATTACTTAAAGCAAAACAGCAGATCAATAACTTCCATTTCACTAAAGAGCCCTTCAATGGATGGCTCTTCAGAAGCAGAATCTAAACTAAGTGTTTGTGTGGAGGTTCTTTAAAAAGGTTGTCTACACAATGTGAGAATTCCATACCAGTTAAAAATGTAGAGCCGGATATCTAAACCAGGAATTGTTCTTTTTAAGAGTGTGGCCTTTGAATAAAGGTAGACTTGACAGAAGGTGGCAAAGTGTACTTCCCTCTTATATGGTGTGTCCCATAGTGTTACTGACCAGGCCTTTAATATTAGTGACAGGCCTGACGTCATGCAGCTGCTTGCGTCTGTCAATAAAAGCTGCAAGCCTGGCCGTATCCAGTGGGGTTTTGGAGTAGTCTCCGCTGTGAGCATTCACCCATTTGTGCTGCAGACATACAGAAGAGCTGGGTCTCTTCCTGGGGTCCTGGTTTAGTGCTGAGATGATGAAATCTCTTGCTGCCTGACTCACTCCACAGAAGTACTCATCTGGAAAGCAAAAGTCAAGTCTACAGATGTTGACACAGGTCTCCTCCAGACTTTCATCTAGAAATGGGGAGACTCCACTCAGAAGCACATAAGCCAGCACCCCGACACTCCACACATCTGTGAATAAGGAGACGGGGGTGCCCTGGATCAGCTCTGGTGCTGCAAACTCAGGGTTCCCCAGCAGGAGGTGCACATAGCGATGCCCTGATATCTGTACTGCATCCCCAAAGTCTATCAGCTTTACACATGGAACAGGCAGGTGGAGATCCACCATCAGGTTTTCAGGCTGTACAGAAGAAGAGTGGATTAGGGAGGGGGACTCCATTAACAGAAGAAGCACTAAAATGCTTACATACTGTATACCAATGTCATACACATTCCCTGAAATAGTAGAAGAAAGAAAATAACATTTTTAACAGTATGTAATTAGATTTGATGTTAACTTAAAAACAATTTGGACCTTGGGCCATTTATACTGGCTATCTCTAATGTAATAAAGTGTTTACATAATATAAAGGTATTTTAATGGTCCAAATCTCAATACATCAAGCAAACACTATTACAAATCTGTCACTTGGTAGCAACATCATTATACAATAAAAAAAAACACAAACAGTGTCTATGATAAAGACTTTAAAAATAAAAATTTGTCATTGTGAACCACACTGAAATGCTTCCTCTACATTTCATCTGTACCCACACATGCTGCAGGCGGAAAGCTATTTAAAAAGTGCCCGGGGAGCAGTGATAGGGACGGTACCTTGCTCAAGTGTTCCTCAGGGCAACCTATTGGTCTGGGATTCAAACCCATGTCTTTTTGATCCTGGGGCCTAGTTCCAAACCACTAGGCCACCACTGCCTGCTGTGTAAAATCGGTTCCTGTCTGGGTTTCCTGGCTCTGGATATGACTGTATGCATGAGTGTGTTTGCCTGTGTCTGCACTGCGATGGACAGATGACCTGTCCAAACTATTTGTCTGCCTTTTTTGACATACCACAGTACCTGTCCAGTACCAGTACAGTACCAGTACACAGTAACAAGGGGCAGCGGTGGCCTAGTGGTTAGTGAGTTGAGATTGTGGGTTCGATTCCCTCACCAGTAGGTTGCCCTGAGGAACACTTGAGCAAGGTACCGTCCCCGTCACTGCTCCCCAGGCGCTTTCAATAGCTGCCCCCTGCTGCACGTGTGTGTATGGGTGAAACGCAGAGGTTGAATTTCGTTGTGTTATGTTGTGCTGCGTTTCACAATGACAAGAATAGTCACTTTCACCTTTGCCACCCTAGCTAGGGCAAGCAGATTAGATAATCTTGGATAATGCATTGAATAATAATAATGCTATTTTTAAGTCATAGGTTTGGTTTTGAAAGTTCACCTTCAAGTCCAAGTGAGCCACTTTGCAGGTATGAAGATGGTGTAAGGCCTCCAGGGTATCCTTTATGAAGAACGCCACTTTTTCTTCCATCAGCTCATCATGGGCCACCAAGTAATCTAGCAGGCGTCCACCCTCCAACCTGGCCACAAAACACATACTTTAGCCCACAAAACAGGACAAGCTATATCTACACTTAACACCCAGTATAAAAGCTGTACAGAATTAATACATGAAAATAATACCAGCACATTTCTCTTTCTATTAAGACTCATTCACATTCATAAGGGAAGGGTATGTTTATTAAAAGTGCTTTGCAGTAAGGTGGCCTGTTTTTCTAATTCTGACTTGGACCTGGAGTTCTGTTAAAGGTTTCAGTATTTGTGTTCAGTGTAATTTGGACTTACAGCTCTAGAATGAGTATGAAGGCTGTGGGTGACTCATAGGTGTCAATCAGTCCCACCAGCTGAGGATGCTGAACATGTTTAAGGATATCTGCTTCATGAGCCACCTGCTCTTTCTTCTGCATTTTCTTATTGACAAACTTCACTGCCATCTCCTTCTTACTGGCCTTGTGCAGACATTTTCTCACCACAGAGAAACGACCCCTTAATGCAGAGATTGGGAGTCAAAAAGAGAGCGAGAGAAAGAATGACTGAAAGAGCAAATTCTGATTATTAAAATAACACTATGCTGCCCTACACCTGTGAAGGGTGTAGGGAACAAAATAATAGTTCACCTTCCAATTTCACTGATTTCTGTAAATGCTGAGTCAAAGTTGTCTTTCCACTGGATTCCAGTTCCATCATATGTTGAAACTTCAGGAGGGGACATTGGTGTATTTGCAGATGAATTGGATATTAGGGAGAAGGAGAAAGATTGTGAATATTGTCATCCTATTTGTTACATGCTTTCAAATTTAATGGCTGAATTGCACAGGACTAACCACAGCTTGGTAGTGTGACCATGTTGGAAGGCTCACTGGGAGCACTGATGCCCCAGGGGTTGCTGGCTCTGACTCTGAACTGGTAGTGCCCACCTGGGATCAAGTCCTCAATTTTCACACAGACATCTGCCGTGGACACTATTGACTGCTGCCACACCAATGAGTCTGCACACAGGAAGATAATACATGCTTTCACACAATGTGTGCTTGTGTATTTTGTTATTATCATGCTATTGTCTGACTCAGTCCTAGTAGTTCATACTGTACTAACACTTGTTTTTGGCACTTCACTGTGGTTAAGCTCACACTGAAAAGGAGAAAACTCATCCATTCCTTTAAGTAGATTTTGTTGAAGAAAACAAAAATAAAAATCCCACTTGTAACACCAGATTTGTTCCAAATGTTGGCATCCCTAGAAAGTATTCTGAACAAAATATGACAAAAGTTTATATTTCCTTTTTTCCATGAAATATACTACAATTTTCTTGATTTACTTGGTGAGAATATGAGCGGAAACAAAGACCAAAGACCTTCATAAATGGCTATGAAAAATAGCTACACATCTGAAAGTGCCTCAGTAAGAATAATAATTAAGAAGGTTACAACAGCAGAAGCTTCAGTCTGAAAGAGGATGGTAAGAGAGGCAGACATTTTTTCCGAGGGACACTACTGGAGATACCTTCTTGTCTGTACTCCACGGTGTAGCTGGTTACGGCACAGTTTCCGGAGCTGGAAGGTGGGAGCCAGTGCACCACCACTGCTGTACTGCTGGCCTCCTGTGCAACCGGACGTGCTGGAGCTGCTGGAACACCTGATTAATATAAAACAGAAAATCAGACAATCAGACAAATGAAAAACAAGGATTTTCACATTTAACATTTCTTAAATACAGTGCTTTGCAAAGGTCATGAGAATATATGTATATTTTATTAGGAAAAGAAGACAAAAGGTACACTGATTGTGCATATAGTAAATACAATAAATAACACAAAAGGGCTGTTATATTGCTGTATTATCCTTTATTTTTAAACATATAGTTTACTGATCTGCTTTTATGTATTTAAAGCTGCGTATAAAATTATTCTTATTTCAGAAAGTGTTTTAACAGTTCATTGTTTAAACAATACAGAAACGTGTGGATAGAATAATGATCAGTAGTCCTGTTTGATTCTGGCAGCAGGAAGGTGCATCCTGTTTCCACATTACCTTGCTCCAGTGTAATCAATGCTGAAGTGGAATAAAAGCACATGGACAGAAGATCAACTGGAGGAAGTGTGGATTGTCTGATTTTTCCTGCATTACCTTGCACTTTAATCGATGCAGAGGATGAGGCTGTTCCATGATCATTAATGGCAACACAGGTGTAGATGCCCGTGTCCTGGGGCATCAGGTTACAGATCTTTAACAGAATATCTCCTGATTCCCTGGAAAAAGACAGAAAACGAGAGATGCAGGTCCACTTGGGGGGGAAAGGCAGACTTTGGGGGTTTGAAATCTAAAAACACACAAGAACTATTCAACACTATGGAACAAAGTGTAGGAGAGCCTACTGCCAGTTCAGGATTTTAATACAACTGAGATCAAATCATCTGCACTGGAATGTATATTTAAAGTGGAGTTGTGCTTTTCCAAGTAGTTCCAATAAAGTCTGATATAATACTGACATATCGAATATGTAAATCATGCAGGTCTTGCGAACAAACATTTTCATCTCAAACAGTATAATTGACTATTTACTGAAACACAATGGGAGGGATGCGAACTAAAGCTGTTTATGTAGAATATGTTCATTAAGATATCTTTATATATTTTAAGAAAGCCTGTGATATGTGCTCCTCCTTGGCTTCATTAGACAGTGTGTTTACCTGATGTTGATGGTGAAGCGGTTGTTGTTGACCAGTAGGCTTTGGTCAGGGCCCTTGAGAGTGATGGTGGGTTTTGGGCGTCCACAGACTTTACAGCACAGGACCACAGTTTCACCCAGTGCACACGTAACATCAGCCAGAGGGATGAGGAACTCTGGAGCCACTTCACAACACAAACCCAACAAAGGAAGCTACATCATTCAGTCCATTCGTATTTGTATAATTTGAGGTTTACTGATACAGAAGTAAGTTGCTTGTTATAGAGAAAGTATTGTTTTGCTTGAATTTTACTTGATTTACCTCATATTGAAACTTATTTGACTTGCCATGACAATTTTATTTATTAGCAAGACATCAACAATCACACAAACGTACCTTGTTGAATAAAGTTGGGATTCATTAACTGTAAAATAAAAAATAATGTTACAATGCAGCAATATTTAACCTTTGAAGTGCTCCACAAAGTGAGAGAGATCACACACACCTACACACGCACCGTCTACACTGTGCAGAAAAGGGTGTTAAAAAATAAAAAGTGGGAGTAAGTGAGAGTGAGTCTCGCCCTGCATGACTGCAATTAACATCATAAAACATTTTCCTCTTTTATAGCCATTAAATGATTAAATCCGGGTGCTTTTCTCATTTAATCCTTGAACACCATCATGTCCATAATTAGATTTCTTTTATTCATGTTTTTTTGGGGGCCTTCCATCTTCTGAAACTGTAACAGAATATTACCACAGGGTAAAACTACACACTCTGTGAGGACAGCATGCATTTGGGCGCATGTTGAATCACTACCTCCATGCTAGTTTTGGGGTCTAGTTCATCTTCACATTCGGATTCCTCTGAGCTGTGAGACTCCTGTGGTTCATGAGGAGAGAGAGAGCAAGATTAGACAGGTTACAACATGGCCATGAAGAGGAAACAAACAGCGCTGCTCCAACAGTTCCGGAGATCTTGGGTGCTCAGTTTCAGTGCCAGTGCTCTATTATATACACCATTATACACATCATTAAACCGGCAATTAACAGATATGTTAAATAATAAAAAAAAAACAAAAAACAAAAAAAAAAAAACTATTGGACACCAATCCTCCAGGATCGGAGCTATGATAAATAGTCATGTTCTGCACACTTTACAGTGAGTACAGGGAGGATGGGTTCTGCATTTTCTGATCTGTTTAAAAAAAAAAAAATAAAAAATGGTTAATATGGACACTGCATTATTAATTTATTTTTTCACATTCACGGAAGGAAACTATGTTAAGGAAACGTCTTCAGTAGTGAGTGGCATCCTTTAGCATTTAGGATTTTGCCGTTTTACACACAGGTTAGAGTGCAAACACACGCAAACACACGTCAAATCTCCAGCGGCAGAAAACACACCCTACTACTCACTTTTACAGTAACCTTGCCGCTGAGAATGTCCTTTGGCTTACGCAGTCCATTCTCAAGCTTTGATTCACCTTTCCCCCCACTCTCCTTCTCGGCACGCTTGCGGGTGCGGAGTGTGTTCCACGAGAGAGACTTCCTGTTATATTAAAACATGATTCAGTCAAGCCTTACTTACAGCAAGAGATCGGGGGAAGCAAAGCATTCAAGCTACTGAGAAGACACTCAGGGAAAACTAGAAACTAAATGGGACAAAAAAAAAATCCGTTCTCAAACGCTTGTTTCATGTTTGCTTATATCAACAGCAATAAGGAATATAAAGCATCACCATTAAATTGTAAGTTTTAAGTAAATAGCTACGTTCACATTACAAGCCATTACTCTTATTCTTTGCTCAAATTCTGATCTTGGTTACTGTTTGCATGTGACCCATTTCTATCTCTCGTGTGATCCAGTGGCACAAGCTTTCAAAGATTTGCTTTTAGCGGACCTTTTCTAGTTAAGGAGTTGAAAAAGTGCCAGAAACTTCACGTTAGTTGCTGTTTCTGTGCTGCAAACATGGGATGTGTTATAATACACAAGTGACACAAACAAATCGGTCTATAAATCTGACCGTTCTTATTAAAGGTCGCATGGCAGTAAATATTCTACATAATGTCACTCCAGAAAGAGGCTCAGATCTACTTAGGAAAGATCAGGCTTGTGTGTCCGCTAAGCTTTAAAAAAGATCAGATCTGTGACACATAAAAACAAATGAATCAAATTTGTGCCACATAAAATGGTAACGTGAACAGAACCATAAGGGCTTTAGCTGTCATACTCTTACACCATGGTGGATACACAGTTTGTGAAGAAGCAGCACAGTCCTCATGAGCTCATATTGATCGAGTTCTTTTCAGCTGAAAGAGCGAGGTGAGGCATAATGAGGTCTGATGCTGAATCCTTCACAAACATTTTTTTTTGTCAAGGACCAGTGTGGTTAGTACAAACACAAATTAAAGGGAACTACACACTACAAGATTCAGAAAGCAAATAAATAAAATTATTTAAAAGAAAAAAAGTGAATTAACTCTACTTCACTAGTGACACCTGAAAGCTAAAACAGGACTCTAATGTTTATTATATATATAAACTATTTTTGTGCTTTATTGAAATGAAGTAGGCCTGTGAATCACTATGAATATATAAATAAAGTAAAAACGTATATATAAAATACAGATAAACTGACTTCACCCTCTTCAGTCATGCTCATGTCAAAATTTTATTTTACATATTTAAAATAATACAGTTAAAACTAATGTTAACTACAATGCTGAACATTGCAACTATCATTGTATTGCACAAAACTGACTTCATTAATAAGGGTTCTCTTAAATAGTGCAAAAGACTTTTTACAGGAATGTACTGATAAGAGTAAACAACACAAAATATTTACAGAAAATGGCCAACATATTTGATTAGGGAAAAAAACAAACAAAAAAAACAAAATAAAACCGAACTTAACATTACAGAAAATAAGTTTAAAATAACATAATCTGTACAAAATTGCCATAGACAATAACAGAAACGTTCTCCGTCAGGAGAAACTAGTCCAAGTCCATCAGACGTATCTATGTATTCTTTTGTCTTTCAAAAAATATTTTAAACAAACAAAAACAACAACAACAACATCAACAAAAAAAACTTGGTGTTAGAAACAGAAATAACAGTCCAGACGTGTCAGTTTCCACATTGATGTAAGATTCCTTCAAGATCTTCTATTTTTTTTCTATAGTCCATTTAATTATTCAAATTTTACTTGATAAAAAAAGTGTCAAGAAAAAACTTAAAATATTTCCTCATGGAAAAGGTCCAACATATCCGGGTTAGTTCCAACAAAAGAGGGTGGGGGTATTGAAAAAGAAGGAGGAGCCTTGGTTTGACAATCCAATCAGGGCTCCACTTATCGTTGACTGACACTTACTTGATGTTTGAGTCAGCAGCAGTGTCTATGATGGATTTAGTAAGAGGGCCAAGAATGCTGCCAGGCACCCAGCCCTCCGCAGCAGGTGATTGGCTGTTTGCGGGCCGGTACACCAGGTACATGTTCTGCTGATTGGTTGCGAGCACCTGCACCATTTCACCCTGTGTGACGCAGATTTCATTCTCCTTCAGTGCACTGTAGTCCTGAGTCACCATCATGGAGGATGACATACCATTACAGCCTACTCCATCATGCTGCATGGTGGAGAGAGAGAGAGGACACACACACACACACACACACACACACACACACACACACACACACACACACACACACACACACACACACACACACACACAGCATGTGTACATAAACACACAGCTTAAAAATCTAAGAGACCCTGAGGGTTGACAGTTTCCAAAACTACTAAATATGCAAACTAGAATGATAGGAGTTAGTGAGTGATCCACAGTGGTTCTTGAATAAACCAGTATTATACAGTTAATAGATGAATAATTAGAATGCAGTTGTCTCTGCAAAATGTCTGATCTGCAGAGTTTTTGAAGAAGATCAAACACCCCCTAACAGCCCTATGGAGCCGAACCAAACTAGGCCAAGAAACATGCTAATAATATCCTACTTGTGGAACACTGCTCTCAATTCTATTTGGCTACCATGCGCAGGCTCATGTGCATTCACAGAACGGGTGAAAATATCAACTGGAGCACACATCCAACTCCAATTGGCTCCTCAACATTTATAATTACACAGAGTGAGGGAAAAAAAGAAAACTGATATTCATATTGGGATCATGACTGAAATCAGTATTGTAGCTTTATTGTGAAAGTCATTGAAAATATTTTGAAACAGATACAGTTTAGAGCTCAAAATGTCCACTACTGCTGGGAAGCTTCCTAAAGATGCATGATACGTTTGAGACGTGTGAGTGAAAGGAGTGCATCCACACTCACCTTGGAGCTCTCATATCTGTCAGAGTGCTTATGCGGCTCGAAGCAAGTGCTGCCATTGGAGGTAGGTTGTTTTAGGGGCGTCGATGTCCGTCCTGACAGAGGCGGTTTCTCTGGGCTAACTGAAGTCGTAGAGCTGGGTCTGCTGTTGCACTGACCACTACGCCCCCCACAGGATGAGTTCCGTGTGAGGGAGCCACTCTTCTCTTTCTGATACTCGATAGGAGATTGAAGAGCTGTGGAGACACACACACCTACAATAAATCAAGGGCTAAAATATATCTGAAGCTGTACCACATAGAAGCCATGCATATAAAGGTTACATGCTTTCAGTGAGGGTCACGTTCATTACAAGCTCCAGGGCAATTCCAAACATAGAAAAGAAGAGAGAGAGAGAGAGAGAGAGAGAGAGAGAGAGAGAGAGAGAGAGAGAGAGAGAGAGAGAGAGATATGGTGGCGGGATGAAGGATGAGAAAGATGGATCAGAGATCAGAACGAGTGTTTGCAAGCATATTCTTTCCAATAAATAGGAAAGACTTTCTGTTCTGCTCCAAGCAGCAGTGATGGTTATTCCATGGTGTGGGAGTTCACCTGACAGGAAGTTGCTCTGAGCGTCCAGCAGATCAGTGATTTGCTTCACCCACACCTGTTTAATTTCTGTGTTTGCTGCCTGCAGGGTGAAGCGCTCAGACGACCCACGACATGAAAGCACAAATTTACATGGGTCATTATCCACATGCTCCTCCACACCAAGGTAGCTCACCTAGTATAGACACACACACACACACACACACACACACACAGATTATTGATAGGAATTACAGCAAAACACAAGCAACTCAGAAAAAATTGACCTTAAATGAAGTAGATCAGCCTAAGTAGGTCCCAAGTAGGTCCCAACACAGTGTGTGATGATTTAGGCTTGAAATTTGTTTAATAATAAAAGTCCTAGCCCAGTGATATCCAGTGAAAGGGGGATCACCTTGATGCTCTTCTTGAACTGATATCCAGGGATCGAGGAGCCCTTGCGTAGAAGTTCACTAAAGATGACGATCTGCTCAAAGAGGAAAACTCTGCGCTCTTTACTGCGAGACAGAACCCCTGAGTCCTGCTCTGTCACATAGAACGTTTCCTGCTGCAGCAGTTTCCCCTGACTCGTTAGCTTTCCCTGAAACACACACATATTTAAAGAACATTCATGAAGAGTGAGATAATGCAACACTAACGATACACAACATTTAACATTTTGGATTTTGGTATATGAAACTGCTTCATGAACCCAAATGCCACACACAGAATGGTCATTTTTGTGTAAGAGGGCGCGTATGTGTGTGCGTGTGTGAGACCAAGTGGCCTTCTGTCTGTCAACACATGCATATTACACATCAGCTGTGTGTCAACACTGCTATATAAACAGGTCAACCTGTCTCCTGCTTAAGCTCCGTTTTGCTCCACCTTTGTTTTTATCTCTTTCTCTCTTCTTATTCTGTTACGTAACTGTCAATGCCGTCTGTCAGAGGGTTAAAGGTCAGTGTGAGATATAATCCATGCACAATTACAGCAGGTATGAAAAGAATACCCATATCACTCTCCATGGCTGAAGTGAGGTGATGCATGACCTGCATGTTTAAGAACAGAGTTCAGAATACCTCGCAGTAAAAGTGCTCCAAATCAAGGAGCCATCACAGAAAATTGGGCAGTTGCTTATAGTTCCAGGCTTTCTTCTGTGAAACATTTCCTATATTTGATCACGACCTTTATACAATGTTATCTGCTTTCTATGGTTCTGCCCTGGAAAATGTATGTGACAAACTACCTCATAGCCCTGTAGTCTGCCAAGGTTCATCATGTCATTGCAGAGCTTAGGAACCTGAGACATCAGATCAACTGCTTTCTACAAAAAAAAAGAATGGTGAGCATTAAAAAAAAGGAGTTTATACTGGTGTCACCTCTTTAAGTAAGTGAATTAGTTGTAAATATTACCTCAATAACTTGGCAGTCCAGCCCTGCCTTGCTACTGTATTTCAAGAAGTCCTTAAAGGATGAAAAAGATAGAAATAACAGAAACAGAAAGCCACTTCATAGAACATAATTCAACTCCAGAACTCATTAGCCACACCTTATTATCTGCACAAAAATGAGGCTTTACCTTTAACAGCAGCTGATATTTCGTAATTCTTTGAATTGGCTTGATAAGGTAATCACTGATGCTTAGCCTTGAATTTATTTCTTGCTGAACCACCTTAGGTTGGAAAAAACAAAAAAACAACAATGGTAAACTGACAACTGTCAACTGTCCCACACCTACATGCAGTCATTTTCTGTTTTCTTAAATAACTTATTATAGCGCCAAAAAAAAAAAAAAAGAATGCAGGATGTTGTACCTCAAAGTAAGAATCATATTCGGCCACTATGAATTCTGACTTGGGTTTGTTCTGGCAGTAAACAATGTACATGTATAGCCTTCGCTCCTGTTGTCAAACACAAGGCCAAAGACATTTCATCAGCCAATCTAACCAATATAGCAGCATTAAAATCACAACACAGAGCTCTTTAAGCCTCACATACGTGCTTGATAAACAGCTCTGGCACTTTTTCATGATCTTCAAGACATTTTTCCAGTTCACCTACAAAGAAACTGTAAAAAGAAAGGTTAGAAGAGAAGAAGACTAACTTCTTGTTAAAATAAACAACAATATTAAGACAGATCTGAGTGTGACTTACTCTTTATGCCAGTCGTAGATTTGGTGAATGTTTCCAAAGACAATTTTGTCTTTTCCTTTCATATCTTCTGGCACTCCTTTCTCCTCCATCTTCTTCATAAAACCCTGTTTAAAATAGTACTTTAGTTTTCTGCATAATAAGTACCAGTACCAGTATAGTCTGTTATGGATTATAACAGTATCTGTTTTTGGAGTCAATCACAGGGAAAAGGTTTTCATTATCCCATGATATAAACCATGGAGAGGCTTGCTGCTGACTGCCATCAGTGCTTATTATCTCACCTCTACTACAGTGCCTAAATCCTTCACATAGTCCTTCTCTGTCTGTATCAGCTCATTCAGGACAAACCTGAGAAAAAGTGAGTCACATTAGGACAGTACGTAATGCAGATTATTATCGGCCAACAGAGATGTAACCGTGGAGAGAGTAAAAAAATGGCATTCTTAAAAGAGACGCAGCAGTGGTGGAGGTGTTAGGAACCAGAGGTCTGATCCGTTTGACTTTTCTAAAAGTTATCTTATAAAAGGTTATTGCAGCAAAAAGTAACACATGCACCATAGGATGTATTTATGACAAATAGAATAGTGTTTTAATAAAAAGTTTTGACCAATTTTTTTTTTTTTACACAAATACCGGAGTGATAATTGGGGAATATCATAATGAAAATTAATCCCAGAAGAAAACTTATTATTGTCACTAATTATGTCTACATTTTATTGTAAAGATAAAAAAACACCATTGGAAAGACATTATAATGTACATTTTTTAATGAAAACGCTTTGTTGAAAACGTGTTGATGATGAAATACGATATCAAATGCTAAATTCAAATAAAGCCATGAATAATAAAAAGATTAATCGTAACAGTACGGCACAGCAAAATAGTCTTCATGGTATTTATTGTCATTTAATTCAAGATTTAAGAATTAGAGTGTAAATGGTAGTGAAGTTTGCAGAAAAAGAAAAAAGGAAAATGGCAGAATGTCTCACATGCGTCCACGCAATGCTTTGGCTTTTTGTTCCAGCTCAGGGTTTCGAGGTTGGGCCGGGCTCTGCTCCACTGGGCTCACAGAGCTGAAACCAGGATATGTACCTCCTTCCAGATTCTACAACAGCACAGAGACAACAACCCATATATAACACATAATGGTAAACATTTATTTTGAGACCTCCATGAGCTAAAACAGATATAATTACATGCAGACGTGGGTCTGTTCTCAGCGCAAGGCAATAAATGCTTCAGATTATACTGTATTGCCAGATTTGTATATATCTGCACTCACTGATCATTTTATCAGAAACATCTACAAAATAAGTGCACTGTAGTTAGTTAAGGTGTTAAGAACACTTTTTCACTATTTGCTGTTCCAGTTTAATCATCCACTCCTTTAACCATCCATATACTGAAACAGATCCCTATAGAACAGTGGTGGTCTAGTGGTTAGGGAGTTAGCCCCAGGATCGGAAGGTTGTGGGTTTGAATCTCAGACCAGTAGGTTGCCCTGAGGTACTCTTGAGCTAGGAACCGTCTTCTTCACTGCTCCCGGGGACTTTAAATAGCTGCCCCTGCTGCACGTGTGTGTATGGGTTAAAAGCAGAGATTGCATTTCGTGGTGTTTCACTGTGTGCGGTGTTTTACATTGACAAATAGTCACTTTCACCTCAACAGTATGAATACAGTCAAAAAGTTTAATCTTGTGTTTCTGGTAAAATAGCTGGTGAGTGCAGCTAGAAAGTGGATGTACATAATAAATGGGACACTTTTAATCATTCAGTTGTAAAGGAAAAAACAAGGTGTTAAAAGCATGCTTCCTGTTAGTCACTGCGAGAAGAAAACAACTGGAAAAAGGGAACGGGACAAATAAAAAAATGAACAAAAAGCCCATGGATTTAGTGCTTGCTGTGTGAAATTGGTCGTGGTCAGTCCACACTATGCACTTACCATTTTAGTTTTGACCAATTTCTCTATAGCACTGACAAGCTCTGCGGCACTGGGGACTTCGGTGGAACCCTGCCTTGAGGCAAGCAAGGCAGATGACTTCAAGGCAGCAGGGAAAGAGCAGAAGATGCGTTAACAAGGAGGGGAGGTAAGAGATAAATGGAAGCGCGAGAGGGACAGAGAGAGCAGCAGGTTGAGACAGTGAGAGAGTTAAGAGCAAGTGTTCAGCCTTTAAGCATCATTTAGTGATCTTCAGGAAACAAGCTTGTGTCCGGGCGACAACACAAGTCTTATGAGGAACAGCTCTTGCTGCTGTGGGAAATCCACGAGCACAACATCAGAGATTACACAATGCCAGCATTAGCGGAAAGTTTAGACACAAACAGGCAGGGCAGGGAAAACTCATTCTATTATGGAAAAATGACACCCAAACAAGTCAGGCCGCAAAGGGCAGGGTGTACACGTTTCACAACTTGATGAAGTAACAGAATAGCTGGAATGTGCATGACCTTGTAGGAGACCATTTTTCTGGTTACTGGAACACAAGCCAGGGAGGTTCCTCACAATATTACAAGTGTTTCAACACCAGGGAGGGGAACACACTGTTCATGTGTGTGTGTTTGTGTGTGCATCGAATGGAAATCACAAATGAAGTGGCAGATTCACACTATGTGGGTGATTCCTGATGAAAGAGAATCTGAATCTGTTGAAATTGTGGGTAGGTGTGGGTGTCACCGGAACACGAAGTGTTCGTCCGTGTTTTTAAATGACGCAAAAAAACATAGATAAGTGTGTGCGTAGGTGTGTGGGCGTGTGCGCGTAGGTGTGTGGGTGTGTGTATGGCTATCAAAATTAAGCACAACCTTTATATGAACCTTTATTGAGTGACATTTCTGAATGACTATTGTATTGTACGTAAAGAAAAGCTTAGAAGTCCTGCCATCTGTGACCTACCGATATCTTCCAAAAACAGCCCATTCATTTCACGTGTAGGGCTCTACTTTCAAACTGCCGATATTACCAAAATACCTAAAATAGAGCTCCTAATGAAATTAAAAAAAAATAATAATAAAAAAAAAATCAATGGAACAGCATTAAAACACTGTTGATACTGATACTGATGAAAAGAAAAAAGAACTCTAAAGTAGATTAGTTTAAATGTGGTCCTCACTGTCTCCCCTCCCACTGAAAGTTTACACAATCAGGAAATCTGTCTGTTAACGGACCTCTCCGCAACATACTGCACAGCCCCACAAAGCAGCCAATAGAAAACCCTGTTAAATTATTATATAAAATCGACTAGCTCTAACCAAGCATGGTTACTTATCATTAAGGAAATATGTGCTAAACAGTGGTTTGTTAAAATATACTTTTAAAATGGGATAGGCACCAGCACCCCATGCTACTCTTGTTTGGAAAAAGCATCTCATGTTCAGGATGGACTGATGATTTATTGGATTTTGAAGACTGCAAGATTATAAACTTCTCCAAAATATATGGAAAAGGAAAAACAATATATATCAATTCTAGTTTTAGAAGTTTATAATCTTTCAGTCTTACATATAATTATGGTACTAAACGCTGAATGGATTGAAAGGAGTTGATCTGATTAACTGTCTTTTACAACCTAAAAAAAAAAAAAAAAAACCCAGATTGCCTACTCACACACACCAGCACTGATTACACTGATTTACAATCTGCACTAAGACTGCAGAGATAGAGCCCTATACCAACCCCGTGCTATGAAACGCAACGTTGAAACATTGTTCTACTCTGCTAAGGGAGGATACAGAAGCCATAGAGTGTTTATGCATACCTTCTCTTCTTGAGTGGAGGGATCTTTGATAATCTCCATGGGTGGAGGGAGTGGAGTGTGAGACTCGTCCTCTGGCTCCTCCTCTCCCCCACTTTGCATTCCTGATGACTTTGAAAGTGTTCCGTCTTTTCTTGCCCTCTGGAAAACAAGTAACACAGATAATGCGTTGCAGGATTAAAAAAAAAAAGAATAAAATAATAATAATGAATAAAAATGAATAATATTTCCCAATACAATATTACACCAACACATGCTTTCAGAAGCCACACTCATAGCTTATTCTACTGTATCTGTGACACTAAACCATGCTCAGCCTTGTGTCAAGAAAAAAAAATAAAAAATTATGTTCAGCTAATCTTAAACTAAAAGGCCCTCCAAAACCAAAATTTCACAATTCCTGCTTAATATAGTCAAAGAGCCATAAATATAAACATGTATAGTTAACTCACTCGAGTGTAAGATGTTGGATATCTAATGGCCAATGCAGCTAACATGCATTTAAAGCCCATAACTACGATCCAGTGCAAAGTTAAAAGAGTAAAAGGAAAATTGTGTGAATTTGACTTTTGGCCAAACCATGGCTTTAAGATTCTAAGGTTCTAGTATCGCATAAATGTCACCGTCTTTACTGACTCTACTGGTACCCCATCAGCAGGGGAAGCAGGTCAGGGTTAATGCGAGTCATTGTGTTGGGGTCCACAGCTCCTGCCCTGATACTACAGTGACTCTTTGTCCTATCACAGTGCACATCACATAGGCCTAAAGCCTTGCTAATGCACACTGTCCTATCTGCCCCACATCATCAGGCCGGCTGCTACGGCTGCTGCTCCAGCCATGCCGCGCTCATAATAACGCACTCACAACACAGAGAACAAGGGAGCCAGTTTTCTGCATGAAACGCTGATTGCGTAAAAAGAACTGAGATGGTGAATGAAAAAATTTATTTAAAATCCTCTGATGTTTAAAAGGATGTCCCACCAATACCATCTGCACTTCTTAGAGCATTTATCCCACCCTTTAAGATACCAACGTAACGCCACCATTATTTAAGATCATCAACAAGCGTCTACATTCTACAAAGCTAAATACAAAAAATGAACATTTATAGTACAAATGTATTTAGAGCAATTCTGAGTAAAGACGTGCATAAAATGGAGTTCATTTATACTATAATAATGTAGTGTTTAACTGTTATTATTATTAGTAGTATGTTTCATTTATATAGACAGAAACAAGCTAGACAAGCACTCAAGTGGAGAATTAATCAGGAAAATACAGTGAGTAAAGATTTTTAACAATCAATTTTTAAATGGTGGAATGATGAAGCCTGCCAGATGGCAGCGGGCAATGCATTAATATTTAATAGGCTTTCAAAAATTGCTGGTATTTGAGAACAAGCTTAGCAAAAAGCATCCTGAATTAAGAATTTTATTATATTAAACCCTACCTTTGGGTTTTTTCTTGACTGCAGAACAAACTATAGCCAGAAAGTTTCAACAATGTATTCACAGTCTAGAAAACGCAGCTACTAATGCGCTATATGTTACTATGGAAGACTAGATTGTCTGAGGGGAGGTGACATGAATGCCTTAACATGCTCCATATAGTAACAACCTGTGTCTTTTTTCTTTTTTTTGTTGAACCTGGTTCTTTGTAATCAGGCTTGGTAGAAAGGTGAAGCTTTTCCAAACAAAATTTATGCAATGATCAAATACAAGCTTCACTGCTGGATTGATGCATTGCTGCCATAGAGGCAATAATGCATAGCCCAGCAAATCAGAAGAAAATCTCTCAATGTGGCACAAGTTACTAATTCAGCTTTGTTTAGAAAATAAGAGGCTGTTCTGAATAGAAATGAAGCATACTGCTAAACTCATTCAGAAAGCCTTCAGCAGCTTCAGGTTCATTACCTCTTCCAGGCTATCGTCTTGTGTCTCTGGTGGGCCCAGGTCGATGCTCTTCCGTCCATCTCTCCTCTGCTTCTGCTTGCTGGGCAGCTTTTTGACATTGCTGCCATGGCTTAGGCGGCGGACTGGGCTGGTGAACCACTTTTTCAGTGTGTTCCCAGAGCGCTTGGGCCCTGGAGAGCTGCTGTGGATGGAAGTGAGCGAAGTTTGTGGTTGCAGTGCTGCCACTGAGTCCGATTTACCATCTGGACCACTAACAGTGTAGTTCTCTGTCAAGTAAAAAGCAGAAAGTAAGAAAAGTGAAAGTGACTATTCGCGTCAATGTGAAACACAGGACAGCACAACACAATGAAATTCAACCTCTGCATTTCACCCATACACACGCAGCAGGGGGCAGCTATTGAAAACACACGGGGAGCAGTGACAGGGACGATAGCTTGCTCAAGGGTACCTCAGGGCAACCTACTGGTGAGGGAATCAAACCCACAATCTTCCAAGCCAGGGGCGAAAACTCCCTAACCACTAGACCACCGCTGCCCCGGAATGAATGAAATCACACCCAGCCAGGATTACCATTTAAAAAGAGACAAAAGCAGGTCAAGAGAAGCAATCAGAAAGATCCCTTTTACATGAATCAATGAAATATATCTAGTGCTCTGATGGTACTTTCCTGCTGTGAAGTGAAAGTGATAGTGACAACCCTTGTCATTGTCCCATGTCCTTGTCAAGTGAAGCTCATTAATACTACACAGAGGTAAAGACGTGTCTTTAATTATGAAAGGCAGAACAACTAGTGGATCGGAATAATTTTTGATTGGAATAAAATTTTGATATTTGATTATGGTCTCATCAAGCTGCTGAGATTTTGTTGAGAGCCTTAGAAGCAATACGGGGAGGTATGGAAAAAAAAATTCTCTAACAGTGAAATAATAATAAATAGCAGCAGTGCATTTACCCACACATTTAAACTAAAGAGTGGCGAACCAGGCTTTAGTTTATATGTGCTAAAGTGCTGGAACACTTTTGTACCAATAAACAGTCGGTTGCTCAAATAATTAAATGTCAATCATACTCGCATAGAACAAAACCAAAAAAAAAAAAACACCCAGAAATAAACAGAAAAAAATCTAAAAAAATCCAGAAGTGGTTGTACAATATATATTTTTTACTTTATTCATAACTAGACTTCACCACGTTTGTCCATTTAAAGTGGCTTTTAAAGTTTTTTTTTTTATACTGTATTTAGCATTTTCCTTGTTATTGTTGGCTGTTTAAATTTATACATTTTATTTTCCTGTTGTAATTTATATTTTGTAATTTTTTTAAAAACTGCATTTTAAACGGTACAAAAGTGGTGTATATATAGAAGTATTATTGTTTTTTTGGTTGTTATATACGCTAAGGAGTCCAATCAATATTACAGCAATAATAGCAACAGCAGCAATATTGTTTGATTTAAATATATTCAGCATTATTAAAACTATTTAAAGGAATAAAAGCTTATATACAGACTGCTCAAATCTGTTTAGGTTCATAAATGCATCATCTTTGATTTCAATAGGTGTAGGTAAGTCATGTGACCTTCATTGCTACAGCAGAATCACTACATCATCCTTCCATTGGCATGTGTTAAACACAGTGAATCATTAGGCTATTTTAGGTTATGCTGACAGTCAAATTTTCCTGCACTTTAGTACCTGACCAGGCAGAATTAGCAGCAGCCCAACGTTTGCATATGTGACGCATCGTTCATTTCCCACAGGATCAACTGTCCAGGCCAGCATGATCAAGTACAATGAAGTTGAGTTTCAATACAAAATTTTCCACAAATTTTAAATAAAAAGAAAGCAGAAAGAGTCTTGTTAGATGAATTTAAATGATTTTGTGCTGATAAGGGCTGTAGAGCTGTGTGTTCATTAGTGCCATGAATGTTTTGGACTAGGTTTTGTTCTCCCACATGCTGTTATGGGTTATTCATTAAAGGAAATGACCTTGTGTGTATGTGTATGCATGGATTCAGGAAGAAAGGCTTTCTGTGTCTCTTTCCTCAAAAACTGTGCAAACCGAGGTCTGCCTCACTAAGCTTCAGCTTCATGTGGCCATTGGCCATGGTGAACTGTGGGCTCCTTAGAGCACTACCCTGTTGTGGTCAAACACGAGTGTGCTTGACACACAGACACACTGACGACATCATGAGGTCTTGTGAGTGTATGTGGATGGAACACTGATTCTGATTAGTGCTAGACTTTGTAAACACACATGCTCCCACACAGAGTTGATCACATCATCGTGACTTTCAAAATGTATTCTATGTTTCTCCAAACCATAGTAGAGGGTTCCTGCTTTGATTAATCTTTAGAAAGACTGACGTACTTCAAATATACTGAGACTTTCTTTACTCAATCTAGTAAAGATCACCCCGTCGACCACAATATTGTGTTATATTTCTTTTCAGACAGGATTAGCCAGCACCTCGGTAAAACACCAGCAGTGCAACCAGCAGAGCAGTTGTATTGCTGTTGGATTTTCGAGATTCGGTCATGCTGCTTGGTAGTTCAAAGAATCATTGTCCCAAAAACAATATTGTAGTGATAATGCATAGGCCAGTATAGAAACCCAAAAAAACCATCTGCAGCTGCAGGGCAAAGACCACTATTCTGCCATGGCAAGCTCTACAAATGACAAAAAATATATACGCTCACATGGCTATAAGACTCTGACGTTACATGACTGAAACCTTGATCTGTTCCAAAATGACTAACAGAGCCATGCGTGATGCAGTAGCATATCTACTTCAGCTCTAATGTATTTGCCTGGTCCATTGAAATACAGTTTGGTTAGTTGTCCTACTCAAACACATGCAGTAAAGTGAAAGTGACTGTCTTTGTGAAACAGCACAGCTACAACAAAGTGAAACCACTGCTTTTCATCCATACACACCGTGCTGCAGGGGGCAGCCACATCCAGCACCTAGGGAGCAGTGATGGGGACAGTATTTTGTTCAAGGGTACCTCAGGGCAACCTACTGGTCTGGGAGGGAAACCCCAGTCCTTCCAATCCTGAGGCATAGTCCTTAACCACTAGGCCACTGCTGTCCCAAAATAAACCTTCAATCAAAATGAAACCAGGCGTATTTGAGCAGGTAAAATCACCAGACATTCACCATAACCAGAGCCACCAGATGATGATCAGCAATGAGATATAGATCCACCAGAAGATGCGTATGTAGGTTTAGCTACTATTTTTTTTTCAAATATTTAATTTGTAAGTAGCTATGTAACACAGACTTTGTGTTCTGATGTTTGTAATTATTTTTCTTTGGGTTTCATTCAGTGTATTTTGGTGCATGCCACAAAAATGGCCTGTTTTCTAAAGGTTATGCTGCTTTGGGGATCCACTGGCACACTGCTCTTGTAGGCTGTGTGAAACTGTGTACATGAGAGCTGAAACAGATGCTCTTGCCAAACAGAGTCAGCATGTATGAAACTGAATATATATGTATGTGAAATAACTTAAAACTATTAACTTAAAACTGTATCCAGCTATAGCATGGTGGCAGTGATTGTGGAACAGTAAGGTATCTTAAAGACTTTTTGAACTCTTAAGGCAGTCTGCATCCCAAGGCCTTCAGAAAAGCAGAATATAACATTTATTTTGATGCAGTGTTAAGATACAACTGCCCAGTGACATCATTGCCCCAACATTAGCTCAAAGTGCTTCTGCTACAGTGGCTAGAGAAGACCGTTTCAAAAGCTAAATGGTAAAAATACCGTAGATAGTTTCTGCTGAGCAGCACTTGTTGCATAGCAACCAACCCTGAAAGCCTGGAGAAGCTGACAAACTAGAGCTTATGGACTGAGGAGGAGGTGATATGACCTTAAGATACTGGCCTTAAGTCCTAACCACAGAAGATGTCCTGATAGGCTGGAGTGAGAGAAAATAAAGCAAAAAAAATAATAATAATAACCATCTTTTCCCTGACTTTTCACTGTAACTGTGCAGTTACAGCACTGGCTTTGTTCCAAGATGAAATACACTAGAGAGTAACGGGACAAAATGATAAAGTGTCATACCTCTGAGAAAGACAAAGTAATTATGGACAACTCTGGAAGGAAAGCCATATTTCCTAAATTGAAGAGCAGTTTTCTAAAAAGTATCCATCATTCAGCAGAAGAGCCAAACATAAGTCTACTTTCATAGAAGTTTAAAGAAACAGTTTTACACCAAGTGGACTTGCCTGGAAACATTCTTTTGTGGTGAACCAATAGAGACTGGTATTCTAAGCTCAATTAGTCTAAGCTACGGTGATATTTTTTATTAAAACACCATTAAAAAGGACTGTGTGTGAGTAACAGAAAAGGATTCCCTAGAATGCATCCATTCAGAAAAAGAAAAAAAAAAAAAAAACAGCATTAATTAATGATGGCTGTTGCCTCAGACACCACCCCAATTCTCAGGAGACATTCTGAAAAAAGGAATGAGGAAAGAAATTTCTTCTTTTGGAAACATGCCAGATGCGCTCATGCATTCTCTGCTGTTTCGGCTATTGAGTCTGCTCAGCTGAGTGTTCTACATATTTCTGAACATGAAACTGTGGGAGTGAATTAGTGAAAAATCTGTGTCATCATGAACTGGTCTTCCTCATACCCATGAAATGCAGTGTACAAAACATGCTGTGGTAACCTCACATTCCAAATACATAAGAAAAGCAGGGTTTCATTGAAACTGGGCCAGAAGGAGTTTTGCTGAGCATGCACTGGGGTGAAGTATAAGCTTCTTAAAGAGCCACTGCTATCATGGCTCAGTTTTAAAAAAGAAAGGATGAAAAAAGGATAAGAAAGGAAGAAAATCCCCCATGTTCTCACATAATTCTCCTGTTTTTACCCCCGCCCTCCGAGTTGTCTTCAAAGAGATTTGCTATAATGCGACAGATGAAAAGGGATTTGGACTAATTTGGTCTTCAAAGACTGCGGGGATACTCTGCCTCAGCATTGGACAGACAACCGGGAAACACAAGAGCAAGTCATTTGAAAAAATGATGCAGCTAATAGTGTAAAATGCCAATGATGTTACATTTAAAGGTAAAGGAATTCAGTGATGTTTTTAGCTCACATACTGCAATGGTAAGCATACAGAACATACTGTACTGAAAGGCAAAGACATTTACTCGTCCTCTGTGTTCTTGCACAAAGTTTGGGTCAAAGGCAATGCCATAGTAAAGGATCGGGAAAATTCAGAGTGGGCATATTAACACCTTGACCTGCCATTCATGGACACTTATAAAAAACACATAATCACTTAAGCAACAACTAAGTTCGCTAGAGATCAGTTCATGGGTCACAATGAAAAGGTAAAAAAATAGACCTACCGCATCTGATATGGTACGAATCTGATGCTTTTTTATACAACAGGGTTCTACAGTGTGAATTATTCTATTTTCATACAGCAGTTCATTCCTTTGAAAGAACAGATAAATCCGAGCTGGTGGGCAGTGCAAAACGCAGGCAAGCCAGCATTAGATTGTAGCGAAACGTTTTTATCTTCTTACCAGATTGCTAGCTTGGATGCATGTCTGCAGAAAATGGAAAATATTACACAAATGATTAGAATTCATTCTGCACAACTCTGTGCCTCTCTGCCTGTTTTAAACACCACCTTCTGTTAGCCACGCCGAATTCGTTAGGCTATTCTTCACCTTCTCTTTGAGATTCATTTGCTGATTTCTCACAGTTAGTAAATCAGCATTGCATGAATAAATATTTTCTGCAGTATTATTACAATCTCAGAAATGAAATCAGTGAATAGACTGCTGTTGGTTCCCCTTTTATGTGCGTTTGTGTATAGCAACGAAATTACATTAGAAGTTGGGATGGGCAAATATGCATCATGTATATCCTGGCCTGAAAGTCCCACTCCTGCCCTGGTCAAGACCATTTCAAATCATTTTTAGAGCAAGTGTAGAATCTCCCGGTGCAATGCCACAATACCCAAGGAAAGCGCTATGATGTTATGACAGGAGCTGCTGCTGTGCATCTCCGCTATCTCACTGCAGAGGCAGACTTCCTGAGTTAATCGGTAATGAGAGAGCACTTTAGTCCACTTTAGAGGCAAGCACTGGAGTACTTTACTTCTGTCATCAACTCACACAAACACACACATGCATATACATACGACCAGTCAACTTATAATGGCCAGGACTGAGCATCAAATAAAAGATTGAAGGCATAACCTTTCCCTCATTGAAACATCAGTTGTAAACGCATTGGGAGCACAGACTCATAATTACAGGATTACAGCTGACATGGGGCTTATCAGAGAAAGGGAATAACTTTAGGGTACAGGCATGAAAATCTCTCCTAATTACTTAGTCCATACAAATGGAGAAAGTTTGTCCTTTTCCTAGAAAGTTACCATTTTGAAGATGTTTTTCTTTCACTTTTTTTTTTTAAAGAACAAACCCTAGAATAACCAGCACACTTCACTAACATGATCCTTCGGCTAGGTTCTCAAGAAAAAGAAAAAAAAAAACAAAAAACTAAAAACCCACCTGATAAACTACAGCAGCAACTGCAACACCTTGGTATAATCCAACTATAGCATGAGCAAATGTGTCTCCCACACTTCATGCTTCCTCAAGGGCTCATGACTTAGCAGAAAGCACAGAAAGAGAAGAAAGAGAGAAGAGACAGAAATATAAAGCAAAGGTGTGAAAGAGTGAGAGAGACAGAAGAAGAGAGGGATTCCCGCGCTGCACTGATGGCAATATGATCACTGAGTTACTGCTCCAGTTCACTCAGCCCCCTTCCACAACAGAGAGGAGGAGCAACAAACACACACCCTCCCCACACACACAGATTCCTTGTCACACACACTGGATTATTGAAACTGAGATTCAAGTTACATTCTTGCTTGTGACAAAGGCTCTACTGACGGCTCCAGACTTGGTGATCTAATCTAAACTTTAATGGTTCAACAAAGCTGGTGGCGTATCCCTGCTTTCGAACCAGTGAAATTACTGGTTTTCTTTTTAACAAATCAGGAGCACACTTGATCAACTTGAAATCAAGTAAATTCATGCAACAGACCACTTTATGGATAAGACAGGGACCCCTTTCATAAACTGTACCACTTCCCTAAAGAAACCTTCAGCCAAGTGGTGGATTGTTTTTAAAAGAACTGATGAAGACTGTAGATAAAGACCATCCAACGTGAGACAATTGCCCACTCCTGCATTGGGAAAATGTTAGTTTCAAAACTCTATATAAAAAAGTGTTTCTTTCAGTAATCTTGTGTTCGTGTCATCTCTTTATAATAAATACATTAATAATTGGATACATTAATTAAATGACTAAATAATTAATTAATAATAATAAAAAAATAATAATAATAAAAAAAGCATTAAAACATGCCTCAAAGAAATTCCTGTGAAGCTGGCTACGTGACAAGCCTGTCTGTGACAGGTGAACAGACAAGGCTAAACAATAGCTCCACTGTCATATGCTTATGCAAAACTGACCCTAAACCCCACAGTGCAGACACAGGTATCTTTGCGGCACCTTCAGTCAGCTAACGTCCAGCAGAGTGCAGCTCAACTCTGCCGTGTAGCCCAGATGATTCACACAAAAATACAGCCCTTCCCACTAAGTGCACTGCACTGGCCTAGATAAGAGGATGTGCGCGCACACGCACACACACGCACACAGAAGGTAAACTGCCACTGGCTACAGAAAAGGAGCAATGGAGGAAGCAGCTGCAATTAGGCCATTTTTTCAGTGAGCAGGTCAAAAGAACGTCTAATCAGCAAGGTGTATCAAAGTTTAAGCTAGTCAGACTATCCTTTATGGGCAATTGATACAAGTACGGTAAACAAGTATAAATTTGTATGCAGCACAAAACATCTCATTTAATAACAATATGGATTTTTTTCACCTTCTATTTCATTTTAATCATATTTTATAGCTAATCTGATAGTATTTCAAGGCTCCGCACAAATTCTCTTAAACAACGTATTCAGTTATTTTTCTGGGATGCTGGGACAGCCTATGTAAAAGCAATGACATGTTAAAAAAGTGGCAAAATAAAAAGCTACATGCTCTGTGCTTGCTTGCTAGGCTTGCTTGTAACTGCCCTCCCCATATAAGACATTTCCTAGAAGATAAAGTGAACCAAAAAAATTACAAAAGAAATTAGCATGAACACACATTGAAATGCACTGTTGTGTTCAAAACTCAACATTAATTACACAGTTCATACAGTTATTCCATTACAATGCAGGTTTCAGGAATATTGATATCGATTTCCATACTGGATGCACAGTGACTTGCGTGTTGTGGTAAGCTGTAGTTTGCATTTGGCTGGTGAGAGATAGCATGTGCTGTGCTTGAGGGGAAAGACGCCGGAGCATGGAAAGCAAGTTGCTTAGGGAAATTAGATTATTCCTAAAATAAACACGGCATAAAACTGCACAGTACAGGCTGCCTTCCGTACCTGATGACATACTGCAGCAAGAGAACTGCATACAAAGGAATCGCAGGGACCCTGAGAACAATATTGGTTTCCTTTAAAGGTAAGGATAAGTAAAATGCACTTAGAGATGATATCATCGTTAGATTATCATAACTACAATGAAAAGGCCACACACGTTATCTAACAGCACAGTCTTTACAGTGAAATATTTCTGTTGTATTAGGCAGTGACCACCCTGAGCTGAGGCCAGCACCAGGATCACCACAACGGAAAGACACGTTGAAAAATTCATGGTGTTTCACCCAAACACTATTATAGTTATAATGCTATATCCAATATCAACTCAAAATACTGGCACATACATATTTTGAAGCCATTACTCCTCGCGAGACTGCAGTGGCATTCCTGAAGAAAACAAAGAGCCATTGACTGTGTAAGTGATTCTGTTCATAAAAACCAAGAAGCTAGAAAAGAGGAAGCAATGCTAAATGTATTGGCAGGAGATACACAACCACCCAATTTAACTTGTTCTAAAACATGCCCTCCATCCTGATGTCACTCTGTGATTTGACGTGCATTAAGACACCGGAACGAAAGCTGTATGCTTAAAGCGAAAGTAAAAATGGTCTGACGGGTGTGACAGGGTGCGCGAGCTACTTTTGCTTCAAAGTATTTTACTTTTTCTTTGCTGTAAATTAGTCTCCGCTAAATAAGACACACTTGGAGCGGATGTTTTAGGCCCGTCCTCCTTCAAACGGAAACACTGCTCCACAGAGACAGGAAGCTCCCTTGCACAATAGAGAGACATTCCACCAAGACCGCTCCTAAGACACACAGATTTAGCACCTATAATCATATTGGCACTATGACATAAACAGACTGAAATAAAAAAATATATTTCACTAGAGTGCAGGGGGACATATCAGCTATGCCATATTCTGACTCTATTTTTTAGTTTAAATAAAATTCAATTGATGTTAATAGATCATGACATAATGCTCATATTATGCCACTGCTCTACAGGTCGCTAATTTTTTCATTCAAGTTTTATGCTCAAAACTATTTTGTGTTCTTTGTTGTGCGCTTTCAGACTATTCAGAAAGCACTGCTGGAAAAAAATACCACTACAATAACGTACGAGCTGTCTGATTATCTTTTACATTCTCCTTGGTGTAATAAGAGAAGAAAGGACAGCATTTTCAGGCGAAAACAGAAATGCACCTCAGTTCTGTAAGACATTCGTTTTGCACACAGCAGTAGTACTCAGCTAGCATTGAGACGTTACTGCGTTACTGAAACCCCACCTTCCACCGAAGTACAAAATTTGCAGAAGCAAATCAAAGGGTTAAAAAAAAAGAATTTAATGACAAATAAATATATCAATTTAATATCAATTAAATCAATTTATATCAATATCAATTTAATGCCTGTTACAAAAATGAACTTTTAAATGAATATTAATCGCTACATAAATGATTGCAATCCCAATTTATTTGTCTTTTATTATGTATATTTTATACTCCTGCAGTACAAAACTAATGTATGATCTTAGCTGTCTTTATTAACAGTACATTGTATACATTAAACTAATGCAAAAATGATGACATGTAGGTGCACGGACTCAAGTGGTTACAGCTACACACCATAAGTTGTACGCAATAAAGTACTTCAGCATTAGTCAATTAACTTCCAATTAAACACACGTTACTTGCAGCTACATAATTATGACACAGCTGATAAACAATACTAAAAAACAGTAACTATGATCCATTCTAATATATAATGCGATTAAAGTTTCACTAATACTACTTTTACCGAACTATTTGACTGTATATCTATGAAAGCAGTATCTGAGCAGAATGGGGAATCCAGTATGTATTGTTTGAGGTCGGGCCTCATTAATGGAGAAGGATGATGATGAAAGCCCTGTTTTTTCTGTAGACAGAAAGACCAACTGAGGGAAGCTAGGTGGGCTCTTGAGCATCATGACGCTCAAGCATAGGTGGCTATCACCAGAAGAAGCATCCATGCTCATTTGTGAGACATGCGGAGTTCCCTGGAGAGACATGTGCTAATGCAGAGCTAAAGGTCAAGTGCTGTTCAGAAGCCATACTCATTCAGCCATAAGTGAGCTCTCTAAACTGAAAGTGAGTTGTCGCCCCCTAGGGGATAAATCCTTACTGTTCAGCTACATTTCACTTCTAATGCTGAGGTCATTTGTTTCTGTCAACTTTTCTAAACAGTACCTTGGGGTTGATAAGCATATAAGGCATATGAATAATTATTAACAGGTGGGTACAGCTCATATTAAAACAATTCTTTTATAAAATACTAACTTGTGTAGTTAAATATTACCAGCCAGGCACATATTTTTAGATATTTGTAAGGTTTTACCAGATAGTAAGATGTCAAGAAACAAAAATACTGCTCATGTTTCATCAAGTGTGGACTGAGGTTAAATCATGACTTTAATTTGACTAAGCCATCTTCACGTGACTTTATACTTATGCTGAACAATCATTTAATGATGAAGGGCCAATATAAATAGTTCAAGCTTCTATTAAATAAAAGCATGTTACATGGCAACAATGGAAAAAGAAAAAAAAAAAAACAAAGACAAATAATAAAGGTTTTACCACCAAAAAAATCTCAATCATGGAAATACTAAATGTACAGCTTTTCCAGCTATGAATTTTCTTCCTTGCGTCTTATTTTCTCAGTGAACTACAGTGATGCCGTATAATAATGTCTGAATGTTTAATATTCACATGGACTCGAAGTTCATTTCTCTGAAAGTGGAACATGTGACAGTTTCTGACTGAAAGAGGAGGAATGTTCCATTGGCTGCTGTTCTTACCTTTGCCTGTGGGGAAGAAGCAGTCCATTTCCACACTGCTCCGGGAGTGGGAGATGCAGAGATTTCCACTGGGCACCAAGCCCTCCTGCGGTGGGCTCTTGTCTGTGGTGCGGACCAAACACCAGCCAGGGCGCTCGCTGGGCCTCTCCAGCAGCTCCACCGTCTGACCGGTCTGCACACTCAGCTCTGATGCACAGCTGGCCACAAAGTCCTGTAGCACCACTGTCAGCTCACACCCACCAGAGAGCTACAAAGAGAGAGAAAGGGGGGATGGCAGATGTGACCATTACAATAAACTAAGGAGACATAGAAAAAGACTTTTTCTATCACTTTTTATTAAACTTATTTCAAACACACGCAGAGAAAAGAGCCACATCATATGATCAGCAGTCACACAACACACTGTGTATAAAACCATGGAAAAGCCACCAGGCCTGACACAGGCAGTCATTTGCACAGCCTGAGTTACTAAGATCTCAACGCTCCTAACGGACTACTCTAACGGCTTAAGGAAAGAGAAGGACGCAATATTGCAGCCCTTTGAATCCTGAGGCCCATAGGTCAGCTCTTATCTCCGTCTGTGCAAGAGAGAGAGAAGAAGTGAAGAGATAAAGAGAGAGGCAGATCATGAGTGCAAATTTGTTCTTTTTGATATGTCATTCATTTACAAACAAGTGCTTCCTATCGAGGCTTTTTTAATAATGCACTTAAAACATACATCATCATTCAGATAAAACATGTTTGTGGTCTGATATTCGTGATACAAATGTGCATCTTACTACAGGCCGACGCTGAGAAATTTCAAGAGTTTAAAAGGATCTTCTTAGTTTTTAATTTGAAAGTTTTCTGCAGTCTTTGAATGTTTACACATAGGTTTTTATTTTTCTGTGTTTTTAATAACTGTTTTTATTTGACCTTTAAATGATTCCTTGATTACTGGTTTATTATTGGATTTCTAACCAAATCAAAATGATCTGGTTTATTATTTGGTTGCTTACATTATTGACAGTGTCCGCCCTAAACAGAATATAGAACATAAAACATTACACCACACTTTATGTTTGCCTAAATGTGAATCAGTCAGCCTATGGCCAAATAAGTGAATTGCTCTTCAAGGCCAAGCAGAGACCACCTGCCCTCCTCCCTGCCTGTCCCCATTTGTGGTTCAGTCTCTTCAATAAGCAGCTATGAGTTCACAAGTTAAAAATGAGGACATTTAATGTGGTTTCCTAGATAAATATCTCCTCATGATCTTTTCATGAGCCTTTCACCTGCTTTTAGCTCTATACCACAGAACTCAGTTTGACCTACAGTTCACTGATCTTCTAGCACAGCTGATCTTCGCAGTGTTAATATAATAGTTGTCCTGTTGGCTAAGTACAGATAGAGAGGGATGATTTTTTGACAAAAGTAATAATTTGCTATGGAGCAGTTAAGTTAAAGTGGGAAGAAAGAGTTGACGGACTTGAGAAAGTCTGATTTGTTTGATGAACGAGTAATACCAGTTTGCAATCAAGCAAAGTTCTGGGTGTGGGGAAACTGCGGAGTACACACGCCTTCTGGTGCTGGAAGGTTGACAATGACCAAGACCTTCTAAAAGAGATGAGGCTTCCTAAAATTGGCATATAGGCTCATAACCTGTACTCAGAATAAGAGGTTTTCCCAGTTTTACTACGTCATGATATCAACTGACGACAATCACACGCAAGAAGTTTATTGGAAAAAGTATTCAAGACACCACAAACTACTAACAATAGAATTTGTTGCAAAGTCATTGCTGGCAGTTATAGGTATGAGATGTCTGTTCCTTCTGGCAAAGTTTCTTCAATTACCCACAGTCATGTAAGTCCCTCAGAATCCTCCAAAATCCATATAGATACACATGGGGAGTCAGGCCAAACGATTGGTTAGACCATGCGAAGACCTTATCTTCTATGTTTGAGGTGACTCTCTTACTGAAATGTCCATATTCTTTTCTTTCTTGGTTGATGAGATCACCCCACCACCCCAAAAAAAAAAATTATTGCATCATCTAACCAGAATACATTGTGCCTAATGTCTGTGAATGTGCCTCTGTTCTTGTACTTTTTTGCGGGGAGGGGCAGCGGTGGCCTAGTGGTTACTGAATAGGTCCCAGGATCACAAGGCCATGTGTTTGAAGCCAAGATAGCAGGTTGCTTTGAGGTACACTTGAGCAAGGTACCGTCCCCTTCACTGCTCTCCTTGTGCTTTAAATGGCTGCCCCCTGCTGTACAGTGTGTGTATAGGTAAAAAGAAAAGGTTGCGTTTCGTTGTGTTTCACTTGCTGTGTTTTGTAATGGGAAAATAGTTACTTTCACTTCACATCCCCTCAAAAAAATAAGTCACTTTCAATTTTGTCTGGGGCGTATGAGAACAGTAATTGCTTGTTGCTCGCTGTACTAATGTAACTGTGATTACTGTTGTTTTCAAACGTATGTAAGTAATTGTTGTCAAAGAGTGCTGACCTCTCTCTTACCCTCCTGATCATACTTTTGTGAGACATATTGGGTGGTGCACCTGTTTGGGGATGATTAGTTATGATTCCACATGTGATTTTTTCTCCACAACCAATTTTTCTTTTTTAAACTCCTCTTTGTAGGTTTTTATTATAAAATAGTAAAATCGTTAAAAACTATAAAAGAGTTCTTAACAGAAGTGGAGGCTTAACTTTTAAAGGTAAATAATTGTAAATATTTTAATCATTTTGAGCACGGCAGTATATTTGAATATGAGAGATTTGATAGTTTTGGTCAACATCAGGGATCATGTGATAGTTTTGGTCAACATTTGTATATCATGAGGAAATGTGTATACTGCCCCCTACTTACATAGCCTATGTCTTACTAACGACTATGAAATGAAAGTAAAAACACAGTCGTCTGAGTCACGTGAATGCATAGACAGTAATTTTAAACTCAATGAAGGGTTTTGGCTTGCCGGCATGTCCTTTTCCCAGCTGTGGAATCCAACCGTAATCAGACAATCTACTCCTGTCCCCTCTGTCCATCAGCCCCCCCCCGCACTCAATTACACACACAGTCCACATAAAGGCCTGTCACGTCATCTATGTTTAATCATGGAACAGAGACAGAAAGAGTGTATATAGATATGTGTTGAAAGACAGGAAGATCAGCAGTCAAACCCACACATTCTCTAACTCTCTAAGTGACCTTCTGGCAGACACAAATATATAGTGATGGAGAATATGCTATATTATCTATTCTATTTCTAAATAATTCTATTACTTAAAAATAATACACTAAAATCAAGTTATGCCCCCATCCCCAAAGCCCACCATTCAAGATTTTTGCATTGATTTAAAGGGTTTTGCTGTTTGAGTATAAAAAATGTAAAATGTAAAATTCACAGCAGAATACTAAAACTCTACGAGAACAAAATATAAAATATGAAATCATGTGGCTCCCAGCTGGCAAAGCTATCTGAGCATGGCCATTTCTTCTTCAGTTTGCAAGTTCGATCCACAGTGGGGTGCGGTAGATATCCTCGGCCATCAGTCCAAGAGAGCACAATTGGTTATGCTCTCTGGGTGGGAGGGGTGAGGATCACTAGACAGAACAGGGGTCTGTTCGCTGATTTAACAGAATCGGCAGTTCAAGTTCCAAAGATGTTGAATTAGTGATATTTCAAAGCCTCCCCCCTCCCCGTGTTGGGAGTATTGTGTGGATTCCTAGCTAGTAAATAGAATCTGAGACTAAAGAAAATGAGGGAAAATTAATGATAATATAAATTTATTTTGGCAGATTTAAATGGTTATCAGAACGTTTAGCCCCTCAAAATAAAAATAAAAAATCTAACCAACATATCAACCTCAAAAAGAGGTAGATCAGTAAACATTACAAATAATAACAAGAAATGATTAAATACTCCATGAAAGCATAAGAACAACAAGAAGTGAGCTGGGCTTTAATGATTGCTGCCAGTTCTGGAATTAGCAGAATTAATTCGAGGGAATAATAAACAGGACTTTTAATGAAAGAAGGAGGCCCTGGGGACAATTTCAGGAGTTAATCAAATGGAGACCTGCCACCAGGATTGGCTGAGTAGAGCAACACAACTTGCATCCCATCTTTCTAGAACTGCAACGCCAAACTAATGTGTGTTTGTCTCTAGATAATATTCTGGTCAAAGTTGAGGAAATGAGCTGTTTGAGTGTTCCAAGTCATTTAGGGTGTGCCAGACTGTTTATGACCTATTGCAAAGAATTACTTCACCACCACAGACAGGTACACTGAGTCCACTGAACTGGGACCGGGCCGATTGTGTAACAACAATAAATAATACAGGAAGTGACCATGTAAGCTCGATAAAAGATCACATCATCTGTTTCATACAGAGTAGAACTGTGGCAGGAAGTTCAGACAACTACAGTTAAATTTTGATATGAAACACAAGGCCTTACCTGATTCAGTTTCCAGGGAATATAAATGGCAAATGCAAACACAGCTACAGCCATTGTTGCACGCACACACACACACACACACACACACACACACACACATGCAGCATCTGCTCTATTGCTCCTCAACTCCACATGGAGAAATCGTAAGAAATCTAGCTCCCTACCAGCTGCCGGGTTCATCTGCAGTTACTGCTGCAGATCCCAATTGGCTTAAATAAGACCTGTCTGCCTGATTTTGATACAAAAACAACTGAGAGCCTTCTCTAATTGCAAGAGTCACTGTCTACTTATTTTTTTCTCAAAAAAAAAAAAAAAAAAAAAAAAAAAGCCACGGTCAATGTAATGAGCAGCTGAATGCGAGCTTATTGTCATTATTGTCAAATGCCAAGGGTCAACTAGACATGTAATCTAGAAATGATTGTCATCCAATACCTTGAGGATAAGTTGGGAACAATTAGTCATGAATTCAATCAAATCCTCACAGTAATGTTTCAATGTCATTATTAAGCTTTCCCATTAAGTGGAGGCTGTTACTGTAGGATCACAGGAAAAAAAAACTCACCCTGCTAGCACCATTTATTTAAGAAAACACTGCATGAACAAAGGTCCACAAATATAAAATTTATTTTGCTGGATGTACCACTGATCTAACATGGTACTTCACTTCATGCTGCAAAAGCTACAAGTTTCTTTCTTCAGACTGTTCCAGACATCCAATGTGCATGTGTGTCTGTGTTCCTGCCCCACTAATGACAGGCTAAAAGAGCAAAAGAGGGAACAGTGATTGATGGTAGAGCTGAGCTTGTAGCTAAAACTGTGCTTTTTTCATTTAAGAAGAAAACAGTAAGATAAGCTAGTGCTGACACCAGCCCCAATACTTTTTGACTGCCTTCATAAATAGAGAGACTTTATGCCTAGATGTCCAGGTCACGCAGTAGGTTGCCAGACGAAACATCAATGATGTTGAAACTGCCAAGTGTGGATCACATTGTTGTGAAATTCTATACTGACCGTCCTACATTGTGACGACAGAAGCACATCTACCCACATCAGAATTTCTTCACTTGGGAGGCAGTTTTGGAAAGGCCAAAAAGGTAATCTATTAAAGCAGCTCAGAGATATGGCTAGTGTTTATGGTTTTTTCCCAGTGTGATATTCTCTCTCTCTCTCTGGGTGCTAGAGTATCAGGTCTCATCACTGAGGCGGAGGAAGGACATGTTGCTAGGTGATTTTTGGTGCCAGACATACAAAATCCCACCTCGCAAAAGGACACATGCGTCAGATGACACTGGGTTTGTGCAGCTTGTGGTGCAAAGGCTCTTTGTCATGGAGATCAGAGGCTTTACAGAGGTGTCACTCTCTCCATTTCCATCAGATTTAAGCCCTGTATGTTTACATGGTTGTGTAAGTGTGGGCAGCCACAGCTACTGCAGCATGCTAGCAATAAACAGGCAGGAATGAATCAAATGTGTTCTTTAGGGACTAACTTGCATGCATGCTCTTTTTCCTGCCACTCTTCGGACACTATGGACCCTCACAACAGCATATATCACTTAGGAAATCAATAGGAATTGAAGAACTGGAGGGTGCAAAAAGGTGCTAAAGGAGGTTAACTCTAACTGCTGATCCAGCACTTCAAAGAAAACGTAGAGTACACAACCCTCAGCATGACCTAAATTCTGTTTGGCAAGCCATGCCAGTACAAACACTCCCTATCATGTGTGTATAGTGTCTCTCTTGGGAAAGCTTAAAGAAGATAACATCAACATACACATTTTAATTAATCATCACTATGAAAGCACTGGCCAAGAGTAAACGCCTCAATCAGCCTAATACCTGCAGAGGAAAGGGGTGAGGGATTTGGAATGGCTATGACAGTCTGTTTCTGTGTTTGGGAGCAGTTATCTTATTTGCTGTGTGCACTAATAGTCTGTTTCCTGGCCCCTGTGTCTCAGCTCTCACTGAAATGAAAAGTAAACACATATACTTACATGGCGTCAGTTCCAAAAGTTTCACTGTGAGCATATATTTCATGAACAAAATGAACATCTGATGCACAGATGTTGCCCCTTTGCCGAAGTAATCTTTTTCCATTATACCAAGCAACTTAACATTAACATTCAAACACTAAAGTTCAATATAGCAGTTCCAAAGAAAGCTTTATGCAATAAAGTTCAACAAATAAATAAAAATATTAATAAAAAAAGAAAGTCAGCTCTTCAAGACATTTCCCAAACCACCAGCTTTCCAGCCTCACCTCAAGTACTAAGGAAACGATCAGCCTCGGCACCCGTTCTCCAGCACTTTCTGACTGTCAGAAAGCAGAGCTGTGAACACTGAACTCCTTTAACTTACAACGCAGCTGACTTCAGCCATTCAAAACAATTAAAAAGCCAAAATCATGAAGAAAAGAGTTCTACTCACACGACTGCTCTCTTTGAAAAGTTTAAAGCTCATCCACTTTGGCATGGTGACTCATCTGTCCTTTCCACCTTTCCTGTCGCTGCTTTGCTCTTTCTGTCCCTGTGCTTTGCTGTCTCTCTCCCCGGTTTGAGGTTGGTGTATGATTGGCTGGCAGGCACTATAGGGTCTGAGACTTGTCCCTGCTCAAGGAAGACTAAATCACCTGTAGATTTCTAGCCCTTCTCTCAACTGTGTGTGAGTACGTCCATGATCAGCCTGGTTAAACACTTCCCTGATAACGTCCTCTCTCTGTAATAGCAGCTCATGCGAGTGTGTAAGGGTGTGTTTGTGTGTGTGTGTGTGTGTCTAACCCAGCCGTGTTCTGATGACAGCAGCACGCGGATGGTCTTGTGACATGCGGATTCAGCGGTGATGAGGGGAGAATAGACTCATTATCTGGCTGGCACTGAGGGCTATAGTAGCTCTGATTTCTGAAGAGTACAGTAACAGGCAGAGAGCCTGCCCTGCAGCAGCTCTTTGAACAGATCTCTTATTCCAAAGGCGAGTACAGCATATGCTCGCTGTGCAGCTTAGCCCAGGCACATCCGATCACCAGAAAAGGAAAGATCATCTAGACATGAACAACTTTCCTGTTTTACAAATGGCATATTTTTAAACAGAAATAAGCAGACAGGGTTTCAGAATATGGGACAAAATATGACTTCTCTATGTTTCACACAGATCTATTACAATATTTTGCCTTTTCAATTTTAAATTGACACAACGCACTAGTAGTGTCACTTAAACTAAAATTCTCCAAATAATTTGAAAACAACATTTTTTCAGCTGGATTTTATCAAAGCAGAACCTATTTTGCTCTTTTGGACTCCCAGCATGAGCAACATTCAATTTAATGACCTCCTGATAACCTAAGAAAACCTTAGTCAGCTCTGCAACTAGAAGAACTAGTGATAATCACAACATGCTGATTGTACTCAAGATCACAATATCATAAACTTATGTCTCTCACCTGACTTATGAAGAAACACTACCAGTTCACTTTACTGCACTTAGTTTTGCTCCCAACCAGATCCAAACGGCCTGGAGGAATTCAGGACAGCGGCTGGGTCCAAGACAATCCACTACAATGGTATCAGACTTGATGTAATACATATTACTTATGTGATCTTTAGAATCTCTGCTCAGATTGCGGATAACTGGCATGATGGTCTGATTTACAGGGAAAGTGTGTAGATGAGATGAGTTGCACAAAAAAGAAGATAAACTGCTAAATTATTTGCAACGTTTCTACATTTTCCTAATTTTGGTGGATCTTTAAGTGAAAGTATAACAAACATTTAATGCAGTGAAAATATAGCAGCTGGTTATACAGCAGCTGGTATTTTGATCAGGTAATCACTCAGGATCTGAAACCCTATGACAGGTAAAGGGAGTCTGAATGTAAGCCAAAACTAACAGTCCATGCACACTGACCATTCTGAAGAAATACCCACCAGTTTTGTGGAAAATCTGCAGAATTCTGAAAATATTTGGGGAAAAAAACAAAAAGCCCACTAGAACTACACTAGAAAAGATTACAAAATCAATAGTTTGCTTTGTGAACATTCAAACCACATTAAGATTCATATATTATGCCCATGGCACAATAAGCTATGTCCAAAAGTATGTAGACACTTTATACCTTGAAAATTTAAGATTGTGGAGAATGTTGCATATTGCAAGTATCGCCACTCATCTGTGTGCTGTTTTGCTCTGTTAATGTCTTCAGCAGAACAGTCAGAGCTCATCCAGTGAGGTATAACCCATACAGAGAGTTATACAGAAGAGATAAGAAAGAAACAGAGAGCAGAAAAGATGTGGACTCTGCTCTTCTATGGCCATATATGAGTAACACCAGTTATAAATGGCACAACACAAGTCTGCTTTATAAACTAAAAAAAACAAATGTATTTTTATAATATAGGTTCAATCTGCCATAAAATGGACACAAAAAAGGCACAGAGTCTGGACACAACACTTTAAACTGTAATCCATAGGAAAGAGCCTCAGGGTCTTTTGTGTTTTGAAGATAGACTGGGTGGCTCAGTCTGCTGTCTTTCCACTAAGTCTATTTTCATAGCAATCACAAACATTATATTATTTTAAAAGGCCATAAGACTTACAGACACCAGAAAAAAAGAGCCCATCCAAAAGTCAGATTGTTTACCACCACAGTCTAGACCCAAATTTAAAGAAAAAGAGAAGGAAGAAAAGCCAGAAGGGAAAAAGTGACAAAAGCTGAAAGATGAATGGAGAGGCACTGGATTGAGGCATTGTTTTGGAGCAGGGTGGGCATCTGAGCGGTCTGGTAAATTCACATTGGTCTCACAAAATAATCATTTACAAGCCCAATAGAGCACGAGCGCCCACTATGGAATAACTAACGAGGCTGACCTTGTGAAGTAACAACAAGCCAACAGGAAATCCACACAATCTTAGTGACTGTAACAGCTTGCTTCTATAGTTTTTCTCCGTTTTCATAATGCCATGATTTGGTTATCTTGCGGCTAATGTCAAAGTTTGCTCTATCACTACCCTCTTGGGCATTTATACAAAGGATCCACTGTATAATCCTAATTAGGTCACGAGAAGAGGCTCTCCATTACCTTTATGGCAACTCTCTCTGCGCAACATTAGAAACATTAAACACTTTTTCATTACTAAAGGAGCACAGAGTAATGAATCAGCTCCAGTGCAACTGGGGAAATGTGAAGATGAATCTTGACACTATTAAAACATGCACAAATGCATTAGCATCCAGTTGTTTAAAGTGCACTCAGGCTCTCTGTGCAATAAAGGACCTTTTCAGTGGAGTCATAACCCACTACAGGACAGAAAAAAAACAAAGCCATAAGCTTGTCTGGAGGGCACAGTAAAAGAAAACAATACGCCCACGTACATGGTGTGTGTAAAGGGATAATACAGTCCAACTCTCCCTCTCACTAAACTCCTCTCACACATGGTGTGTGTGTTAGAATTCTAGCAGAATCTTTAGTATGACTTTCTTGGTTGTGGGGCCTGCAAAAAAAGTGCATGTGTGATTGTGCTTGGTTATCTATAGTAGATGAGTCAGTGTCTCCAAAGCAGCAGAGAATACCCAAGCATGCGCGCAGACACACTTAAAGATCACAAAATATCAAGAATAGCTGTTTGCTGATCAGAAAAAGTTGATCTTACTTTGATTTCATAAGGTCCTCCATAGTTCTTATGAGGAGAAAGACCAGCACAGAACCGGAAAAGGCTTTTCATCATTGCACATGTTTACCTGGCTCACTAAACTCAAGGTGCCATCATGACAGCCATCCCTACACAGCCATGACATTGCCCCTGCTCAGCACATAAGTAAAGGAGTGGGAAACCCTGTTTCCTCCTGTCAATCAAACGTGACATTAAACTTGGTGGGGTGGGGTTAGCAGGATATTTTCTGGAACCATTTGGCCCAAAATATCTGGTCGCATAAGAAGCACAATCAAGTCCAAAGTTTGCTTCTGTTGCTTGCACGTGAGAGTAACTCAAGTTGTGCTTTTCAAACATATTTAGGTTTACGTGGTTCAAGACGTTATTACCTGCAAATAGATCAAATGAGTATATTGCAAAGTTAAAACATCAGAAGTTACACCGGATTTACATTTTCAAGTAAAATATCTGATTAACTCATTAACCAGCAAATAAAATATACAATCAACTAATTAACTAACAAATAAAATATTGAATTAACTTATGGCTGACTCAGAGAGAGCCTCTACCTTGTCACTGTCCACAGTATTCTGTGAGGTCCGTGAGGCGATGGAGATGGTGTCTGGCTGACTGCTGCCATCTCCCTGACTATCAGCATCCTCACCAGTGTCCCTGAACACACACCCACACACAGTAAATATTTACAAAACATGCATAAGGCTATGGTATCACAAAGGTAAACAGTATTACTGCTACAACGCTCTATCGAAAGCTATTTGACTGCTAATGCCCCCTTGTGGTGCAGTGAGGGAGGAATATTGAATTTGCAAACCTGTATAGAGATTTTAAAGGTTTATTCTGGTTGATTGCAAACACTGTAAACTGTAAAAGCCAACATGATCAATTAAACCGACTGAAACCTGAAGCTCAAACTTGAAACTTGAAGTGAAACTAAATGGAAAGCCATTTACATGTTTTGAGAGGCCCATGAGCTGAAATATTGATCAGTAATCAGTAATTAATCTGATCTAGAATATTGTAAAAAGTGAAGCTGCATACATCCTCTGAGCATTCTAACCTCTTGCTGTTGTTGCGAGGCTTCGCAGGGGTTTTGGGTATAGGGATGGGCTCCTTTAGTGCCCCCTTTAGGTGAATAATCCGCTCCTGAATCACCTCCCGAATGTTCTTTATCCATTCCTGCTTCACCTCAATGCTGGATGCCTGTGGAAGTGGCTTTATTAGTTTCAACAAGAGCCAACAAGCCTTTGACCAGAATCAAAGTACGGTGTTTAACACACAGATATGCACAATGTCGGCAAAGCAGAAAACTCAAAATATGTTCTATGTTTTGACATTTCCTGTAATGGGAAATAAAGAGCATAATCTCATGCAGAGGATTTTGCTGAAACATAGATAAACAGACCTTGAGGACGGTCTTGTTATCCGATGAGGGCGTCCGTCCTGCCCACAGTGCAAATTTGCAGGGGTCCCCCTCTATGTGCTCTGTGACCCCCAGCTCAGATGTCTGAAAACAGGACACATGAGTGACTTAACACTATGGAAAAAATCCCACATGATTTTTCTCTCAAGCTGCGCATCTATAAGCTTTGTGTGTGAGCTGGATGTGAAACCACACATTAATTAAAATACAGTCCTGTACCCCTTTTTTATAATTTCACATCAATAAACATGCAGCATCTGAAATGTATTTAATCTGCAAACAAACATTCCCACACTAAAGTGAGTTTAAGATACTGTCCCTGGCCTGCTCCCACTACAGACTAAATCGTCTTCATTTAATCACTCCATCCACTCTATACTTCAGCTCACACACACACACACACACACACACTCACACACACACACACACACACACACACACACACACACACACACACACACACACACACACACACACACACACACACACACACACAAACAAATTGTACATGGAGGTATATTCTCACTTCTAAAATCACTTCAAACTGATCTGGTTACAATCCCCAGTCAAATGATATTTTGTTGATTTCCTTAGTGAAATTAAATTAATACACAAAACCAAAACCCTTAATGATATTTCCCTGCAGGTTTTAGTGCACAGTCATCTTGGAGAGTTGCAAAAAAATACCACATAAATATTTAAAATATATGACAACCTTTGCACAGATGTTATGTGTATATATTGTTATTCCTATTAAAATCAGCAAATACACAGAAACAATGCATTAAAATTATTATTTTAAAATAAGCCTCTATTAATAAAACTGCTAACAGACAATCTCAGAAGCAGAGCTACACTTTAAGCACTGATGATTTAAAGACCTTTCAGCAAATTTGTCTTATCTCATTATACCACCTTTACATTAAGTGTGTCATCTTGAATTATTACATATAAAACACACGTACCAGTAGTTTGTTCTTGTAGACGTATTTGGTTCGTCCCGCCGAGTCTTTGATCTCCTTGCTGAAGACAAGGGAGATTTCAAAAAGGAAGAGGTGGCGGTCACGGCCCTTCCGGATCAAAGATTTGGGGTCCCACACCTGAAAAGTGTCCTGTAGGATCAGCTCTCCCTGCACTTCCAGATTCTCATCAAAACCTACAGCAAGAACCAGAACAGAAGTCAAATAAGATACCAAACCAGTTCTAACAAAGTTCAGAAGCATAAAAATCCTTGAGTACTTTTCATTGCGGTCTTAAAGAAAATGTATATATTCTGTGCATTTCTAAAGAAAACATCAGGGGTTTAAAATGAATGAATCTGTCTGTCTAAAATCATTCACAGTAGTGAATTAAGCTACTTTAAGATACTGGTGGGGAAGCGGTGGCCTAGTGGTTAAGCCCCAGGATTGGAAGCTCGTGGGTTCATATCTCAGACCAGTAGGTTGCCCTAAAGTACCCTCGAGCAAGGTACCATCCCCATCACTGCTCCCCAGGCACTGGATGTAGCTGCCCCTGCTGCATGGTGTGTATGAGTTAAAAGCAGAGATTGAATTTTGGTTCACTGTGTGCTGTGATGTCTTTCACAATGACAAATAGTCACTTTCACTTCTATTTCCCAACACTGACATTCGGTGCACATACACCCAGCCTGTTTAAACTCTGTAGAAAAGTACTGCCAGTAGAAAGGAATGCTCTGGGGCAGCTACACACGAGCCTTAGGTCACCAGGTCCCCTATTCAGCATCAGGTATATTGTCCCACTGCACTGGGCTATTGGGCAGCGGAAATGAAGTGATGGAGCTACAAATATTTTTGCATGTTGGTTTGATGTTTGTGGTCCAGAACAAATCATCTAACATCAGTTCCAGACTTCACTAATGCTCTTGTGGCCGAATTCCATCACATCCTCAAAGTAGTGCCCAACATCTAGTTTTTAAAACCTTCCCCGAGAATCAGAATCAGCTGTTCCGGCAGTTCTATAGTAAATTAGGTACAAAATACACTTATCACACAACTCTGGGCTTATATTGTTTATACAAAGCCAACAGGATTGAATAGTGCATCTGTGTACTTTGTGTTGCGCTGTACCTTCTAGCATGCTGAGGTGCATGGCATCGTTAGCTCTTTTTGGGACGCCCAGCATCACCTCAAGCCCATCCTTAATCTCACCCTTACCCTCTTCACAGCAGCTCAGCAACTCCTAAAGGGCCGCAAGAGAAAACACATATTCTTAGACCACCATAACAAATTGATAGTCACGTTGAGGATATAATTATACTATTAGGACTATTTATTTAGGAGTATATAAGGTTTTTTTTTATGGTAAATCAAATAACTACTGCTATAGACAAAAATACTGCTGACGTGAAGCCATTTATATATGTTGGTTATCCTACATATGTTTAAGTGTTTTTAACAGCATGCCTACAATGCATTTCCAAAATGAGCAGGAGAGATAACGTGAGAGGTTTGATGCAGCTGTTGACCAGAGGGAAATTAGAATCAGAGATTTGCAAACTGGACAAATTGGTACGAGAGTGAAGTGCCTTCAGTAGAGAAGAGAGAAAGAGTCTGTAGGGAGTTCATTAAAGCTCTTATTTTCACAGACAGAGTAAACAGAGAGGCCGGATAGAGAGAGAGAGAAAGAGAGAGAGGCAAGGCGCGAGAGAAAAAAGACAAACAGAGATGATAGAGCAAGAGAGAGACTCAAAGGCAGAGGCTACAAATGAGAGAGAGAGAGAGAGAGAGAGAGAGAGAGAGAGAGCGAGCAGTAAAAAGCTTTGATGCTTAAACTTTTCCCTGGGGATATGGGGCTAATCAGCACTCTTAGGACTCTCTGATTTCTGCTGATAATCTCTCCTTCCCTCTCTAAATAACACACACACACACACACACACACACACATACACACACACACACACGCCTGCGTGCGCATATAGAAAAAGCACCTTGAGGAGAAGCTGGTACTTTGTGATCCTCTGCACGGGTTTGATAAGGTAGGAGGAGATGGAGTTTGCCAGGCCATGCCTCTGCTGAATTTCCTGCATGGGAGCATATTCAGCACAATCACAACCTACACAAGAACTAAAGGCTCCCACCCAATGCACACACTCCTGCTCTTTCTTTTCTGCTGAACAAGAAAGACGTGGGAAAATATTGCAGTATTTAATGCAGCTTCAGTGATGAGCTGATGCCACCTATTGGTTAGGGCTGTGGTTTTGGGACAAACAATTCCTTCAACCCTAAATTAAGAATGGCAAAACACTGCCAGACGTTGTTGTTTTGCCTCTGCTTCAAGTACTAAAGAAAGAGTCTGTTTAATGCTTACTGACTGGAAACATGTTTGTTAAATAATTTAAAACATCAATCAAAGGCAAGGGGATTAAAAAAGTAGGGTAGAGCTAAATACATATGAAGAAGAGAACAGAATTGCACTTACATCAAAAAAGCTCCCAGCATGCTCCAGGATCAGCTGGCTAGAGTCTGGCTTGTTTTTACAGTATGTCACATAGATTTGGAACTTGTCCGCCTGGATGACAGAAAATGTGGTTTAAGAGACTTTGACTCAAGTCAGAGGGTAAATATCATTTTACGCTTAAGCAGAAACCAACCTATCATGACTAAATACAACTTTTCCAGCAGATGGATGAGGGCCCATACGCTGGTTGGTCTCTGATTTGGAATTAGTTCCACACGATATATTCTAATATAATGGCACTTACCCATGTGACAAAGCAATGTCCCACATCCTCCGGTAGTTGCTCGTAGTTTATCAGCTCTTTCAAGAAGATGCTAAGCAATAAGCCAATAAGACAAAAACAATGCTTTATCCCAGTCCCAGTTCAATAGTATCGCATGAGGATAACAAATAACATTCAATTTCTATGCATTTACATATTTACGTTACTTAAAAAGAAACACTAACACCCACATGTTTCCCCCTAATAAAATGAGTACAAAAGCCTATTTTACTAAAGTAGAGCATTTATAATGACAGTAGAAAAAAATGACACTAAACATTCTTGAATAGTGCAGACACCTCCTTACTTATTGTGGAAGTCATAAATCTCCTGAATATTTCCAAAGATGACATGTTCTTTGTTGGCAATCCCGGGTGGAATCTCCTCCACACCACTGGTCATCTCCCACAGGTATGTCTACACACACACACACACACACACACACACACACACACACACACACACACACACAGGAGACAGGAAATTACTGTCTGCAATAATTGCCACAACATTCTACATTGAAATCAGGGGAAATTACATCTGGTGATTTTTCTGTAGGATTGCGAGTGTCTGCTGAGGTTTCTGGTGGTAGGATATCCAAAAAAACGCTGTGCTTTCAGTGTTTTCCTGTTCCAGATTTCAATGAGCATTGCAAAATGTTGGTTTAACTGGAGTTAGTACTTTTGGTCACTTATATAATATAGACTTCTACTTACCTCTAAACACTCATGAAGATCTCTGACATAGGCCTTTTCAGTCTGCAGCAACTCTGCCATAATAAATCTGCATAAAGATACAAGACTACAAGCCATTAGCAAAGCTATTCTGCAGCTTTTGCTGCTGTAGTTAGTATTTTATATCATATCATTAAGCAGAAGAAATGTTGATAGCATACTTTTATTTGGTTGCTTAATGTTTTTATTTATTATTGTTCTTTTATTGTGTTAGGTTACATTTTTTACAGCCTTGATAATAAACAAAAGAACACAATAGAACCACAAATGTTTCTATGTTTAAGATTTACAACCAGATGTCAGTACATTCGTTTGACCCGGTGTGCTTGGGAAGCAGTATTCACTCACTCTTTCTTCCTCGCTGACTTCCTTTTCTCTTCATTGACCTCATGGTTGGGGTCACGGAGTTTAACCTCTGGATCAGTCAGACTGGCTGGAATAATGTCTAGCTCCAAGTCCTTATTATCCTGACAGAAACACACACACACACACACTTCTAATATCAAACACTGGTGCATGGGCCTTTGTTTCTTTACTCTTTTAGAAAAGTGATTCTTATCAGCATTTCACAGTTTTTACAATGTTTTGGTTATTGGGGACATTGCGAAGTTAGACAACTAAAAAAAGTGACTGAACGAGAAAGAAAAATGATAAGTAGAGGTCATTTCTCAATGATGTAATATATTATCACATTGTCATATTTATTCAGATTTATTCAGATTCAGATTTCAGATAACCATAAGCAGCGAATCCTATTTTAGATAAAATGTAGAGAGAAAAAAAGAGAAATTTTTTTTTTTGTGTTTTGTGAAACCACAGCAAAATTGCTGCGTCTACTAACCAGTGTCACAGTGATTTACACTGCAATTAGAAACTGTGCTGTGATTATTCTGATTTAGTGATTATGTTATATTTTTATCAGTTACATTTACAGTTGCATCTTATTTTAGTACTTGTTTTATATTTCTGGGAAAAACTGTTTAATGCAGTTTTCTAGATGTTAATCATGCCTTTTTGGATTTGACTCAGTATTATTTTCTTCATATTCCCTTTTATTGCTTTACAGACATTTAAGAAATATGCTCTATGCTCAGTCTTATAATCTCGAGAGTGCTGCTCCATACCTACTTTGTGACATCTTTGATGAGCTGAGTGGATTTTTTGGATGGGCAGCAGAGCATTTGGCTTCTTCTGGTTAATTGAGCACACATACTGTTCACTTGGACCTTTTTCTGTCGTCTGTATTTTGTTTTCCTCTCCGTAAAGCACTGTGTGAAGTTGCGGTATGACGGAATTGATGCTGGCTCACCTCAGAGCTGATGCCCATGGCATTTTCCAGACTACAGCGGTACTGCCCCATGCGCTGGGAGAAGTCTCGGTAGCGTTTATCCACGGTGCTCACCCATTTCTTAAGCTCAGTCACGTGCACGTGGCCTTTCTCAACAAAATTGTCAGCCAGCTGAATCAGCAGTTTCACCTTTTCCTTTGTTTGCTGGAAGACAAGCAGTAAATGAACTAAACAAGTGTGTGCATAAAACTGTGTATTTATGTGTGTCTGTGTGTGCATGCATGTAGGTGTTTGTATGTGTCTATATTTAGATTCTAAAAGAAAATATATGTTTGAAAAAGTAAAACCTTCATTTCGGGTTATTTTGAGGTTTTTGTGGAAGAACTTATGAGCAGGCTTTACTTTTGTGTTTCGATGATGAATTTCAAGTTTGGGTTTGTAAAAGTAAGACATTTTTTGTTAGTTGCAGACTCTGTATTGACAATGACAGTCTCATTAGTGAGAGAGAGAGAGAGAGAGAGAGAGAGAGAGAGAGAGAGAGAGAGAGAAAGTGAGAGAGACAGAGAGAGACAGAGAGAGACAGAGAGAGAGAGAGAGAGAGAGAGAGAGACAGAGAGAGAGAGAGAGGACAGAGAGAGAGAGAGAGAGACACAGAGAGAGAGAGAGAGAGAGAGAGAGAGACAGAGAGACAGAGAGAGAGAGAGAGAGAGTGAGAGGCAGAAGAGAGAGAGAGAGAGAGACAGAGAGAGAGAGAGAGAGAGAGAGACAGAGAGAGAGAGAGAGAGAGAGAGAGAGAGAGAGAGAGAGAGAGACACACAGAGAGAGAGAGAGGGGAGAGAAAGAGAGAGAGAGAGAGAGTGAGAGACAGAGAGAGAGAGAGAGAGACAGAGAGAGAGAGAGACAGAGAGAGAGAGAGAGACAGAGAGAGAGAGAAAGAGAGAGAGAGACACAGAGAGAGAGAGAGAGGGAGAGAGAAAGAGAGAGAGAGAGAGAGGAGAGACAGAGAGAGAGACAGAGAGAGAGAGAGAGAGAGAGACAGGAGAGAGAGAGACAGAGAGAGAGAGTTAGAGAGAATAAGGCTCAACATGGTTATGTTCAGAACCTCACTTTGTGGACGAGAATTCTCATACTCCTTAGAGATGCTGATTTTTATCAGCTGAGTCTCCTTTGAGCCAGAGTGGAGGAAAGCACCCTGCCTCCTGAATCCACCCAATGCCCGGGATTGGTGAACAGCGTGTAAACAGTGCCCAGGGGAGGATGTTATTCAGAGTTATTGGGTGTATGTTCACCCATCACTGGGAAACATTCAATGCTGATTTCATTTACAGATACATTCACTGCATATGTTGAGTAGCACATTCAGTGCAGGGCTGTAGAGTGTTTTCATTGGAGGAACGTGGGCTGGTGTGTAGAGCAGGTGTCCCTGTGTTGGATATGTTCAGTGCAGGTGTGTGGAAATATGCTTACTAGGTAAGCATGGAATGGAAACACAAATATTAGAAAATGGCAGAAGAGTTTAGATGAATAAAGCTCTTTAGCAGTCATTTTTGACAGTTTCCCTGTGCCTTTAGGATGACCTTAATACTTTGCTGATATATCAAAATGGCTTTTTAATATGCTACTGGGTATTGCAACTGTATTATTAACTTCTGTTTAATTGGAAGAATCTCTCAGATGCCCTGGAGTCAAGAACAAAATGCTAGCACTGTCCTGATTACTTAGCTCTAACTGATGAAGTATATGTGATTTATTAAAAATACTGATAAAAGCTCCAATGTATGAATTGGCGTACTGGTTACTGGCAATAAAATATATAAATATGCCATTTACACATTCTGGAAGCCATGTTTTGCAGTTATTAAAAAGAGGCAGCTGAACTGCTTTTGTGTTCATCATAGGGAGGAAATCTATCCTAATTCTCACAATTGTGCTTTGGTCAGTATGTACAAATGTAAGGTACATGAAATAAAATGAAATGTCTTCTGTATTAAATTGTGACCTGATCGATTCATCATCAAAATCTTCACTAGGCTACTTAATAAATTAAACCACCCACTGTGACATCAATAATTCTACAAACAATCAGGTGTGCAGGTGTGCTGCTGTCTAATCCGGAAGGCTCACTTGTTTGGCGCTGCGTTCAAAAACCACATACTGCTGGCACTGGTCCAGCCTTCGCTTCTTCATGGTCCAAAAGTGTGTAAGCATGGCTCTCCTCCAGCAGTTCATTCTAGTGGATAAGCTTAGAGACAAACAGCATACCACATGCAGAAGTGTTCATCCCTTTAAGCAGTGGAGAATATTTTGTGTCATCAAATCCATTTTGATGAGGGAAATATCATGTAATAAATTGCAACTGTATGCATTGATGAACTGACTTTATTTAGATGTGCACCTGATTTCCACATGAATATACTACACCAACAAACTATTATCAAACGCTAGTGAAAG